>OX453255.1:11947715-12505943 GCA_949709985.1 Luffia ferchaultella
ATTTTTGTCTCATGTTACCAATATACAGTGGTATACTTGAGAAATGGTTCAAAACACGTACTATACCAAGTTAGCCATTACTGGTTCTACTTGAGACAAAATCAAATTAAATATACTTTTAATTAAATTTAAAAAAAAATTCATATTCAAGGTAATTTTCGTAATAAAATTAAATAATAAGAAACCCTTAAATAAAAGTCTGTAAGGGCGAATAAGTAACTTTTATTGGCATAATCAAAGGTTGTCACAGTAGGGATCACAAGCATTTGTAATCTGATAGTGAATTATAAAGATAAAAACGAATAATTTTTCGTTAACAAAAAAAAATATCTGAAATTGTCGTAAAAACGTAACTAATATATTCATATAAATTTCAAGTTTTATTGTAATTAAAAACAGCATATCAAAGTGATTACAAATCCAAAACTCTATTTAAAAAAAAAAAAAGTTATAAAGTTTATCAATACGGGGCAAACTTGAGACGATTCTCATGTTATCATTCAGTCTCGAGTATGCTACACATTTTTACCTAATTTCACAGTATCAGTACAGTCTTTTAAGTCGGTCCGTTAGAATTTAAAGCGTTTATTCAAACACTTATATCAAATTGGGTTAATTTAGTTATTACAAATTAAATTTAAGTATAAAAAAAGAGTTAGAACATGTAACGGCCCCTTTTTTCCTGTATGGGTTGAACACATTTTATTACGTTATGTCTCTTAATGACCATAATGTCATCTACACCAGGAAAAACATATACGTTTTTGCTTTTAATATTATTTCTTATTATCTTTCATAATATGAATCAAAAATGAGACAGCGATTGTAAGATGAGACATCATAAAACTTGAGACACTGATTGTAACTTGAGACACATGTCTCTAGTTACCAACAAAATACAATTATTTACAAAAAACAAAAATAATAACATCACGAAAGCACTAATATTTATGAAAAACACTTTAAACTAATCTTGATTAACTTGAAGATACGTTAATTGCAGATAGGGAAAAAAATGTTCGTAAATTTTGAATTCCCGATCTAAGTTTCAACCACCTTTTATTGTTATCTATTTAGTACCATAACATTTAGTCATAATTATAAGAAAATGCTTACGTTTATCAAATTTCTCCAGTTAAAATCTAGAACACAGCTCTAACCACTAACACATGGGACACAAACTACTACAGTGGTGCCATTGCAAATTTTAGGAAAAATATTTTTACAAACGGTTGATTATGTCTCATGTTAACATACTGTATCAAGTAATACGCTTCCACGGTAGTTATAAATAATTTAATTGTGTAAACTATTTTTTGAATGTTCTATATGTATGTTTTATTTCATGCTCTATTTAGCATGTAGTATTAGTTTGTTTCCTGAATAAATAAATAAATTAGTAGTCATCTGTCCAGTTGACGTCACAAGGACATTTTACTAATATTTTTTTTTTGGATAAGACTTCTTTTTTTTTAATTTTGAGGGGAAGGTATAAATTGAGCCATATTTTCGGGAAAAATATTAAAAGTAAGTGTTAAATTTTTTTTATGAAAAGTATATATTTTTATGAAAGTTGACACCCGTCTAAGCAGGATACAGCAACCATTCAATTGCATCAAATAACAGCCACAAATGACACTTTTGTCTGTTTTATCGCTACAATCGTTTACGTGTGGCGATTTAACTATCAGTGTCATGCGTTTCAGATGCTTCTTTTTCGGCGTTAATTGCGTTTATAACAGCTAAGATTTTTGCATTTCCCACGGTATTTTGACGTTTGATATTTAATACGGTTCCAGATGCAATTTATGTGTCAGTAGCTTTGTTAGTAAATTAATCGTATACAATAATAACACAATACAATAATAATAGAAACAATAATAATATATTATAATGTACGGGGGAATTATTTCTCTTTTATAAGACTAAAGAAAAGTCTGTGGTGACATATTTCTAAATTTTATGGATATTTTAATACTTCGACGTGTCGGGCCGGGGGATCGGCGCCCTATGCTTCGACGTGATTCGCGTGATGTAAAATTAGGCCGAAATTATCAATGTTGTATACAAAGAAATATTGTAATTTGTTTTTATTTATTTATTCTTTACTTTTTAAATATTTATAGAACTGGAAATAAAATACAATAGAAATACTCCAAGTAAGATGAACTTAAACATAATTAAACCTAATCCACATGTTCAACGCAACAAGCTGATAGGTCTATACGACATAAAAACACTACGGCTTATATGCTCTGCTACCCGTGCGAAGCCGAGGCGGATCGCTAGTATAAGCTAAGTAAAAGATTGTCTGTCTCTAATAAATAAAATAAATAAATAAACAGTTGTTATGCTATCGCTACTCGCAAGACGACATCGGGGCTCGGCACGAGGAAGCGGGAGGATGATCGAGTTTCGAGCTGGGTGTCATCTTATCGCGTCCGTATTGTATTACGTGTGATGATGAAATAACTTTTTTTTTTGTACATCACATAATAATTTCAAAAAATATCAATTATTCGTAAACAATTGAAACAATCGACAAAGACGACATTATTGTTTACGGCATTCATTTTATTAAAAAAAATTCTCAAGCACAAACGAAAAGTAGGTAATAGCTCATTTTGATTACTTTAATTTATACAATTATTAACATCTGCCAATCGATAATATCATATAAAAACCGAGTAAGTGCACTGAGAAAAATTTCAGCATGAAAAAGGATATTGTATACTTAAATCGTAGAATACTACGTAGAATACTATATAGCAGTATATTACATCATGCAGCTGCAGGACAAGTCTGTCGGTGTACATTTGATTTAAAATTATATAATTAAATCGTTTATTTTACTTCAAAATTTACAATTTTTAGTTTTTACATTCTGCCTTCCACACTAGGCTTTATGCCTGTGTCGTGGAGGCCGAACCAGTTAACATTGTGAAATTTTACATGATTTGTACACAACTAAACAATCACGAAACTCTTACACAAACACGTCATCCATTTGATGTATCCGTATTAATTAATTTATTTGTTTATTTAATAAATTCACAAAATAAACTACAATCAATACAGCACCAACACAACTTAAAACAATTTACTTTAATCTAGATTTGCAATCAGATATGTGAACATAACATTTTCAGTGTTGTATGAGTATGAGCAAAATAAAACTAAAACATCAACTATATTATATAAATTACATTAATATTTTCCCTTTACAATCAAACAGCAGGGTTTTGCGGATGCACTGCTTAAATCTACTAGTATTAATATTAAATATATCCACATCACAAGTGGCAAGCAACTCATTATATAGACGACACATTCGAGGAACAGGACTGTGGAATGACACATTATTTCTGTATATGCACAGAGCAAAGGTCCGTATTAATGTTATACGTATTTAAGTCTAAAGTATACGTTGACTATATCTCTGAAATATACGTACGTCCGTACGATAGATTTCTCTCAGTGTAAGAGACGGACTAGCACACGAAAGTTTCCGTACCGCCGTATTGTATAAAATACCTAACACGTTTCTTGTATGGGTATCCCATTTATATCTATGGGGCACCCCCTTTAATTTTGAACTTTATTTTATTATTTGTTTTTATAGGGACAATAGCAGTCAATCATCAAGAACGACGAAAAAACCCGTTTCATGTTTGGAGGCACCCCAGTGCGGCAGATACCTTTTAATTTTTATCATTTCTTGTCTATGAAAATTTTAAGTGTCTACCTATTATCGTTCAGACGATACAGCCCTAAGTGTGACAGACGAACGGACGGACGGACAGACAGACAGACTGACAGTGGATCTTTGGTAATAGCGTTTCAGTTGGTATCCTTCAAGTACGGAACCTTAAAAATTACTGCCACCTACCTCTTAATTATGAGCGTTCATTGGTAGGTACCTACTGAAGCGAATTTTTTCGTAGACACAACTGCAATTAAAATTTTAACGGTCTGTTCACGAAATAAACTTCTGAATGGTTAATGTTAACGACGCCACGTAAAATTTTGTGCAGTTAGGTACTCAGCTTTGTTATTAAAGTACTAACTACAGTTTTGGCTTGAACCACATGCTCCAGCCAATAAAAAGGATGGTATTTTTCATTTGCCTACCTATAATTAAACCGAGGCGTGTAAATAAAAATCCACAGATCTTGCAGTCTCCGCAACCATCGGTTTCATTGAAAATGAACCTACCCAAAGCCGATTTTCACAGATTATATTATTTTACTAGCGACCTCCTGCAGCTTCGCTTGCGTAGATTACACATTCCTGTTTTAGGTAGTATTAACATTCGAAATGGTTAATACGTAGGTACTTTTTGCTAAAACTAATATTGGGGACACCTATTCAAACTTTCAATCTTCATTCTCCCCACTCCTTTAAGAAAATCGATACTCCCATACTTTTCACATCCCGTTTTCCACCCTTGATATCCAAAAACCTTGAAAGACGTCATTATTTATTTATGTTAAAATTTTTATGTTTCTAACTTTAAAGAACAAAGACTCTCATACGAAGCCCCTCCATCCCTCCCTCCTTCAATTTGAAATTTCAAAATATTCCTTTTTTTAATTTATATTCACGTTATAAAATAAACCACTGTTCCAAATTTCGGCTTCCTAGATTTAGTAGTTTCGGCTTTATCTACGCTGATAGCTCAGTGAGGACAAACGACAGACAGCCACAAAAAGTAACTGATGTCACTCTTGACAACCTTCTTTCACGTCTGCAAAGTTTCATTAAAATCTATTCAGCGGTTTTGGAGATTAGCTCGAATAGACAAATGGACGTACAAACAGACATACAAAAAGTAGTGTATGTCATTTTTGACCACTTTTTATCCACATCTGTGAAGTTTCATCAAAATCGGTTTAGCTGTTTTGGAGATTTGCTCAGACAGACAGAGAGACAGACAGATAGTATTATTTTATACATATAGCCTATAGCCTTCCTCAATAAATAGACAATCCAACACAAAAAGAATTTTTCAATTCGAACCAGTAGTTCTTGATATTTGCGCGTTCAAACAAACAAACAAACAAACAGACAAACAGACAAACAGACAAACAGAAAAAAAAAGACAAACAGACAAACAGACGGACGGATGGACGGATACATCGATACATCGATACATCGATACATCGATACATCGATACATCTATACATCTATACATCGATACATCGATACATCTATACATCGATCGATACATCTATACATCGATACATCGATACATCGATACATCGATACATCGATACATCGATACATCGATACATCGATACATCAAAACATCGATCCATCGATCCATCGATACATCGATACATCGATACATCGATACATCGATACATCTATATATACATCGATACATCGATACATAGATACATCGATGCATCGATACATCGATACATCGATACATATCGATGTATCGATGTATCGATGTATCGATGTATCGATGTATTGATGTATCGATGTATCGATGTATCGATTTATAGATGTATAGATGTATGTATGTATAGATGTATAGATGTATCGATGTATCGATGTATCGATGTATCGCTGTATCGATGTATCGATGTATCGATGTATCGATGTATCGATGTATCGATGTATCGATGGATCGATGTTTTGATGTATCGATGTATCGATGTATCGATGTATCGATGTATCGATGTATCGATGTATCGATGTATCGATGTATCGATGTATCGATGTATAGATGTATCGATGTATAGATGTATCGATGTATCGATGTATCGATGTATCGATGTATCGATGTCTCGATGTATCGATGTCTCGATGTATCGATGTATCGATGTATCGATGGATCGATGTATCGATGTATCGATGTATCCGTCCGTCCGTCCGTCCGTCCGTCTGTTTGTCTGTTTGTCTTTTTTTTTTCTGTTTGTCTGTTTGTTTGTTTGTTTGTTTATTTGTTTGAACGCGCAAATCTCAAGAACTACTGGTTCGAATTGAAAAATTCTTTTTGTGTTGGATTGTCTATTTATTGAGGAAGGCTATAGGCTATATGTATAATAATAATACTATCTGTCTGTCTCTCTGTCTGTCTGAGCAAATCTCCAAAACAGCTAAACCGATTTTGATGAAACTTCACAGATGTGGATAGAAAGTGGTCAAAAATGACATACACTACTTTTTGTATGTCTGTTTGTACGTCCATTTGTCTATTCGAGCTAATCTCCAAAACCGCTGAATAGATTTTAATGAAACTTTGCAGACGTGAAAGAAGGTTGTCAAGAGTGACATCAGTTACTTTTTGTGGCTGTCTGTCGTTTGTCCTCACTGAGCTATCAGCGTAGATAAAGCCGAAACTACTAAATCTAGGAAGCCGAAATTTGGAACAGTGGTTTATTTTATAACGTGAATATAAATTAAAAAAAAGGAATATTTTGAAATTTCAAATTGAAGGAGGGAGGGATGGAGGGGCTTCGTATGAGAGTCTTTGTTCTTTAAAGTTAGAAACATAAAAATTTTAACATAAATAAATAATGACGTCTTTCAAGGTTTTTGGATATCAAGGGTGGAAAACGGGATGTGAAAAGTATGGGAGTATCGATTTTCTTAAAGGAGTGGGGAGAATGAAGATTGAAAGTTTGAATAGGTGTCCCCAATATTAGTTTTAGCAAAAAGTACCTACGTATTAACCATTTCGAATGTTAATACTACCTAGAACAGGAATGTGTAATCTACGCAAGCGAAGCTGCGGGCGGTCGCTAGTAAAATAATATAATCTGTGAAAATCGGCTTTGGGTAGGTTCATTTTCAATGAAACCGATGGTTGCGGAGACTGCAAGATCTGTGGATTTTTTTGGTCATTAATCTATAATTTTGTTTTTTGACAGATAAAGGTTGATGTAATGCATTGGTTATCCCACTAACAAGAATTACGTGGGGACGAGTGGAGCTCGCCGCCGCCCGGACACCTGGCAGTTCAGGTTCTGTCGTACCAAATTGGGAGAGCGCCCTCAACTCTGCCGGCTTTGTTACACCTACAAATTATAGTCGGTCCTCCGTCTTAGACTACTGTGCTTCACCTACTGGCGCTGTTTCAGAGATTTTAGGGAATCGACTGCACACTGGACCATGTTATTGGACAGATTTGTTTTATTTATTTACTTGCGACCCGCCCTGATTTCGCACGGTAGCAGGGGATATAGCCGTAGTGTTTTTTTCTCGTGTTTTGGGTACCAAGCGAAGACACCACATACATGAAACAACCAAGACCCGGTACCAGTATCAATATTCATCATATAAATACTGACCCGACTTGGGATTCGAACCCGGGTGGTGTTAAGTTTGCTTACGAAGTATACTATTTTCGAATTTATTATCTTGTTATTTCAGCACTCCATGTTACGTCCCTGAACAAAATAAATTTACTATAGAATAATGAGAGCCTTACAACAGAATATAAAAAAGGCTTACTAAGGGCAAGTCATGATTTCTTAATGTTAATACTTACCAAGACAGGATGCATTTACCACAGGTAAATAGTTTTCACGAAGGTTTATTCTCGAGATATTACGATAAAAATAGATGATAAATATTAGGAGCGCAGATTCGTATAAAGTGGATAACTATAAGACTTCCTATTAATTCGCTTCTGACGAAAATTTCACTGTGAAGATTCCTTTTTTTGCGCAGGTATTTCTTATTACAGTTCCAATCAACCTTTATGGCGGATGTGAAAATAGGTCCAAGTCGCGTCGCAGTAACCAGTTTTAGGTGTAGGGGGACGCAATGGAGCGAGGGGCATATGGCTGAACCTGCGCAAGGATGCATAAAGCATTGTATTCCGATCCGCCATAAAGTTTCATTGGAACTATAATATTGCTTTAAGAATTGTATGCGATTCGGGAATCTAAGTTTAGACCTTTTTTCCAAACATGCCAAAATATGTTCCAAACAAAATACTGATTAATTTAAAAAATCTTACAAATCGGATATATCGAGTTACATATCCATTGGACATTTGATTCCTTTAATTAAAACTACAAATTTGATAAAATTCAATGAATACCTATTTGTTGCTTATGTTATTTTCTGTAAGTGAGCAATGAGGTCCCTGTGTCGCTTGTGTGCGAGAAATATTTTCCGTTTGGCTTTACAACACACTCCACATCGCCGGCAGTCGCCGTCAAAATCTCGACGCAGGATTATTATTATTATTAATAATAATTATTATTATTAATAATAATAATAAGCTAACAGCTTCCGCTGATACGCTTATATCATTTCCTTCTCACTTGGTGCTCAAGTAATTATCCAGACGACTCTTGAATTGATTCAAGTTCTTCTGCAGGCAACCCGTTCCAGTCTCTGACCACCCTATTTGTGAAATATTGCTGAAAGGGGTTAGACGTAGCGAGCACTCGTCGCAACTTTATATCTCCGCGCAAGTGTGTATTTTTTTTTTAATTTCCCAATATGTATCTTTGTTTAGCACAATTAAATCAAATTTTGCTATTTTTTCCCTTTGTTCTACATAACGGTTATTGCGAAGAACGTTACAATTAGTGAGTAATACGTATAAGCCCAACTTCGCACTACTAATACATATTATATTAGGTCCTAACCTATGAAGTTGCCCTTCTTCAGTACTGGCCATTTCAAACAAAAATTTTGATTGGCTGACATTCTTTTTACAAAGTCAGTCTTTTGTTTGTTGATAAGCGTTGTGTTTTCATTACATTTGAACACTTTTCGTCATAATGGACACTTTAAAAATTCGTATAATTATGGAATATGAGTTGAACGATGATAAGTTGAAGGCAAGTGTGGAAGCGGATAATACCGAAACTATAGCTGAACTAGTAGCAGCATTTGATGTTAGCATCAAAACATTATTGGACCATTTGAGACAAATTGGCAAAGAAAAAAAGCTTGATAGATAGGTACCCCACGAACTTAACGATCGCCAGCGCAACGTACGCATCGACACTTGCCTCGCGTTGTTCAACAGGAACAGAAATGAAGAAATATTGAACCAAATTATTAGCTGTGATGAAAAATGGATTCTGTTCGACGAACGAAAGCGCTCAGCAAGTTGGTTAAATCCTGGTACAGCACCAAAGCAATGTGTTAAACGAAAAATAACCGTGTAATGTGAAGAATTTGCGTCTGTTTATCTGTACGTATAGACGTATAGACGTAGACATGTTTTATACATGTTTTATACATGTTTTATACAAGTTTTATACATGTTTTATACATGTTTTATACATGTTTTATACATGTTTAATACATGTTTTATTCATGATTTATACATGTTTTATACATGTTTTATACATGTTTTATACATGTTTTATACATGTTTTATACATGTTTTATACATATTTTATACATGTTTTATACATGTTTTATACATGTTTTATACATGTTTAATACATGTTTAATACATGTTTTATTCATGTTTTATACATGTTTTATACATGTTTTATACATGTTTTATACATGTTTAATACATGTTTAATATCTTCTCTATCTCTATCTCTATCTCTATCTTCTCTATCTCTATCTCTATCTCTATCTCTATCTCTATCTCTATCTCTATCTCTATCTCTATCTCTATCTCTATCTCTATCTCTATCTCTATCTCTATCTCTATCTCTATCTCTATCTCTAACTCTAACTCTATCTCTATCTCTATCTCTATCTCTATCTCTATCTCTATCTCTATCTCTATCTCTATCTCTATCTCTATCTCTATCTCTATCTCTATCTCTATCTCTATCTCTATCTCTATCTCTATCTCTATCTCTATCTCTATCTCTATCTCTATCTCTATCTCTATCTCTATCTCTATCTCTATCTCTATCTCTATCTCTATCTCTATCTCTATCTCTATCTCTATCTCTATCTCTATCTCTATCTCTATCTATATCTCTATCTCTATCTCTATCTCTATCTCTATCTCTATCTATATCTCTATCTCTATCTCTATCTCTATCTCTATCTCTATCTCTATCTCTATCTCTATCTCTATCTCTATCTCTATCTCTATCTCTATCTCTTTCTCTTTCTATTTCTCTTTCTCTTTCTCTTTCTCTATCTCATACATGTTTTATACATGTTTAATACATGTTTTATACATGTTTTATACATGTTCCATACATGTTTCATACATGTTTAATACATGTTTTATTCGTGTTTTATACATGTTTTATACATGTTTTATATATGTTTTATACATGTTTTATACATGTTTTATACATGTTTCATACATGTTTAATACATGTTTTATACATGTTTACATCGATACATCGATACATCGATACATCGATACATCGATACATCGATACATCTATACATCGATACATCGATACATCGATACATCTATACATCGATACATCTATACATCTATACATCTTTACATCGATACATCGATACATCTATACATCGATACATCTATACATCGATACATCGATACATCGATACATCGATACATCGATACATCGATACATCGATAAATCTATACATCTATACATCTATACATCTATACATCTATACATCTATACATCTATACATCTATACATCGATACATAGACACATCGATACATAGATACATCGATACATCGATACATCGATACATCGATGTCTGTTATTGACAAACAGACAAACTGACGGACGGACGGACGGACGGACGGACGGACGGACAGACAGACAGACAGACAGACAAACAGACAAACAAACAAACAAACTCTTCAGCTTTATAATATTAGTATAGATTTCCACGAAAACGTGGCACTATTCTTTTCAACTCTTTAAACTCAGAAATAAATCAACGAAAAAATTCTCTGCTACCCGTGCGCAGCTGGGGCGGGTCGCTAGTTCAACATATTTGAAACATTTAGGTTTTAAACTGCAGCCTCTGATATCCTTAAACGTTCTGAACTCGATAATTAAGCATTCGAACGAATACAGGCCGAAAGGCGATGACCGTAACGTTAACAAGTTCCCGAACGTCCATAAAATCTAACATATGATGTCAAATTTCTTGTTCGATTTCCAACCGATTTCCAAAATTTTGGTCTTAAACTGTAGCTACCGACGCCTTCTAACCTTTGGTATAACACTTTGAAGCGATCCGACGAGGACCAAAAAATCTCATCTTTCGGAAATAATTTCTCTTACAATTATCAACTGATTTCCAAAAACATGGTCTCAAATCGTAGCTACGTTAATGGCCGAGATGCTATTTTTTTTTGATTTTCGATATCGGTCCCCGTTCTTGAAATATTGTGGATTTAGTAAAAAAAAAAATTCCGAAAAAATCCCGATTTTTTTACATTTTCCAATTTTTTTCAAAAACTACTTAACCGATTTTTAAAATTTTGATGTCATACAATGCACAACTAAATTCTTAATCTTTTAAAACCTTAAAATCTTGGCTAGACTCCATACCCTCGGAGTTATGGCCAAAAATGCGTTTCCCGTGAAATGGATATGATAGTCATTTTCAATGACAAAAAAAAAATACATTTGGTATTATGTAATTAAGCTGGTAAGACAAAAAAAGTTTGTGATGTACTGACTGGTGACGATACATGGCTACATCGATACAACTTAGTAGCAGCGTTAGAGCAGGACGCGGTGGAGCGACCGCTCCTTTGCCTTTTTTCATATAGGTTTGAATAGGAGTTAGAGGGCGCCGTAGAAATCTCGCCCAGAGCACTGGTAGTACTAAAACTGGCACTAACTATGATCCCGAAAATGCAACAGTCGACGATATGGTGCTTCGAAGGTGATTCAAATCCAACGAAAGGTCGCCGTGCACGAATCACACAGAAACAAATGGTCGCCTCATTTCTTTGCAAGACTGGTCATATTGCTACTGTGCTGCTAGAGGAATAAAGAAAGGTTAATGTGACTAGCAGCCGAAGTCTGGAAGCCGGCACCTACTCTGGCACCATGACAATGCCTCGCCGCACACGTCTGTGCGAACACTCGACTTTTTCCATTCAAAAAAATGTGCCGATCCTACCTCATCTGCCATATTTCCCTGAACTAGTACTGTGGGATTTTTACCTATTCGCGAAAATTTAAGAAAGCAAGAGGTTTAAAAGCAAAGATGTGCTGGCTGCTTATAATTTAGAGATATATATCCGAAGTGTCTAAACAAGAATGGTCCACGTATTTTCCAAGAGGAAAAGTGCATACGCACTCAGGGTGAATACTTTGAAAAGATCGATATCTCGATCGATAATAAAGAAAATATATTATAATTTTTGAATACCTTATTGCTTTTGACATGACCTACATATATAGTATCAGGTACTATAACATCCTCGGCCGTCCTGAGTTTGCGTTTCTTACAGGTCGTAATCGGCATAGTAATCGGATGGTTGACGTGAATTTGTACCGTCGTCGCACGATTCCAGTTTTCAAATATTATTATCGTTTACTTGCACGAATGACACAAAATTAAATTAAAAATTATATTATTATGTCAACTCACAACAAACATGATGTTATAGCTATAAATCTCCTGTGTCAGGAACGTAAACTCTCGACGACCGATGTATAACATTCCTTACAGTTCTCTATTAGTATTAAACGCAACATAAATTTTAAGATTCCCTAGATAATTATTTCTATTAAATTAAATAGAAACTGTCAAACTGAAATAATAACTTTCTTTTTGAATTCAAACGAAATTACTCATTCTATTTTTGTTAATATATATTTTTATGATACTTAGGATTCGTGTTTTCTTTTATAAGAGGGAAAACTTTTTCTTTTTGTGTTTCATAAAATAGCTAACAAGAAAAATATCTTTCTGGACAGATATTTTTCTTCATTTATAAAAATTTCTTTCTGGACAAATATTTTTCTTCTTAGGTATTTTCTCGTCGAAAATGTTATTCTTGGAGTTGCTATCCTTGCATGTCGCGTCGTCCGCTAATTTTATACGTTCTTTTGATTTAGGTTTTCTCAAAACACAATAAAAAAGATAAGGCATTTGTTAACAGCAAAAGTGAACACGTTTGTCCTGAATGATGAAATTGTATATAAAAAATCGGCTAAGTGCGAGTCGGACTCGCGCACCGAGGGTTCTGTTTTACTACACATTTACATTTATCTACACATTTTTTTATTATATATTTACAAAAAAATTTAAGTTGTTATCACAAAAAAATATTTTTTAAATTGATTTAAAGACAAATTAATTATTTTTGGATTTCCTTTTTTTTCCTGGTGCTGTGAGACCTGCTTCTTGCTATTATTTTTTAATTGTAGAATAACGGGAAAGCCCGCTACTGGTTTCTTTTATTTGCTCTTGTCAAAGTATGCGGCATGAATTGCCAAATTTTTTGATTACTTTGACTTAGAAGCTTCAGTTTTTTACTTCAATTTTAATGTTAATTTCAACTTGATATCTCCATGCGTTTCTGAGAAAAAGAGTTTTGACCGACAGACAGGCAGACGGACAACGAAGTTCCTTTTTTTGGGCCCTAAAAAACGAATTATTGAATTTTGTGAGCTTTATTCCTTTTGAAAATTTTATACTGAGAACATAGGAAAAGTAAGGAAACCATTATTCTAATTTCTCTCTTCTCTAATTCTATAAGAAAGGGATTGACTGTTATAATTTTCCTGTAAAATATACTTAGAGAAAACTATAGGTATTTTCAAACTAGAATTATTTCTGATTTTGCGCAATCTACTGAGATGGAGATGATCATTTGGGGAAACGGTCAAAATATCGACGTGTTTGAGAATATCTCTACAAGTAGGTAAACATAGCAAAATTTAACAAAATTTTTATAAATGTGCACTTTATCAAGTTGTTCCAAATAATACTTTACACGTGTTATTTAAAAAATAAAAATAATTTAAATCCGGTTATTTTAATCCTTTGAATGTTCTTTCTTTGTAAATTTTTAAATTATTGTTATCGAATTAAGTGAAAGATTACACGATATACATTATATCTACTGTATACTTAATATTAATTTGCTACGCCAAACGTTTCTGATATAAATGCTTGAGACAGACGGACAAACAGACAAACAAACAATTGACTGATCTCACAAGGGTCCTGTTTCTATCTTAGACGTCTGAAACCAGCAAGCTGCGTGGCCAAGCGTGCAACCTTTATGCAGGTCTATAGGGTCGAAGAATGGTGAATCAAACTGCCGCACTATTTTTCAAGGCTTCTTTCCTCACCATCTGGTGTTTGCTCTCGTTTCGGTGTCGACTATCTACAGTAGAAGTTATTTTGTACGGATTCGTTCGCTCTTTTATACCGTTTTTGTAAATACAATTATAAACTGTATTATATACAATTTACCTGCACTTTTTCTTTTGACCGAACCTTTCGTCTCGAACGCACACCTAATGACAGACTATTTTCCTCGGATACGTTCCAAAGGCGACGACAGCCTATAACAGCCGTTTTTACTCGTTAGGCACGTCTCGTCGGCAGTAGTAACAGCCAAAACCCGTTTGTACGAAACAGCAATTAATCTATCTAATGTGCCTATTAGAGCAAGTATCTAGCTAATACGGAGAAAAAAAATAGGCCATTCTTTATTCACAAAACGTACATCCAACTATCTTAATACAATACAAATACTATAAAAACTATGTTACACTTATCGCTTGCATGTATTAACACGGTTTTTCTTTATTGTTACGTAGTAGCCCGTTCAGTGCGCGTGCACTGAATAGTTGTAGTGCGGCCTGGAATCTCGCTGTCGCAGTTGTCGCGAAG
This sequence comes from Luffia ferchaultella, assembly GCA_949709985.1. Classification (NCBI taxonomy): domain Eukaryota; kingdom Metazoa; phylum Arthropoda; class Insecta; order Lepidoptera; family Psychidae; genus Luffia; species Luffia ferchaultella. The sequence continues at coordinate 11,962,472 of OX453255.1, forward strand.
TCACAGGGCCCAAAACCTCATCATTAAAAGTATATCCATTATTTTATCCCACACCCTTTGAGACGCCGCCAAAGCACTCAAACAAAAAATTACAAAGAAAACCATCGCACGTAACAAAAGAAACCGATGGCTTGCGCGTCAATTTCAGCAAAAATTTATCAGTTTATATCGACGCTTCACAGAGAAAGTGAACGAGCAAATAAAACGTTTCATTATAAACACAGGTGACGATTCGAAGAATACGTCGAGCGATGAAGAATGTCATGAGTTTTTGTTTCGTGTGCGGCGAATATGATAAGTTTTTGTTTCCTCTAAATAAATATATTTTAATTTGTCCATTTCGTTCCTGTTTTGCCTTTTGATGTACCGAGGTCTAATATAACGATATACTACGACGACTATAGATATTCCGTTACGACGTGAACAAAAGACAAAAAAACAAACCTAATTTCATATTTATATTTAGATACAGACTAATCGGCCTGATCGAGTTTAATATTTTGATATCATTTTCACAAAAACGAATAGTACTCCTTAAACTTTAGAAACAAAATGAACACAAACTTCGACGCGAAAATCGTGCAGATGGCAGAGAGAAGGCTTTTCAAACTAGATCTTCTATAAAATGTGATATAGAAATACGACCTTTGAACACATTGTGTTTTCCGGTTGTCTCGGCAGCAGCGAGATAGCTTTGTGTATGCATACCAATACACTCTGCGGCCTTAAAGTGCACTGGAGCTTTGTATGTTACGAGTGCGTGACCAAGGTTTTGTGTAAATGTATCAGGAAATTATCGTATTGAATCAAAAACTAGGTATGTACACGACGAGAGAATACATAATAAGTTCCCGTCCTAGGTAAATATAAGAATTTTATTTCTAAAAAAAGAAAATCATAAAATGCTTTCGTAGAAAAATGGTTCCAGAAAACATTCTTTAAATAAAATAGAGTTGTGGGCGAAGGAAAACAGATCACTCTTGGTCATTACTTCATCTATTTTTAGCACCGTAGACTATTTATAAAGACTTATAAAACTAAATCGCTACCATTTCATCCCTTTTGCTGTCGAGACGATGGGTCCCTGGTCCAAGGATACCAAATCACTTGTCCACGATTTGGGTGTCGCGCTGTGTCTGTCGACAGGGGATCCTATGTGCAAGGAATACTTTGTTCAGAGGATCAGTGTCGCAATACAGCGCGGCAACGCGGCAAGCATTCTTGGTACCCTGAACCCATCGTCTCTTCAAAATTTTGTCATTTATCATAATTTACATAGTATTTTTTAATTTGTATAATACTTTTAGTTTTTAATAATTTATAAATAGGAAATTTCGATCTGTCTGTCTGATATGCGTTTTTCTACGTGACAATAATAATAACAATTTGTTTCTGCCATGTTTCCGGCAATTATTTTGCTCGAGAATCATAGTTCGAAAAAACTAAACTAAAAACTTACATGGTAACAAATAAATGTACTAGCTTTCCGCTTGCGGCTCTGCTTGCATGGACTACACAATTGTACCGGGACCCATTTTTTCCGGAATAAAAAGAAGTATATGTTACTTCTCAGCTTATAAACAATATCTATGTAAAAAAAAAAATATTATAGTGGTCCGGTACAACTGTGTACCCGGTACAATCCACGTGAGCGAAGTCTTGAAACTACTATTCAATTGTTTCTAGTTTACGAAAAATAACATGTGTAGGTAACTAACATCGCTGCTTTTTCTTACTTTTAACATTTTTATACCCACAGAGTACATAAATTTGACAGCAGCGATTGGCTTTCATAGAGTCAGAAATGTCACTTTACAGTATCGAAAATGGCAAACTCAATTTCGCGGAGGTGAAGACCGACGTGCAGGGACCTCACGGACTGAAACTCGTGAGGAAACTCACCATCTTGCACCAGCTAGCTAGAGTATGAGTGGTTGGATCAGGGATCGGCAATCTTTTGAGATGAAAGAGCCAAAAGTTACAATTTACCAAAATTTCCTAGTTTTAAAAAAGCCACTATAAGTTTTCGTTTCAATAGTATTTGCTTATTGTATTATCTATTTGGTTTTTGGATTTAAAATTGTACTTTAAATATGAAATAATGTTTATTCATACAAAAACATACAAACGATTTTATCAGAAAACATATTAAAATATTTTAGCTAGAATAATAAAATAGTACTAAATGTCGTAATAATTTTAAATGTCGTGATAGCCCAAAGCGCAACGAACCTGTCTCAAATTTATAAGGCCATAGGGCCATGGTTCGAATCTGGGCGTGTACCAATGAGTTTTTCTGACTTAAGTACATAACTATCACTGACTCCGTGCCTCGGACTAACTACGGACGGACGGACTAGCGTGCTCACGTTAAGCAGTCGGTCCCGGGCGGTGTCAATAAATGGCGGTCGTTACAATTCCTAATCCGCAGCGTGGTGGATTTTAGCTCCAAGCTTCCCTCACCCTGGGGGAGGCCTACGCCTCTGCAGTGGGGTAAAATTGGGCTGATGAAGTGAAGTGAAGTGAAGAATAAAATAATTAATTCCATAATATAACTACAGTAGCATAATAGTTCCATTAATGAGAGCATAGGCTTTGCACGCCTTTTGAAGTTTGGTTAAATCTGCCTCATTTCTTGTTTTTTTTTTTAAATTTCAAACGCGACTCTAGATTTTAATTTGTTAGTCGGTAGTACTTTACTTTTTATTATATTAATGCAAAAAACGCTTGAGGGGGTGAGAGATACCCATGGCACTCACTCATGGATCGATTTTACAATTTTAAAGGGTTTTGATAATAAAATAATGAATTTTGCAAATGGAACTGGAAAGACGCGACTTACATCGAAAGAGGTCGCATGCGGATCATGAGCCGCAGATTGTACCGTCTTAAACACAGAAGAGGGCTTCTAGTCAATTCGCACTTTAATGTTTTAAACCCGTCGTAACTTCTAAAGATGAATAATTTTAGGAGATTATGAAAGATTATGAAACTATTTAATGAAATCAGCATTATATTATGATAGGAATGTCTTCATCTTTCGATCCTATTCGTGTTTTGATCAACTAAGTTGAAAAAAAAAACGGGTATTGTGATTTAACTATAATAGTTAAACATACAGCATCACGAATATTTTTGTGGGTATTGACGAGCACTAGAAACATGTAGTGCATTATTTTATGTAGCATCAATAGTTTTCGCAATGCACGCCCATTGACCAACCGCCCAAATGACTTTTTTAGGCAAATTTTGACAAAAAATTAGAGATCCTAGAGATCTCTATTTTTTTTGAAAATAAATTGCGTCTTATATTACTTGCTGATAATATAGTTTTTTTCTAATTCTTCTTAATTATGGCGTTTTCTTATACTTTTCTGTAGGAGCAAGAATTTTTAAAATCTGTTAAGGAGTTTTTGAGTTTCTTCGTAACAAATAAACAAATATACAAAAAATAAAATCATTCTTGATAATATTAGTAGAGATAAAACGCTCTATTATTGAAGTACACACCGGTAACGCTGTGTTACAGACAGGTGAAACTAATTTATGAATTTGTAATGATCTCCACAAAATCTCATTCGATTTACGTAGTAATAACTTGTTTCTTGCTAAACTTTCAACCTTCCAGATGCGTACTTCTGGAAATTATAAGTTATAAATTATGAAAGTTATAAGTTGTATTTTGTGACGCTAACTCTCGTCTATGTAAAGCTCATAAAAAATAATACGATAACAAGATCAAGCCTAAAATGATCCATTTTTAAAACGAGACTGTCTGCGCTTAATACAAATACAATAAAAATGTATATTTTTGTTATTATTATTATTTTTTTAATCATGTTAGTCCTCATAGACCTGTAGTGACTGAACAAAACATGAACACATATATACCTAGTTAACATACTGGCTACGCACAAAAAAAAAACTTCTTTTGTAATCGGTTGAAAGTTGAAATGTACGAATATGAGAATGTACGAGTTCCTTGATAATAACATTTCTATAATCAACATTTTTAAAACTTACAAACTTAGTATCACGATTTTCGATGGGTACGACAATAATTGTATTTTTACAGTCTCCAATATCAGGAAAACGTACTAGGGTTACGTAGCGATTCGTGACCGACATTTCGAATGTGCAAAACACAGCCTGGGTAATCCTCGAATATTTCAAAGTTAGAAGCCAGTTCAGGCTTAACCTGTCGTAAAGGAAATAGACAGGAATTTTTCTAAGATTCCTTTCAAAGTCGACCCGTAAACGTAATCCGATTACATCATCCAGTTACTTCTTTGTATCATTAAATTGAAAACCTCGACGAAAGGTGTAAGTCCGACTTGCGCTTGGGCAGTTTTTCGTTTAGTACCTTCCACACCACCGAATCACACCACTGGTGGTGTGGAAGGGATCAGGTAGTCCTTTCAGATACACAAGACTATTTTATTAAATTACTATTTTACAATATTTATTTTAAATGTATTTGTTTAAATCTAGAAATGGGAAAAAAACTCAAATACATATTACATGAATAACATATGTCTCAAAATGAAACTGACTCGTATAAAATTGAGCGATAATGGTCCAAATGCAATGCTGGTAACAGAAAATCGTCCGCTATTATATAGTGTGAAACATTTGCTTCATAATCTATATTAATAAAATTGTAGAGTCTGTCTGTCTGTTCTAGCTAATCTTCGAAACGCCTGAACCGATTTCAATAAAACTTTTGAGACGTGCAGAGGGGGGTGATATAGGATACTTTTTGTCTGTCTGTTCGAGCTGATCTCCGAAACGGCTGAACCGATTTCAATGAAATTTCACAGATATGATAAGAACAGGAGTGACATATAATACTTTTTGTTTGTCTGTCTGTCCATTCGTCTGTTTGTTCAAACTGATCTCCAAAAGGGGTAAATTGATTTCAATGAAACTTCACAGATGTGATAAGAAGATTGTCAAGAGTGACATACAATACTTTTTGTTTGTCTGTCTGTCCCTCTGTCTGCCTGCTCGAGCTGATCTTCAAAACGGCTTAACCGATTTCAATGAAATTTGACAGACGTGCAAAAGGGCATTATCGGAGGCGACATATGCTACTTTTTGTCTGTGTGTCTGTTCGAGCTGATCTCCAAAACGGCTCAACCGATTTCAATAAAACTTGGCAAACGTGCAGAGAGCATTATCGCGGGTGTCATATAGGCTACCTTTTGTTCGTCTGTCTGTCCGTCTGTCTGCCTGTTCAAGCTGATCTCCAAAACGGCTTAACCGATTTTAATGAAACTTTGTAGACGTGCAGGAGGCGGTGTAATAAACTTTTTGTCTGTCCGTCCGTCCGTCTGTCTGTTTGTTTTAGCTGATCTTCGAAACGGCTGAACCAATTTCAATGAAATTTCAAAGAAATTATAAAGATAAAAAGATTGTCAGGAGCGACTTACAATACTTTTCGTTTGTCTGTCTGTCTGTTCGTTTGTTTGTTCGAACTGATCTCCTAACGGGTGAATTGATTTCAATGAAACTTCACAGACGTGATAAGAAAATTGTCAGGGTTGACATAAAAATACTTAAGCGTCCTTATTAAACAGAAAAAAATAATGAATTTTCGGAAGCAGAGATACTTATTGGGTCGGGGGAAAAGTTTCTTCGCATGTTATATTGAAACACAGGACATTTTTTTTACAAAGTTTATTAACGTTTAATTACAATATATATGTGCCATTTTGTTCGATGACTGTCTGCCATTTTGTAGGTAGTGACATGATCCCGTTGCTGTAGAAATTTTGGGACTTCTGATCAAGAAAACGCGACAAGTAGTTTTGGCAGTCCTTGGACAATTATTTGGGTGCATGAACATGCCTATTTATTCAATGCCTAGGTGTAAAATGTCTATATATGCATATTATTTTGGATATATGCATAATATGCACATATTATAAAGAAACTTTACTAATAAAAATTACAATCAATTCCTATAATATATAAATAATTCTTCTACGTATTAAAAATTTATTATACTGATGAGCGTAAAGTGCCGAGAACGTTAACAGAGTTTCCGCGCTGATCCTCTGAACAAAATATTCTTTGCTCAGAGGGTCACCCGAAAATAATCGAAGCCTTGCGCCAATTTCACGCGAGAACGCAACAGCATCCTCGGACCCATCGTCTCCACTGGGAACACTAAAAATTCATATTTGTCCATTATGTCCTTATATTTAGAGCGTTGCAAATGCATGGGTAACTCTGCACCGGCACCAGCTACTCTGTGCCAGAAAGAATATATGCATTGATGACAATTATTTACGTATATTTATTAGTTGTCCCAATGAGTGCGAGTTCCTATAATACAAGCATAATACTTGTTGATTCTGGGACTAAATAACGACGTGTGGAATGCCCCAGATGTTATTATATAATAGACGATAGTCAAATTGTAGCCTTAACAAAGTATTCTATGTCCTCGATTTCTTAAAATATTTTTTATATTAAGGTTTATCTGAAAGTTGAGTCCTGCATCATAATAGTAGATTGTTTACCCCTTGGTAAGCAAGGAGCTATTTAAAAGGCGAGAGCGTTTTTTGAATCCTGAGTTATCCTTTAAAATAGAGTTGCTCCCGAGGTGAACACTACTTTTTATCACCCTCTATGAGAAAATAAGTAAATGCAACTATGAATATGTAAGAAAAGTACGTTTATTTATTTATATACAAGAACAATAAGACATGACATAGAAATAATTAGTGGGTAATGTTTATATTTGAACAGTTATGGAAATTATGCATCATAACAATTTTATAATTATCATCCCTTACAGTTGTGGAGTTATTAAGAGTTTGAGGATTAAAAATAGTCTCAGAAAACGGTGTCTTAGGATCTAGTTTTTGAGAAACTTGATTATTTTCTGGCATGGGTGATGGTCACGATGTAAGATAAGATGAGATAAGATAAGATAAATTTATTTTCTGTAAAAACTTAGCCTAAGTACATACTAAATTAATTAGTGTTAGTGCATGTATTTATTATTTAATACCTAAACTAAGGAAATTTATTTGCCTGTGTCTTAGGTATATATTCATACAAATGTAATGTAAATGTAATGGAATGTAAATGTAGATGTAAATGGGTGTGGAAAGGGCTCTATTTAATTAATATTTTTTTACATTTCGGTGGTAAATTTAGGCTTTGTTTTGAATAGATTATTTTATATATCCTTCAGCTACCGTAGACGATTTCCATCCTCCATTGTCTCTTTAAACAGACATGTCCACTCCCGAATCTGCTAACAGAGTGGCAGACGTTCTCCGGAAACAATGGCGTGTGTACAGCTTAACATCAGGTAACTTTAAACGAGTAGCGATTTTCTGAGGCATACCCGAAAATTTATTTTGTCATTGGAAATTACTTTCATTTCGTTAGAATTATTTTATATATCCTTCAGCTACCGTAGACGATTTCCATCCTCCATTGTCTCTTTAAACAGACATATCCACTCCCGAATCTGCTAACAGAGTGGCAGACGTTCTCCGGAAACAATGGCGTGTGTACAGCTTAACATCAGGTAACTTTAAACGAGTAGCGATTTTCTGAGGCATACCCGAAAATTTATTTTGTCATTGGAAATTACTTTCATTTCGTTAGAGTATAGGGGGTCATTTGGGAGTTTTGTGAGACAGGCAGATTGCACAAAGAGTTTTCAAAATATTGGGATGAACTTGGTGTCAAAAGACGCAGCTCGGCAAGCTCTACAAGATGGCAAAAAACAATTTGGAAAAAGTTCAAAAACAATAAAATTATCGGCAAGAATGGAAAAAAAACTGCAATTTTTTTCCCCGATTTTCATTTTGGGAGCCCGATATCTTGAGAACTAGGTCTGAATAAGAAAAAAATTAAAAAATGGCTCGGGGTAATTAGACGGGGGATCGATTGAGACTAAAATTGTTAGAATTTAACAACCGGAAGTAGTGGTTAAGGGTGCCCCTAGTTGGAAGTCAGATATGCGTCGGTGTTACATTTCGTACTAATTCGGTTTATTCGATCGAAATGTCGTACAGAATGTTATATTTCGAAGCTTTAAGCTTATTCAGATACAGTTGTGTTATTTTTATTTCGAAAAATATTATCCAAAATACATGTCTTTATTCCGTTAGGTTCATTTCCAATGTCGTAAGAAGTTCGTGCGAAAGCAGGAGATCCGTTGATTTTTTCCAACGGGTTGTCATTTGCCGTTTTGGTCGGCATCAACGGATCAAAAATCTATTGGTTTTCATACCAGAAGGCCGAATTCTCTGGTATTTTTTAACAATAAGTTTTTACATTCCTCGGATAATAAACGACCTATCGATTTCGGTTTTTGTGTCTTTCAATTTTATCAAAAGTAATTCATCCGAGTGGGTCTCATCATCATCGATCGTTATAATAAAAAGCTTATTGCAACGACAAGCCCCATGAACTCCAAAAATCAACATAACCTGTAACAAAAACAAACAAAGTAAGACTTTAAATTAGATACGCTGCTATTAGCAGCTAAGTTATTTTAATACCTACTTAATACAAAATTGTTACACAAGTAAAATTCAGGGGATAGATTTCATCGTGAGTGTTATTCAAAAAAGTTTCAATATTTTATTCTAGTAGGAAAACACTTTGGATTTCTTCAGTTTATGCCCTTCGGATTGTCGTTTTAGATAAGCTTATAATTTTGAGTATGAATCGATCTTTATGTCGTTATTGGCACTGATTGTAGATTTCAGCATTGAACATAATATACTCCAAAGAGTTGTAGGTTGTTTAAATTTGGCAAAATCTTGGAAATAGGCCAAAGGCCAAGGATGGAATAGGCCAAGCTTGGAAATAGGAAATAACCAAAGATTTCACCTTTCTTGCAGTTTTCCAAAAGATGGAGTTTTCATATGCTTTTATATATTGTTTACGGGATTTTATAGGTAAAAGACTTTGTATCCCATTTTTAGCGTCCGTTACAATGTTATCAGGAGTTAATACAATACTTTCAATCTCACTATAATACGCACCACCGATGAAAAAGGCCGGCGATATACACTCGCCGAGCGGAGATATGCGGATAAAAGAGAAGGCACCCACTTAACATGTTCCTGACGCTCGCCTTCAATCGGTGAGTGTGTACAGCTGGCGGCTTTTTGACACACTAATTTTTTATAAAATCTAATAAAATCCAAAATTGAGTAGACAATTATGAACGAAGGCGGAATGTAGGTATTTCCCGCGTTTTTTTATTTCTTTACAACTTTTTTTTAATTTGGCAAGCACGCGGTTAGCTTAATAAACGGCCAGTTACTTGTTCATACAATGATCGTGATTGATCCTGTACATGATTTGAACTTTTACCAACAATATCTACATTCCTAATTCAAATCATTTTTAGTGCATATTGATTAAAACGCTATTTTAGTCCCTGTCAGCGGGAAACAAACTAGCTCTTTTTGAATAGGTGTGATAGAAATGAATTTGTAGTTTACCTACTTAATAAGTTTGTGGTTTCTTCTATTCGAAAGGTAAATAATATTGCAAGATATAATAAAAAATTAACAAGCATTTTGCTCGATGAAATTATAAATCAAATTGCCGCGGTGTAAACCAAAGCCGTAGAGACGCCATCGTCTTATGAATTATGAATACATTGTTATTGGGTCACATTTTGGTAGACTAGTACATGTCATTCTCCGCACGCCCGTCGCACCGTGTCAGTTTCACTTGCCAGCGCAATCATTCAAATTATTCGCTGTGAGTTGTCGTTTATAAATTATGGATACAGTAATGAAATATTAATGATTTTTAATATGCGTTTATGACGTACGGCTGTATTCAAATGAGGCAAGGTACATGAAGCCGGCTGTCACGTTAGAGTGCCTTATATCGGTGTTTATAGTAGTCTAATTATTAACCTAAATAAGACTTAGCTAGAGCTATAGACCCAACCCGCAGTGGAGCAGCGTGGTGGTTTAAGCTCCAAGCCTCACCTCACCCTGGAGGAGGCCTAAGCCCCCGCAGTGGGGTAAAAATGGGCTGATGAAGTGAGGTGAAGTGAAGAGCTATATTGTTTAGGTAATCTAAATTAAATTATATGTCCATCATAGAGTTCAATGAGTAATTAGACTCCTAGTTAGTCTATAAAAAACGATTTTAGGCACTCTAACGTGACACGGCGTTCTATACACAGAAAAAAACAAATTCATGAATAGAGAAAATGTTATTTTATATATAACGAAGAGGATATTTTTCTCGAAACAAGGAGATATATTGTTGTTGCAAAACATTTTTGTTGGTCTGAAGTGTGGCGGCACAGCTCACTTTGTTCTTTAATATTTATTTTACTTATAAAATACAAATAACTTTTAAACATTTTAATATTGAACCCAAACTAACACTATTGTCTTTTGTCGGCACCTGTCGTTATACCCTTTGCCCACCTAATGCCTTCTACTCATAACTATAATATAACATAACTATAATTGTTAAGACATCTTGTTTCTATTTTCACAATTGTTTTAGGTTATAGTTATAAGAACATCCTTTGTAAGTTTAAAGTTTTATTAATGTGGGAAACTAGCGATAAGCAAAGATCAATCGCCATTGTGAATTTGTACAGAAAATTCATCATTTTTTTGAGACACCGTTCAATTCTCACGACTTGTGTTGTATAAAAAAATTTCGATTCGAAATCTGGAGATCGCCCAACTGAGGAACACGTTATTATGTGTCACGCTCTATCGCTTAACTCGCTCACTTAATAGTCATATAATTTTAACGTATTTATTTAGCATAGTAGAATATATCTCATTTTAACAAGTAACATAAAAAGTGTATCTAGAATTAGTTTCTACTGTTTTAACAAAACGTGGTAATAATAAAACAATATTCAACTCAGTCTGTCTAGATTCATTTATGTGGGGAATCCAGATAGACTAACCTTCATCGAGATACAATTCAACACAACCATACAGAAGAAATATTTCTTTACTTTGAGGGAAGTATCCTCTTCGAAATATTTTCTTGGTTCAAGATATTTTTTCCTTTGTAGATGTCCATAAATATCTATGATACAGAAGCTATATGTAAATGCTAGCGCTTATAAAAATTAGCTTTTAGAAAATCATGACTATTTCTGATCACGAACTCTCCAACTATAAGAAACATGGAGTAATAAAATTGTAAGCACTATAAAATTAAATATATTCAAACCGAGTAGAACCGAAGCGTTTTCTTACAATGTCATATATAAAAGAGATTTGAACACCTGCCAAGTTCGTGTCGGACCACGCACAATGAGGGTTGTGTAGTAAGGATGAAGGTTTTTAGTTGAAATTCTAATAACAAGTTTAAAAACGAATCGATTAAAAACTACTTAAATACCGTATTTAAATAAATTTTCTTTAAAAGCGTTTTTTTAAGTTGTACCGAATTTTTTTTTTTTCAGAATTTTCCACCCCGTAGTTAAAAATTTTAACAGTTTTTAGGACCTTAGGAGTTCAAACTTGTTTCTCAACTACTACTGACTTAAATAAAAAAGTAATTTTGAAAGCTTTATCCATTTTTAAGGATCTATCCATAGGTATCTAACACGTTAATGTGCGCAATTTTTCTTTCGATCCTTTGTTACATGAATGACGATCTACACTGCAGAACTAGCCCAAATACCCTGACGTGTAGTGATTTTCTCACAATTTTTTGTTCATTGCAAGATAAAAAGGACCATTATCTTAGAGCAGTATAACTGACAGGGGAGTTAATTACAAGAGGTGCCATTTCGGTTGTTCCGTCCAACCATCGAAATCATTGAGTATTCAATAGAGTCATAAATGTCAATTCACAGTATCGAAATGACATTACGCGATTTTGCGGGGTTGGCGGGGATTTCTCGGGGGTGAAGAACGGCGTGCGGGTACCTCGCGCACTGAAACTCGGACTAAAACTGGCCGTCTTATACGAGCTAGCTAGATTATGAGTGGTTAGGTTAGGTTAGGTTAAACGTACAAGAGGACTTCTGTAAATTCGTACTTTTATAATCGAAACACTATATTTCACTATTGTATAAGTTGCCATCAGTTTGTTGGTAAAAGACAGCTAACGACGAATAGCCGTCCACGGACGCCCGCGTGTCTGTGTTCACACCCGCCAATTGATATATTTCATTTATCTTTATGACTTTAACTATCTCAGATTTATGACAACGTCTAACGATATTCATATACAATGAAGCGTTATTTTCACATGAACTGAAACCTTATTATGTGGAATGAGTTGAGGATTTTCATGACACCTTAGAACATATATCTGCTTATACTTTATTATGAAATAGCACCTCCATGTCAGGATATATTTTATAATATTTAGACGTTGCCGGAAGGTACCATTAAATATAAAAATATTCTGAAATTGCATTACTCCATTTCTGATATTACATATATATCTGTTAAGACGATATTTTCTTTTTCGACTTAGAAACACTAATGACATAATCTTCACAATTTTAATCGTAAACAAGTTTCTCTATGAAATTCTATGATTTGCTTTCTATAATAATAATAACTGGGACATTCTACATAGTGCCATCTAGTGTCAAACTAGGCAAAGCTTGTATTATGGATACCACATAACTGATATACATACTTAAATAGTCTTTTCTGAGTAACATATATAGATATTTCACACCCAGACACGGAACAAATAATAGACATAATAATATTAATACCTGGGACATCACACACAGCGCCATCTAGTCCCAAAGTAAGCAAGTATTATGCTTGTATCATGGGTACTAGACAACTGATATACATACTTAAATATTCTTTTCTGAATAACATATATAGATATTTCACACCCAGACACGAAACAAATAGACATAATAACAATATTAATACCTGGGACATCACACACAGCTCTATCTAGTCCCAAAGTAAGCAAGTATTATGCTTGTATAATGGGATAATAAACAACTGATATACATACTTCAATATTCTTTCTTTTTTTATAATATATACATATATAGATACTTTTACATCCAGACATTGAACAAGTAGACATGTTCATGCACACAAATATTTTTCCCGGGGGGTAATCGAACCCGCGACCCTTGGCTCAGCAGTCCAAGTCTCTAACCGCTCGGCCAATCAGTCAGTCATGTATAAAGTGCACTGGTCGGACCCATGGGAATAAACATACAAGTACGAATTGATTAGAAGCCGTCTTCTGTGCTTACCGTCTAACCTCTTATACTCTAGCTAGTTGGTGTATCCGTTTGACGAGATGGCGAGTTTCAGTCCAGTTTCAGTACGCTAGGTCCCCGCGAAATTGCGTTTGACAGTTAGATACTGTGAAGTGACATTTCTGACTCTATGAAGACCAAACGCTGCTGTCAAATTTATTTACTCTATGGGAATAAAAGGTACAGACAAAATAATTAATATTAAATTTATGCCATAAATTATGTGATCAAATCATATTCTGACAAATATTATAAACCTGTGGTTATATGTACCTATGTCCTTTCTTAACCTCGTAAAGGAGTGACGAAACGCCGTGATTTTTTGCATGGAGATAGTAGAAGGGACGAAGAGTAAACTCATAAACGTGGCATACGAGTACGAGTGAAAACAAAAAATTTGAGTTGCGAGATTAAATACTGGTTGGAGTAGAATTCAAAAAGTGAAATAGAAGAAATGGCAGGGCTGTGGTAACGGAAAAACAATCTTGTAGGGACGTTATGTACGTGCAGATTGATATTACATTTCAATGCATTTTTTATGAAAATATAGACAATCTAGAGTATTTTAGTATATTAAAAAGAAATGTTATGTACCAATGAATTTTCAATGAATAATCCATTGTTGTTGTTGTGTCGTGATAGCCCAGAGCGCAACGAACCTGTCTCAAATAAGCCCCCATAGGGCCATGGTTTGAATCCGGGCGTATACTAATGAGTTTTTCTGACTTAAGTACACAATGTCACTGACACCGTGCTTCGGAGGGCACGTTAAGCAGTCGGTCCCGGACGCTGTCAATAGATGGCGGTCGTTACAGTTGCCAACCCGCAGTGGAGCAGCGTGGTGGACTTAAACTCCAAGCCCCCCCCCCCCCTCCTCACCCTGGGGAGGCCTAAGCCCCTGCAGAGGGTTAAAAATTGGCTGATGATGATGATGATGAATCCATTGTTAAAAATGTATAGCTGATGACTGATAACTGATGACGTCACAACTACTAAATAAAGCTACGATGTTTTACGTATTCCATTTGTTTGAATGGTCGTTGACCGCTGCATGTAGTGACTTCACATTCATGTTTCACGTTTTTTTTTAATATCTCTGTTATCATGCTCCAAAACATTCCGTAAGGATACCTACGTATAGGGGTAAGCAAGAAATGGATGGGCATGTACTTCCTAGGAAGATTGACATCTGTCTGACTCTTGTACTTGTATAAAGAAGGGTTGTCGTGTTCTCGGCCGCGCCTCGCCGACCAGTAGACGTTGTAGTAAAACAAGAATGAATTTACTAATAAAATTAATTTAATAAACTTTGTACAAAAATTATTTACAATATTATAGAACGCAAGTCTGGACAAGGACTTGCGTACGTGAGTGCGGTGGTGTTTCTACTGGTAACAGTTCATATTGTTGCTAGGTATTTTATTCGTTTTGTGTTTTGTATTTTGGCCAATCAGAAAACGTTTGGTGTCATCCGAGAGTCCAAAGTATTTGGGCCGTGCGATCTCACGTGTATTGACCTAGCAGAAATATTGTTTTTCAATAAAAATAAATGACGGTGAAAAATTATCGAAAAATGTTGCGGCATTGGGGTCACTGATTTGGACTTTAGTATGAGCGGGCAATGCCCTTATATACGTATTTTTCTTTGAATATATAATGTATGGACCATAACAAAAATGACAGGCCAACTTTTACATACTGTTGCGTGTAACTCAATAGACCACATACTCTCGCTACGCCATACTGACCATGTACAAACCGTCTCTGTGTGCGTGGATTATAACTGAACAGTTAGATGATATCTTTCTTTACGTTTTTTGACGCTAACTCTTTATCTAGACACTAATAATCGAAGCTATTTCTATAGATACAAAATTTTTTTTGATTGCCGGTAAATGCTAGTATACAATACAAACGATTGGACACGATACGACTTACGAGTGTGTGCGACAGAGTAAATAAATTTGACAGCAGGTGTGTGTGCGCATGGAATTACCTCTTGTGTTTACTCCGCCTGATGTGAGAGATATCAACTTGCAGCATCTTTAATTTCCGTAGTTTTTGATGACTTAACTTTTTATTTTATGGATTTTGATGAAACGTTTCCAAATGTTCCATATGATTCTAGAAATAAGTTTAATACAACAATAAAACTCAAACTTTATGAAAAAGGTAACTATAGTTTATCTATATACAAAATGTTCTATAAATAGCGCGCAGACTCTCAGGTGCCGATAGCAGGGTTCATGCTCTATAAGAATAATCCAAAGTATGAATAATAAAAGTGTTCTGGCTTTTGAGTTATTCTGACTTTTCTGATATTACCTAGAGTCTCTCTACTAGTTTTTCTGTCATTTCGATAAATTCACAAATTTTTGATATGTAACATTTGGGAAATACTCTAAATTAGTTCCCGCATCTATTGCACTAAACACTTTTTTAATTATTAAACAGCTCCAAGCAACTATTTTTTTTTTAATTTTTACTAATGGAAATTTTAGTAGCTTATTTTGAAGGTCTGTGTAAAAAAAAATTACCGAGCTCACTTGGCAAACTTCATGAAAAAGATATTTGTTTATGATTTTTTTTAAATGTAAAATATCTCTGGACTTTTTCTTAAAAAACAAAAAAAATATTGCAATTTTTATTTAAACGGTGGTGCCGATTTTCTTCAAATTAAATAAGTCGAAATAAATATATTTTAACTTTTTTGTGAAACTTATTAAAAAAAAGTCCAGAGATGCTTTACAATTTAAAAATTTTCATAAACAAGTAAGATTTTTATGAAGTTTGCCAAGTGAGCTCACTACATTTTTTTATTCAACACAGACCTTCAAAATAAGCAACTAAAATTTACATTGGTTAAAAAAATTGAAAAAAAAAGTTATTTCTTAAAGCTGTTAATTAATTAAAAAAAATAATTTTTAATGCATTTGATGCGACTACTATTATATTATATTTCCTAAAATATTAATTTCAAAAATTAGTAAATTTGTGGGAAAGACAGCAAAACTGTTGATGCAAGGTAGAGACTCTAGGCAATTTCAGAAAAATCCGAATTACTCGAAAGCCATAACCCTTTTACTATATATGTTTTGGAATATTCTGATAGAGCATGAACCCAGCTATCGGCACCTGAGAGTCTGCGCGCTATTTATAGGACACCTTTATATATCTGACTACTTAGATGATAGAAATCCATGGTGTATATGCCGATCGCCTATCAGTTTCTTTTAATAAAATTAATATTTAACTACTTGTTGTAAGAACAATTGTTTATTTATTAAAATAAGATTTTCCTTTAGTTTGTTGCAGATTTTTTTGGACGGAATCATTTCTTTATTTTGTGCACATAAATGTAATAAATACCAATACTCTTGTAACGTGCTCCAAGATTATGTTATAAAACTACGAAATAAGTATATTTCATTTCCAAATGTGTTATGTTACGGAATTCAGTGACTTTTAGAAATTAAAAAAAATTCAGGAAGTGCTACAATGTCTTAGAACATGTAGGATACTGAATGCCGCAAGCTAATACAAATACAATGCAGAAAAATTATGAAATCGAAATAAAATAAAATAAAACACAGTGGAAGTAAAGAACATTTGGAAATCTTTATTAAAAAATAATGTTATATAAGTTAATTAATTACATCTCTATTGAAGATTCATTTTTAATTTATTCAAAAACATATTGATTGACATCAGACTGACTAATAGTGAACTAGAATCTGTAGGTTCACCACTGTTTTTTCATGTTATCTAAAGCTATTATGCAGTTTGTGTCTCTATGGTAGTTGGCAACACGGCTCTAAAATAAGTCACTGAGTTTAGTAGAAATAATTCACTGAAACAGACGACAGTTTACACTAAACAACGAACACTTACCGAAATTATACCATAAATAAAGAAATAAAGTTATTAAAAATGGGCCCAGAGGATTTAAAGTGGTTATGCAAACATTTTTCGCATGGGCGGACGCGGGCGCTTCTTAATCCTTATACATTTACATGTGTAACGTTATTATACACTCTGGAGAGTCAATATGTGTAAGAGATGCATACATAGGTAGATAAGAGTGTCGCTGCTGTTCTAGTTAGATTACCAGGGGCGGGCGGAGAGGAGTTTGGGCGGGACGGCAGTCAGTCGCTTCACGCCGCGTACACTGTTTATACGTCGCAATGTGTCGTTCGATGCGGAATCGTACCGTGGATAGTTGACCGTGTGTTATTGACAATAAATCTATAATAACGTGGTGTGTGTGTGTGTTTTTTTTAATACTGCCCTTAAAAATAGGTGAGTTAAAAATGTAATAAAGTTAAATTAACTCTTGAAATGGATACAAATAAACAGATTAAATTGAAATTTATTTAAAAAAAATATTGTAGGCTATATAAAATACCTAACGTTTTAAGTTAAATTATTTATTGCATGGTTGTATGAAATAGTGTATTTGAATTAAATTATTACTTACAGTTTTAAATTAAATAAAAATTTCTAATAAATATATATAGATCTTTTTATTAAAAGCGTATATGAAGTATAGAGATGGGTACTCAGCCAGAGCGTTGTAAATCCGTGAGACGTGCTAATATAAGTATTATTGACTTCAACGTGATCTTCACTTCCTCACCTTGATAACTGTACAAATATCGACATATTTTTAACTAGTACACACGATAAGCATGCAAATTTCACTTTTCAGCGCTCTTTAATTTTTGAACGGTTGTCACGATTAACATAAAGATTTTCCGCACTACTTTGAATATACTATTATTAATATTAAAAAAACACTTTTAATTAGAATTTAAATTTGGCAATCATTAACGTTCGAACAGTGTTGTTTTACTAACGATGGGATTTTAATATTTGATAAAAAAGTTATATCGATAAACAATTTTTTTCACACACTACGAATATTACGTAGTATGATATAACAACGAAAGCAAACAGCTAATATCCACGCTCTTTGATAAGTGCCAGCCGATCGGTTCTCGCTTATTTATTTAGACAATGTCAACTTATCATACGAGGTCTTTGCACGTAATATCTTAATGCAAGTTAATGTACTGATTACATTTTGTAACACTAGTATTTCATTAAAAGATTTGCTTTTAATGCTTATATAAAATATTTTTTTCTTACGTTTTATTACATTGTAAACCTGTAAAGTAATTCGCATTGCACATATCTTATTTTTTTTTCTATCAAAAGTCCGCCTCATACGGGAAATGTCTCAATATGCGGTCACAGTTTGTTTATTTTTCAACAAAATACAAATAAAAATCCTAACCAAGTTCGAGTCAACGGAGCTATAGAATTATAATATAATTCAATATATTACCTGTAGCGTTTTTATACATACATAAAAATTTACTTAATGTTTAATATGTTAGTATTTTTTGTATTAGTCGTGTAATTACCAAAAACTTCGCATAAGTAATTTAGCCATTTTCACGTCACTTTGCGTTGTTATTTCAAATTTCGTAGAAAACTAAATTATAATGCCTTATTCTAAGTAATATATCTCTAATTATAGAGACGTGTGACGTATATCTCACACGTCTTTATATTTTAAATACTTAATTTTAATTATCAACTCTACACATATAGCAGTGGCGTGCATAGAGCCTGAGTAGACAGTAACTTTACCTTGAAAAATCACTATTCAGACACACACTTTGTTGTCAGTTTCTGTTTCATTGAAGATAAAAATTTTGTTTTATCAGGTAGACTACCCAAAATTCTGATGTGGCATTTCAAATCTCAACTTTAAAACAACGTAAAATATTCTTCAATAAATTTAACTTCACTAGTGGTATTTATATACATAATTCAAATATTTGACCCATAAATTAAATTATGGGTGACTCTACATCGGTACGTAAAATACATTTTATATTATATTTTTATATTGAAGATTAGTATGTACGGCATTAAACTATCTCACATTCCTGTCCTAAATTAAGATGTCTTAAATGACAGGGGCTTAATCCGATAGCAGCAGTACATACGTGTGAAAAACATTGGCCTGTTTTTACCCGATTACGGCGAAGCGAAAATGAGATAATGTGTTTCGGACGTATTTATGTATGTACACGTGCGTATGTGTATATTACATTCTATAGCCTACAACTTTTAACCGGTTGTATTAATTAAGGTGTCGTTCGTTAGTAAAAATTCAACATAGCGCATTAACGCTATAACCGACTACGGTAAAAAAGTAACTATTTATTACTACTACTATTATTACTACATTGTATACTACTATATTATTACTAAGTATTTTTTTTAAATGAATAGTAATAGAATAAAATTATAAAATCGAATAAAAGCAATGCATATTTTTTATACATACGTTTCTTTCTTTGTTTTTACAAAACTATGCCGGAGCCGGAGCTCCAACAATAATGCTAGAATTTTTAAATGAAGTGTCACCGCATAAGTGTTACAACATTACATTGTTTTACTAAACAATATAGATAGGAAATTAGATAGAAATGGAAGTAAATGTGACGACATATTCTGTAGTCGACTCTAGGACGACCTTGACTCGTTATCCGTCGTTTATTGACCATTAAAAAAATATATATTATATTTTGACGACCGCTCGGTCTAGTGGGTAGCGACAATGCCTACGAAGCTGGGGGTTCCGAGTTCGAATCCCGGGTCGGGTCAATATTTATATGATGAATATTGATATTGATTGTTTTGGGTACCAAGTGAAGACACAAGCTATGCTTAGAGACGTTGTTGTGTTGTATACGTTATTATTATTATTACTTTTGAAGTCGCTATAGTACCGAATTCTCGACACCTAATCAGTATTTGCGTTTGTTCTAAAATTGTGTTTGTTTAAAGTGGTAAAATTATGAAACTGTGTATAAGGCACTTCTAAGTTGGCAAAAATTTTTTGTATTTGTAGTTATTAAAAGACAGATACATTACTATTTTTCTTTTTATTCACTTTACATATTTCGAATTCGAACTAATGTGACTCAAAAGTGTCAGTATAGTACAATTGATTGACACGATAATGGGTTTAGACCAAATTTTTAAAACATACTCTTTATTTATTTTTTCCAAAAATATAAACTAATTTATACCTCCCCTTTAATATAAAAAAGGAAAATCTTTAATTTTCTTTGATAATTTTTCAAAAATTGATTAATAAAATATTCCTATTACGTCAACAGCACATATGTTTACTAATTACATTAACACTAACTAAATACAGTTAGAATATTTTTATTGATTCATAAAGATTACAATTTCGTTTCACGTAGTGACCTTACTTCATAATTTTTTATTAGACTGTACACAAGTTTTTAACACGAGCGTCTATATATATATATAACAGACACTTAAATAAAGTTTATAAAACTATGCGTACTTGAAAAGCTCAGATAACATACCCTAAATTAAAAATTAATAAAAAGAACTTGAAATAGCTACAAATTAAAAATACTATAAACTAAAAAAAATTATAAACGAGATAATTTTGAAAAGACGACGGGTCCAGGGTGCCAAGGATACTTGCCTCGTTGCCATGCTGTATTGTGACCCTGATCTTCTGTACAAAGTATTCCTTGCTCAAAGGATCCCCTGTCAACAAAGGCAGTGCGACACCCAAATCGTTAGCAAGTAATTTGGCATCCTTGGACAGGGACGAAAGGAATGAAATAGTAACGATGTAAAAGCTCTACGTACTTGGCTATTTTTCTACAAGCCTTAGTTCTATGCTGTGGAAAGCAAAGCAAGAAGCTCAACCGTCCAGATGCCGTCACAGGGACAATTTCAACCTCAAATGAATTTTTATAAACATCTAGGAAATTCGTATACAGAGAAAATTGATATTTCAAGAGATTATTCTATTCTATTCTAGTTAGTCTATTCCTTTTAAGTCTAACGACCAACAGCGCAACTTTGAAATTTTAGCCAAGCCATTGGACTTCTGAACAGAGAAATATTTTCCCAATATAACATCAAAATGGAAACTGAAAGTAGATTAATATTAATATTTAAGTATGTATTTGGGACTAGATGGCGCTGTGTGGGAAGTCCCATGTATTATTATTATTATTATTTGCACATTGCGCACCTACAATTATTACTTTATTAAGTGCTCGCTTATATATACCAACATTCAGAAAATGCTGCTTCTTATACTTTGAAAGTGCTTTGAAATGAAAGAAAACCCAAAGAAAATTACCAACATGTTTTGTCAAAATCTTCCTTAGTTTTTCCAGTATGGTTTTTACGTGTGCATCACAATATAAATTCGACATCGCAGTTCAAAGTATATTGAAACATAAAGTGGGTACATCGATCGGTATGTGAAGCAAAACTACGCCACATTTTTGGGCTCCCATTATAGTGTCTCGATGCGCTTCTATGGTTACTTATTGCCAATTTTTTTTGAATATTTTAGAGGTAATCTGTAAAAATAAGTATAGTGAAGCGACCTTCACAGCCTCTCTAGTAATTTTTATAGCAATACAGAAAATATCCTCTGTAGATACACATGAACATAATATGCCCGCTGTTATTTCCTAGAGAATGAGGAATGATTTTTAACCTTATAATTTTCACATTGATCTTTCACATTGCGGACAAGCACTATGTGCATTACCTATAACATTCTCAATATTTAGACATGAGAGTCAAACCAGGAGCTTTCAGATGCTCAGAAGACCTTATGACTTTTTTTTTCATACGCTTTATTCTTACCTAATGTTTTTCGAGTATGTATGTTCATCTGTTTCTTTGGCACGTCCGATAGCTTAAACGGGTTAATGGATTTTAACATGTGAAGTGTCGAGAGGTTACCCTAATATTTAGAAATATCGTTCGCATATCGAAAAGGGGGCGAAATTTTTTAATAGAACAACAGTTGTATTAATTGAAAGCTAGTAAATAGGCAATTCCAAATATTTAGTGAATATGGTTCGTATAAGAAATTTCCTTTTTTATGGTCACTCTCTTCTTTAATTCGCAGACGCCATACTTCAATATTAGTCCATAAAAAATTACAAAACAAATTTGTCGTAAAAATCAAAACAGATTTTCAGTTAAACACCATATAGGTACCAAAACATACAATACAATAATTTGGTAATTGATTTGGCCCATTTGCAATACCTTACAACATTCAAGTCACATATATCTGATAGTATATTTTATTCACATTTTATTCTACGCGGTCGGTTTTAAATTTTTTTAATATTTAAATTCAATACGCACGTTATTTTCCGTTTTATTAGAAGTTTATCTAAAACGTGGTATCTATATTCGACACCATAATGTGTTTACGATTAGAGCTGACGCAATATTAACGCGTCAAACTTTCACAAGTGCTCGCCGTTTATGATGTGTACTTCGTTAGAAATACACTTTGTGAATAATTATTTAAGTCAGCGAATTGGTCTCATACCCAAAGGGTTCCCTGCGTATTTCATTTTAAGTCTTAAAAGTTTTGTGATAAGGTATAAAATTACTTGTTTATTAATCTTAAAAGGTGTTATTCTTAAAACTAAATTTTTTATTTTTTGAAATCTCACAATAACGTCTAAAATATCAGTATCATTTATATATGTCGTCGTGAGATTGTGAACTGTCGATAGATTGCAAACAGACACTAAAATTCATGAAGTCGTAAGAGCTTTCGGGCTAACGACATGCATCCTTATTCTGCTTCAGGCGGTTGCTTAGTGGGTGCAACTCCCAAATACCCCGCGCGCTCGGGCGCGCGGATGCTGTAGAGTTTAATCCGTCTTCCCATCGCAAGGGTAAAACAAAAAAAAAGGAATCTACTAGGTTAGGGTAGGTATTGGTTGCGTCAATGCGAGGAGCGAAGCGAAGCGGTGCGGTACCCAGAAGACTCAAGAAATTCACTCATGTGACGTATTTGAAGATTATGTTACATTACTACGAAATAAAGATATTTCTGATTTGATTTGATTGATTTGAGTTTCTAAATATATACAACGATGCCAAAACAAACTCTAATATTTGAATTAGAATCCCAATCAAATTAATTAATTAATATTATTATTATATACGCTAAACTGAACAATCTTTTATGAAATTTAGCGTAGAGGTAACTTGAAACCTAACTAAGGACATGTATCGTGTGTGAGGTAATCATAAAATTAAATTTAACAAAGCATTATTTTTTATTCGAGACACCATTTGATATAGGTATCAAATGAAAAGAAATACTGTGAAAATTTTTGAGTAAAAATACATCACACAAAGGCACCAAATTTCGGTTTTGACACACAGTCTAAGAAGGGTACCTATTCAATAATATTTGGGACATCCCACACAGCGCCATCTAGTCCTAAACTTGAGAAAGCTTGTATTATGGGCACCAGACAGCTGTTTTGCATACTTAAATATTCTTTATAATAAATAAATACATTATGTACAAAAAAAAGTATTAGAAACACTAGAACTCTATACTAGCAATATATATTTCACACCCAGTTCTAGAGTTTCAAATACTTTTAAAAAAATTCTTCATTTGAGTGTACGGTCTCTAAAGCCAGGTAGCGTCAGTGGGCCATAATCGTTGTTGACATTCCCTAGGAGGCTTACGCTTAGGAGGCGCGGAGGCATTATCATTTATCAGCGCGATAGTGATAAGGCCGAAAGCGGCACTCAGTGTTATCTCCGGGGTCATCAGTACCCATACTCCATTACATGACTGACTGACGTTTCGAATGCTTTGTACGAGTATGTTTGAGTCGTGTTTAATGGTTTAACACTTCGGTATAAGACTCAATTTCGTATAAAGTGTTGAGTGTATTTTTGTTTTCGTGTGTTGTGAATTATTTGTTTGTTTACTTGTTTACGCCTCGACGTATCATGACGGCAGGTGAACGGCGCGTTACAATGGCGTCTCGCAAATTGTCCAAAAAACTGAAGTGTAGACCAAAGTGAACTTAATCGTGTCTGTCAGAATGTAAAGATTTATTAATCGCGGTAATGTCATATTTGATTTTGAAAAAACGAAATGGTATTTTAATAAACCTATAGGTAAATGTAATAAACATAAAAATATATAATATTTTAATATTGTAATACAAATCACAAAACCGCACTACAGCAAAATTATGCTTCAGTAGTAAGAACGTATTGTACGTACATAATTACAAAAAATTTAGACAGATGGCGCAAATTTTTCTACTACGATGAACAATTGACTTCAGATAGGCATATCTTTAATTTTTGAATCAATGTAATATATCTACGTATATTATTTCATTAATCTAGGTCGAATAAGTTCTCAAACCGTAAAAAGGCATAGAACAAAATCTTACTCTTCAAAATGTACTGTAAAGGCGTTTGCCTAGAAATTGCTTGGAGCCTAGGAGCTATAAGAATTGCCTAGGAGCAAGAACTTCTATACGTACTATCTAATCATCATCATCAGCCCATTTTTACCCCACTGCAGGGGCTTAGGCCTCCCCCCAGTGAGAAGGAGGGCTTGGAGCTTAAGTCCACCACGCTGCTCCACTGCGGGTTGGGAACTGTAACGACCACCATCTATTGACAGCGTCCGGGACCGACTGCTTAACGTGCCCTCCGAAGCACGGTGTCAGTGATATTGTGTACTTAAGTCATAAAAACTCATTGGTACACGCCCGGATTCGAACCATGGCCCAATGGGGCCTTATAAATTTGAGACAGGTTCGTTGCGCTCTGGGCTATCACGACATTACTACTATCTAATACAAATTGTTATAGTCAAGTACTATAACATACTCTAATAAAACTAGTACTGATACAGATACTATGATATTTATCTAATTATAATGGTGTTTGATGCTGAACAATAGAGTAATTTGGTAATACTCCGTAAATATCCGACGACCGCTTAGTCTAGTGGGTAGCGACCCTGCCTACGATCCTACGATGCTATGGGTCCCAGGTTCGAATCCTAGGTCGGATCAGTATTTATATGATGAATATCGATACTGGTACCGGGTCTTGGTTGTTATATGTATGTGGTGTCTTCGCTTGGTACCCAAAACATAAGCTAAGGCTTAGTTTGGGGCCTAGACGTTGTTGTCATGTGTACGTTATTATTATTATTATTACTATTATTAATACTGCCGAGTTCCATGTCGTTCCATTGTGGTAACTGAACTTTGAATTTTTGCAAATAGCTTATACTGGTCAGTCACGACACACTTTTCACGCAGTATAATTAAGTAGCAGGTATTTCAGTACTTGTAATATTACAGATGCATACATTGTACACACAATAGTCATATAAAAGAGCTTCTTTCTCTTCTACAAAGCAATAGCGTACCATAAAATTAGTAAAATATTAGTTTTCAACAAATGTGGCTTGAAAAGGATATAATATTTCCTTATAAATTGTGATGATAGGACCAATCCGATTAAGGGCTCCTTACACGAGAGTTGTTATTAATATTTATAATTAAAGTTCCTTATATTTCAAGGAAATTTCATTTCGGTATTTGATCAAACAAACGGCGACGTATTTGACAATATAGTAAATCTGTAGTCTCTATAGCTTTCCGTTCCGTTCTTGGCCTAAAGTGGTAATTTAGGAGAAAATGATTTTATAATTTTAATTTAATTTAATTATAAGCATTAAAACTTCCCACTAACCTATCCCTAGTTTATCAATGAAGCAGGCACTGACCAAAAATTTTAACATTTTTCAATAATTTTTCATCGAAATATATATAGACAATCTTCATTATTTTGTAATTTAAAAAAATTATGGATTTACAAGGAATAATCGATTCATAAAAATTGATGGCTGATTCTACTTCTACTGATTACAGCGACGACGTTCTACGTATCGCACTCGTTTGTATGGCCGTCGACCGTTGTACGTAGTAATGACGTCACATTAATTTTCACGTTTTATTTCTATATCTGTTATAACGCCTCCAAAAATTTCATATTTTTTGTTGAACAAGGATTTGAAGTTATAGGAATAGAATAGAAAAAAAACCGACCAAGTGCGAGTCGAACTCGCGCACCGAGGGTTCCGTACAAACCTGTTGGCATATAAGTAAAAGTAGGTTACTATGATTTTGTTACAGCTTAAACGTATTATAGACCTAAGTATTTGATATGAATTTCAATTTAATACCTCTACGCGTTCAGGAGGAAAGGGGTAGTACGTTTAAAATTATTAAAAATATTTTTATTATATGATATAACTAAAAATTTATACTTTTCGCGATTTTTCCTTTATCTGTGCTACACGACGTTGCTTCGTACCAAATTTCAAGATTCTAAGTTTACGGGAAGTACCCTGTAGGTTTTGATTCCCTTGCGAGTGTAGAAAATTAGCAGCATAAACGGCTGTATCCTTTGATTGCGTTGGCTTAGAAGTTTGATCTTTTCACAGCTCCAAGGGACAGTAGATTTGAGTATTTGATATTAATTTCAGCTTTCAGCTTTACCTCCACGAGTTCCTGAAAAAGAATCTTGACGGACAGACAGACAGACAGACGGACAACTAAGTGATCCTATAAGGGTTCCGTTTTTTTCCTTTTGAGTTTCGGAACCCTAAAAAATGGACCATGTTACAAAATTTTAAACAAAGATTATTGTGCAAGCAAAGCAATTTCTCTGCCTGGAATTTATTACTCAACTATTTATTATCGTATAACCTCCATAATAAAAATTTTATTATCATGTTGTGTCTCGAATGAAATATTTTATTTATCTCTCTCTATCTAAAATAAATCATCGTAATTTTAAAGCTATTTAATGTCATCTTCATATCCTGTTTTAAAGTTGTTAATTTAAAGTTTCGAACAAAGAATCTGAAAATATATATATATATATATATATATATATATATATATATATATATATATATATATATATTTATATATATATATATATACATTATTGATTCGCTTCATATTTAGTAAATTTGGTAGTATCGTTTAAATAAATAAATAAAGAATTAAAAAGTTTTTGAAAACCCTTGTTTAATATTTCAATGCAGGTAATTCACCTAAACTTTAATGGAAATTAATATCATAATTTTTTTGTACAGATCTTATAGTATCCTAGTGAAGTTGGTAGTATCAAATTTCTAGAAAAAATCTCTAAATCAATTGATTTGACTCGTAACTCTGCACTCGCTTCCGAATTTCACTTACCCTTGATGAACAAAAGCTAATAGTCGATTCGCGATATATCTGGTGATCTGAGCGATTTTCAGGGTTCCTGGCCTTCTATAGGACTTTCACTAGGTCCAGTTGCTTTTTACGAAACGCTCTATGGGCTGACTGCTTTAGGACAAAAATTTGCAGAATTTGTAGATCATTTACGAAAAATATATTTATTTCACATATGATTGAATAAGCTCTGTGAGATGATATTTATTTATGGGGGTGATTTGCAAACACGCGCTCGTAAATTTATACCTCAAAGAACAATTTCGTATTTACGAGTACGCTCGAGGATGGCATGAATAAATTAATTTATGGTGATCCTATGTTTGTTCGGGCTTAACTTGCATAGCTGTAACGACGCGACAAATTATAAATCTGCAGTAAGGTTGAATTGATTCAGTTATCACAATGTCGATGCGAAGATTATATTTTTATAATCGCATGTTTGTTTCTTTACGTGTTCGATTCCCACTCTGATGCGAATTCTTCATAAAAGTTTAACCGTATAACCACTCGTACTATAGCTAGCCGGTGTATGATGGGGAGTTTTAGTCCGATTTTCAGTGCGTAAGGTCACCGCACGGCGCCCTTCACCCCCGAGAAATGTCACTTTGATACTGTGAAGTGACATTTAGGAGTCTATTAAAACCAAACGCTGCTGTCAAATTAATTTACTCTATGGAATTCTTCAACGCATTTGTAGGTGGTTTTTTCATGGTTTTTTACGAAACAAAATAAATTATTTCGGATAAAACATTCATTTATTTCGCTGCTTTCGGGAAGCTCCGTCGTCTGTTCTCGTCGCCACTACCACAATGTCTGAAGACCAAGGTCTTTAACCAATGCGTCCTGCCCACAATGACATACGGTGCCGAAACACGGACTCTCACGGCAGGACTGGTCCACAAATTTAAAGTCGCTCAGCGCGCTATGGAGCGGGCTATGCTCGGCATTTCCTTGATGGACAAAATCAGGAATACTGAAATCCGTCGAAGAACTAAAGTTGTCGACATAGCCGAAGTGATTAGCAAGCTGAAGTGGCAATGGGCCGGTCACATTTGCCGTAGAACCGACAACCGATGGGGTAGACGGGTTCTCGAATGGAGGCCACGTATTGGGAAGCGAAGCGTTGGACGCCCTCCGGCCAGGTGGACTGATGACCTGAAGCACCATACCGGGGGTAATTGGATGCGGAAGGCGGAGGACCGTGTGTGGTGGCGAGCCTTGGGAGAGGCCTATATCCTGCAGTGGAGAGACACGGGCTGATGATGATGATGATGATGATGATTCATTTATTTAATTTATTTATAATAAAACCTCTCGACGACAGGTAGTCAACCAATCAGTCAATTTATTTACTAACATTGTGGTTTTACCCGCATGGATTTCAGGGTTCGCATAACTTAGTTCGTAATCTGTATACACTGAGGTATTCTACATAGGTAAATATTTATATTTTTTACATCCTGAAAAACCGATAATCGTGTAACAGATTTATGATCTGAAACCTAAAAATAACAGCGCGATGTTACGTACCTGACATATATTGTATTGAATCATAATATATATTAAAACAGTATGAATGGTATAGACACTAGAACTCCCACTATGCTTATAAGATCTACACTTAAATTTAGTGTAGTTTTAAGTGCGTTTGGCAACAGCGCTTGTCAGAGGTCCCGTACAATACTAATTTTAATATGGAAAAATAGTGGAAACTGATATCGATAACTCTGATTTTCTTTTTCCCTTCCTTTGACTTACAATGACATGTCGTGTTGACCCTCCTACACTTCGCCGCATACCTTCTACCGCGTTTGCAGCTTACGACGTTGTAATAGTTCAGATCGATAGGATAGCGCTCGTAAAAGTTTAGTAGCTTTTGTGTTGGAAAACTGCAAGAAACTGCAAAAACTAAAAATATTGTGTTCAAGGATGACTCAATGAGTCGTCCAGAATAAATTTCTTTATTCTTTGATTTGACTCTGACTTTGAGCTCATTAGATTTATCTTAACAGGTGCTTTGCATAGGACATGGTCACTGATGATGAAGCTGGCAGGTAGATAACAAAACCCATAAATGGTTATTAGTTAACCCATCGAGTTTGGGCTCATTAAATTTGTCACCATGAGCACTGTTCATAGCATATGGTGACGAAGGTCTGACGATGGGGCTGAAAAGTGAATAAATATCAAAAGCCATCTATGGCTGCAAGTAAACTTACCAGTTTAGACTTATTAGACTTGACTTCACAAGCACGTTTCATAGCAGATGGTGACGAAGGTCTAATCATAGAGCTGGTAAGTAGATCCCATCAATGACTACTAGTAAATTTATTGACTTAGCATTCATTAGATTCGTCTTTACAAACACTTATTATTATTATATTATTATTATAGTCGAAGGTCAGATGATGAAGCTGGAAGTTTAGTAACAAACCCCTCAATGGCCATTAGTGAGTCCACCCAAATTGAGCTCATTGAATTTGTCTTCACGAGCAGTTTTCATAGTTTATGGTGCTGAGGGTCTGATAATATAATTGGAAAATTGATAACGAAACTCATCCATGGCTAGCAATTTATTGTTTGGATTTTTTTTACTTCACGAGCACATTTCGTAGCTCATGGTGACGAGGATCTAATGGTAGAGCACGGTGTAGACCCATAAATGACTACTAGTAAATTTACCGATTTTGCGTAGATTATCTTATATCGTGAGGAGGGTCTGAGGATGGAGCTAGAAGGTGGATGACAGAACCGATCATTAGTGACGAAACCGTAATCGTAAAACCTAGATTATCGGCGATTTAAGCTACATCACATGATTATCGTGGAATTCGTAGATACCATGGTATAATAGTAATATCTGGGACATCACACACAGTACCATACCTATGCTGCTGCTGCATATATGCCCATGTGCTGGTACCTATAATACAGGCTGTCCTAGTTTAGATGCCCAGTAGCCTTTCACTGTTGCATTAGGTTTATTGTATGTTCCTTTGATTTGTTTTTGAATATAACTGTAACTTTGATTGAAAATAAAGATTATTATTATATTATGATTATCTAGGCCCAACTTAAGAAAAGCTTGTATTATGTTTACTAGAAAACTGATGTACATATATAAATATTTTTATAATTTAAACATATATAGATATAGATACTTATATTAGTGGGTTGCGACCCAGCCTACGAAGCTAGGGGTCCCGGGATCGAATCCCAGGTCGGGTCAGTATTTTTATGATGAATATCGATACTGGTACCGGGTCTTGGTTGTTATATGTATGTGGAGTCTTCGCTTTTTTTTTTATAATAATAACGTATACATGACAACAACGTCTAGGCCCCAAACTAAGTGACGCTTGTGTTTTGGGTACCAAATGCAGACACCACATACATATAACAACCAAGACCCGGTACCAGTATCAATATTCATCATATAAATAATGACCCGACCTGGGATTCGAACCCGGCACCTCCAGCTTCGTAGGCAGGGTCGCTACCCACTAGGCTAAGCGGTCGTCAAACCCAAAAAAGCTTGTGCTTGATATCCAAAACACAAGCTAATGCTTAGTTTGGGGCCTAGACGTAGTTGTCATGCATACGTTGTTATTATTATTATTATACTTTACACCCAGATACGAAACAAATAGACATGTTCATGCACACGAATATTTGTCTCGAGCGGGAATTTAGTTCTGCAGTTAGAGTCTCTAACAACGCGGCCAGTCGATTAGTGTGGTTTCATTACTTGACTTTAAGACAGGCGCTAGGTTCATACTCGTATACGTAGCAGGAATGACGATTAGGTGTATGTTTAGAATGTAAATGCTTGCATTACTTATATGTATTCCGGACCAAGGGTTTCAAGGTTCATATGTACTGTGGAATCGCAAATACGACGTTAAAATTCTCGTTCTAAACCATAATACTTTTTTTCATGATCGTTTTGTTACTGTAAACAAAAATTATGTAAACAATTATTAATATTTTCTTTGGTTTCCATTACATTTTTTTTTAATTACCTATCTTTATGAAAACATTTTCCCTAAGTCCTATAACTATTGTACTAGTATACTGCGTTGATATTAAGGAATACTAGATTATAAATAAAAAGTTTTTTTCTGATTATATTCGTAAAAGCTCCTTCTACATTACTTTTCCTTTAAGCATGAAACGTATAATGATACGTGTCCTATACTGTACCGCGGTTTCATCAGCACAAATCGAAAATTTCTTGAAAATCGGTATGAAAAAATATATTTTGAGTTTAAATGATTCAACCATAAAAGTACGAATTGACTTGTTCTGCGCTTACCGTCTAACCACTCCTACTCTAGCTAGCTGGTGTAACCGTTTGGCGAGATAGCAAGTTTCAGTCCGGTTTCAGTCTGCGAGGTCCCTGCGCGCCGGACTTCATTCCTACGAAATTGCGTTTAACGGTTTCAATACTGTGAAGTGACATTTCTGACTCTATCAAAACTAAACGCAGCTGTCTTTATTTACTCTATGGATTATTATAGACTCTATTTACGGACAAATCGTTACAACTTTATGATAATACTAGCGACCGCCCGCAGCTTCGCTTGCGTAGACTACACATTCCTGTTTTAAGTAGTATTAACATTCGAAATGATTTATACGTACTTTTTGCTGAAACTAATATTAGGTACACCCATTCAAACTTTCAATCTTCATTCTCCCCACTCCTTTAAGAAAACAGATACTCCCATACTTTTCACCTCCCGTTTCCCACCCTTAAAATGTGGAAATCCAAAAACCCCGAAACACGTCATTATTTATTTAAAGAACAAAGACTCTCATACAAAGCCCCTCCATCCCTCCCTCCTTAAATTTGAAATTTCCAAATATTCCTTTCTTAAAAAATTTATACTCACGTTATAAAATAAACCACTGTTCCAAATTTCGACTTCCTAGACTTAGTAGTTTCGGCTTTATCTACGCTGGTAGATCAGTGAGGACAAACGACAGATAGCCACAAAAAGTAGCTGATGTCACTCTTGACAACTTTCTTTCACGTCTGCAAAGTTTCATTAAAATCTGTTCAGCAGTTTTGGATATTAGCTCGAATAGACACATAGACTTACAGACAGACAAACAAAAAGTAGCGTATGTCACTTTTGACCACTTCCTTTTCATACCCGTGAAATTTCATTAAAGTCGGTTTAGCCGTTTTGGAGATTAGCGCGAATAGACAGATGGACGTACATACAGACATACAAAAAGTAGTGTATGTCATTTTTGACCACTTCCTTTCCACATCTGTGAAGTTTCATCAAAATCGGTTTAGCCGTTTCGGAGATTTGCTCAAATAGACAGACAGACAGATAGTATTATTTTATACATATAGCCTATAGCCTTCCTCAATAAATAGACTATCCAACATAAAAAGAATTTTTCAATTCCAACCAGTAGTTCCTGAGGTTTGCGCGTTCAAACAAACAAACAAACAAACAAACTCTTCAGCTTTATAATATTAGTATAGATTTTAAGTTCGTTTCAAAAGTTTGATTTTGTAGCTAGAAATATGTACCTATCTGAGGAATATAGAAAGTTATTCTTCTGTTATTTCCATCAACTGACAAAAATTTTTCACGGTATAAACTCCTGAATTAAAATTATTTGCACCTTTAAAACTATTCACTTGAATGACACTCAGGGCATCCATATTTTACAATATATAAACGAGAATACTTCGTTCGGATTGCTTTTGTTGAGTTTGTTGTCGATTGAGTAAACTAAGATTTTGCTCAAACAAATTGAGTTCGTCAGTTCGCTTCGTGTAGTACTTACTTGTATTCTATAGAAAAGTTAGTGCCGTCAATAAAGTGTTTGATGTTTAACTTTTACATGCGTAAGTTTCTTATGCCCCAATAGATTTACTATGATTATGAACATGAGTTGAATAGATTTTTGATCTGGTCGTTTGCCGTGACTAGCATGTGTTGTTGAAACGAGTACATTTTCTTCCACATATTTCTACCCCATTGTATTTTGTAAGATTCTATCTAACCTTATAATGTCTTTTCTAAGTACGAGATAAGCTGTGACGGCTGAGGGGCTAAGCATTCCGTTTTTCACACAAAAGTCTTACATTGGATTGCCGGCATATACGTATTGACCGACACCTTCAGTGAAATTAAAACCACAAGCTCCAGCGTGGTGAACGTTAACAATAATAATGATATTTTTTTTTATATAATACTTAGGGCATGCCATTCAGCGCCATCTAGTTCTAAAGTGAACAAGTATTTTGCTTGTATTATGGACACTAGATGACTAATATAGGTAACCTACTTAAATATTCATTATAATATATACATATATAGATATTTCACACTCAGACACGGAACATACAGACAAGTTCACGCACATAAATATGTGTCCCGGACGGCAATCGAATCCGCCTTTAGTTTCGCAGCTAGGGTCTCTAACCGCTCGGTCAATCGGTCAGCCCAATCTACACCAGACTACACCAGACCATACTGGTCCGATGGGCTCATGGTCCATACTCCTCAATTCAATCTTGAGGAAGGACTATACGGTACTCCAATAGGTGGAGGCTTGAAAGTTGGACATCGAAATCTTTGCAGGTTTCTTACTGGACAATAAAACTCCGACAAACCTCAAACGTTGCGCCGGGGATGAAGAAACCGATGGGTTCTATTACGGCGATGAAGATCGTCACCCGTCAGCCTTGTCCTCATAAATGGCGACACGTCGACTGGAAAGGTCGACCGGCCACCTGTACAGGTCATTAAGTCGCCCCGTACACATGAGCAAGTACGCCTGTAAGGTATACCTGCTCCGGCACACCGCACAAGCATACCGGTGTATGCATGTGGACCTTTGAGATCAGGTTGTTTGGGTTGTTCAGGTGGCTCAACCAGGGACTTAGGGAGATAGTAGTGAGCGATATGCCGGATGTAACCATTAATAAAATTAATTAATCAATTTTTAATAAATAATCATAGAAATCCTTTTTAATTGTGAAATCCATTTATTAAACGTTATCTTTTAAAATCAATCATACGTTGACGTCTGAATTTTTTACGATTTTTTTAAGATTTAGCGAAGTGCAGTGTGTCGTGTTCTGAATCTTTATAAGCCCTAGTTTATGTACCTAACTACGACTTATAATTTTTTTGATTATAATATCAGTTAGTTGATTATTTAGAATTGGTTCACGTTCTATCCGCCTTACCTAACACGTGAAGATCTATCTAAAGTCTCTGCCTGCCTATGTTAAACAGTCATAAGTATACATGCCTACTTAAAATCCCAATGTTACCAATAACAAGTTAATATTATATATATTATCGAAGGCTGGCAGACACGGCAATCTCTATATTTACTTGAGCGGCGCCGCTCTGCCGTTGGCCGTTATTTCTTTGCAGCTAAATCTAATTTTTATTAGCTGGATGTCATAATGAAAAAGAGTCTTCCGCCGTGCCCGCGAGCGTGCGGCCGGCTATTTCGGTTCTCTGTAAACTAAAACACACATTAAAAAATATAGTTTACTAGAAGACTCCGGGAAAATAATAAAGAAAAATGAAACAGGAAAGATTGTATGTACGACTGATGTAAGATTTCTTTGAAAACATAATAGCCAGAATTTTTTATGAGACAGGGTTGTAGTCGCTAATCTATCAAAATGTCAAAAACTACTAGAAATCACAACTGGACACAACCGATTTGACGTTAGTGATGAATAGGTACAAAAAGAAGTTATTTGATTTGTTTGTTATATAATAATATACGATAAACCTACGTAACGATTTCATTTCATGTCGAAACGATGGGTTCTTTGGTCTAAGGATACCAAATTACGTGCTCAAAATTTGGGTGTCGCGCTGCGTCTGTTGACAGGGGATCCTTTGAGCAAGGAATACCTTGTTCAGAGGATCAGTGTCGCAATACAGTGTGGCAACGTGGCAAGTATCCGTGGCACCCTGAACCCGTCGTCTTTTTAAAATTTTCTCGTTTAGATATTTAACCATTATTTAGATAGTATTTTTAATTTGTAGGCATTTTCAGATTCTTAATTAGATTTTACTTTAGAGTATATTATTTTAAAACAATAAGTTATTAAACAATTAACTCTTTATAAGATAACAGTAGGTGAAATTCGGTGTCTGTTGTCAGTGTACTTATGTCGTGAAAATAACAATTCCAGAAACCTGTTATTAGGTAACACCATTACAAAAACAAATTATAGGTATTTAGACATTTATCACCAGTTTTTATGATTACTTTTTACTATTCTTATAATGCGTAAATTATTAAAAATCCGTGTATTCACGCTTTTCTATATGTGACAATTTGTGTTTACATAAATATAATATTATAATCTATAAACAGCTACTTAATAGATATAATATTAATATCTGAACATTAATAACTTTGTTTCTAGCATTCATAAGTTTATTTAACTTGCAACGAAACATTAAGCCGATGTTCATGATTATCTATAAATATTTAATTATTTACTATTTAATGTCGTGATAGCCCAGAGCGCAACGAACCTGTCTCAAATTTACAAAGCCCCATAGGGCCATGATTCGAATCCGGGCGTGTACCAACGAGTTTTTCTGACTTAAGTACACAATATCACTGACACCGTGCTTCGGAGGGCACGTTAAGCAGTCGGTCCCGGACGCTGTCAATAGATGGCGGTCGTTACAGCTCCTAACCCGCAGTGGAGCAGCGTGGTGGACTTAAGCTCCAAGCCCCCGTCCTCACCCTGGGGGAGGCCTAAGCCCCTGCAGTGGGGTAAAAATGGGCTGATGATGATGATAAATATTTAATTAAATACGAAATCATATGATTTGGTTAATAATTACAAACTAGCACAAGCGAACGGACAAACAAAAGCAATACAATATTTATTAAACTATATTTTTAGTTGGAAGAACTAAATTATAATTTCTTTGAGATATGAAAGATTCAAATCAATTGATTTTTCAGAAAGTTTTATGTCTGAAACTAACAAATCAAATGAACTAAATGGCTTGTAATAATGTGTACTGAAAGGATATAGTAAAATATTATTACAACTAGTAACAAAATATCTGAATGGTACTAGAAAACGTTTTGAGCGGATGATGAACCCGGTAAAACTAAAAATGGATCGCTATCGGGTTTCTTATCACAAAGTGTGTTTGTAGCTTTATTTGTTTCACGTGCGTCAAGCGACGTGCAGGTGTTATAGATGATCTCGACGCGAACGCCTCGACTCCAATCACGAAATTGTCTTAAAAAAAATATATATACTGATAAAAAGCTTATAAATCAGTTGTCTTATACAAGGTGAGATTTTAGTAACCGGCCAAAATTTTTCTAGGTGTTAGGTATCACCAATAGATCTCATTGCGTAAATAAAAAATATGGGTTACATTTTCATAATAAATTACTTTATCTACAGTGTTATTTTATAACGTTTGATTGCCTTCTTAACGCTATAGTAAACGTACGCGCTTGAGGCTTTGAAACGGAATGGGGCGGCGGGCATGAACGGTGACTAGAGTTATTGGTTTTTTCGGGAAAGGTTTGTGTAGTCGGATCTCAATATTTTTCTATAGAACGATACTAAAAGGAAACAAGACGGCTATCGGTTTTCTACCAAAGACCATTATATTAAAATTTGGCTCGTCACTAAAACCTCAGCCGGTATATACGTTTTAATTTAATTTTATTCTAAGCCGGACGATATTGAGCACGAATGAAAATTGCGTAGTTAATTCCAGCTCTAATCGCGTCTCTAATGGTCTGTGTTTGGTTGTGGTAGTTGTTTTTAGCTATTCGTTGTTGATGGGAAAATCTTATATTGTTATAGAGGCAATAAAATTGACAGCAGCGTTTATCACAGTAGAGAGACCCAAATACCAGTCTGTTGATGTATACGTTTGCAGTTTGTAGGCGAAACAGCTGACGACTACATTTCGCGGACAGCCGCGCAACCGCCTCACACTGGCCACGTGTGTGCACGTTCGACACAGTTCAAACTAAGCATGCGTACAATATCGTACGCCGCTGTCTGTTTTATGATTTAGACATAGATTGTCGTGATAGTTTGAGCGCAGCGAACCTGTTTCAAATTTACAAGGCCGTGGACTGTGGTTCGAATCCGGGCGTATACCTATGAGTCTTTCTGACTTAAGCACATAACTATCACTGACTTTGTGCCTCGGATAACACGTTAAGCTGTCGGTCCCGGTTGATATGAATAGATGGCGGTCGTTACAATTCACTAAATCACACTGAAACAGCGTGGTGGATTTAAGTTTTAAGCCTCTTTACCCTGAAGCGAGGCCTAAGCCCCTGCAGTGGGGTATAATGGACTGATGGAATGGAATGGAAGAAGGACATGAGAAATACAATATAGTAGGCTAATATTGATTAATATCCTTAATAAATACATATGATTAGACAACGTATGAAATTTTTATAGCCCTGAAAAAGAAATTAATGAATAGAACTATATTTTCCTTGACATATTAAAATACCTATCTAGAGATTACTATATTTTATATTACGTAATAAACTGATCGGAAATCAATATTTGGCTTAACATAGTTGAACTAATTTACTGGGGGAAAACCAACACAACCCTTCGATTTACTTCGTTAACCAACTAGTAAATCTAATGATGTGTGTGGACTTAACACACTTTGAGTTCAACATAAACTCTACGACGTGTCTACTATAATCGACTAGAGCAACCTTTTCGATGGGGTCTTCCCATTTATTAAAATAATGTACTCATAAAAAAAACTTTTATCTTTTCTAAAGCGTTACCAAAAAGCTATTGATTATTGTATTTTGATAATGAGCTTGGAACGAATTTTTCATATTTTTTTCCGAAAATATAGACCAATGTATATTTAAGGGTAATTTTGAGGAGAAGGTCCTTAAATTGAAAATAATAAAAATAATAAATTTCCCACCCATAAACAAGTCAACAAATATTTAAGGCAAAAAAAATGTCAGTGCATAATATTCTGTAATCCTAGTCAAGCCCTTTCATTTGACACCCATATTGATGGAGTACCGAAAAAATATGATATCCGGCATTTTGTGGTGGCGGCCATCTTGGACTGATTATCATTCATGAGTATTTCCGAATACTCACGATAATTCATCTTTCATGTAAAGAAATCCACATCCAAATCGGTTAATCCGTTTGGGAGCTCAGTTGCCACGGACAGACACACAAATACACACACAGGTCAAACTTATAACACCCCTCTTTTTCCGTCGGGGGTTAATAACATACGGTAAACTACTTAGGACGCAAAAACTGTATGTAAAACAAGTCTCATCTGCATATATAATAATTTGTATTATTATGAGTAATTAATACTTAATTAATTAGTAATAATTAATATAACATGAAGTTTAAGGTGGGACGATGCCTGTCTGATACGGCTATTTAAAAATAGATGGCACCACCATATAAAGATTTTTTCAAAAATTTTTCATAATCTAACTTTTAGGTTTCAGTTATATTTTTCTTTAAACTTTTTAATTGGCATTATTGGATTGTTTTCAAAGTTTCGAAGCCTTTCGAAGTTTTTTTCGACAAATGCTTTGAAACTATTGAATAAACTATAATAGAAATCAGTCAAAAAAACCTTATTACTCCACAAATTTTAGGTTTTTGCACAAATGTTTCGAAACTTTAGAAACAATCAATATTTCAATCAATCCCACCTTAAATAGTAATGGTGTAAACATAATTGTCCATTTCCTTGAATTCACAGAACAGAGATTTCCGTTGCGAGGTAAGTAATTGCAGATAGGTATTATCATGGTGATAGGTACCCACCCTCGGCGATCAATAGGTTAAATCAATACACGTTCTGTTTCCCATACGAAATACGTAATAATTTATTCTGGCGAACAAAGAGCTTCATACATAAATCCTTTTAAAAACGAAAACGGTTCATGTGTACTCTAAATATCATTTTAACTGCTTTGAGTGGAGCGTTGTAACCTAATTTTCCGGCGAAACCAGGTCGAACCATAAATCCAGTTGCGATTTTTATTGCTTTCTACACAGTTATTATAAAATTAACAGCTCATGGCTTACGTGTGTTTTATGTTTTGGCTTCGATCAAACAGTTATTGAAGACACAACTTTTAACTAAATGGTATCAACAATATATGACCGTTATTCGATGTGTTACTACGTTTGATCTCTGAACAAAGCAATATACCATATTTGAAATTGGATTATATTTACTGCTTATCAAAATATATGTGATGTTTATCATGGAAAGTGCGAACAATATCAAAATAATGATCGGATAAGTTCCTCGCCCATTGTCCATCACAGGTTCGATAATAATTTTTTATTTTTACTGCAGTATTTGGAAAAACGGGTTTTTTTTTTAAGTTTTAATTTAACTTTAATTTTCTAAAGTTTTATACTATTACAACACTGTCAAACATTTTATGTTTTTTTTTTTTAACAATACACACTATTACAGCTTTGTCAACATGCTGCCTGTTACGGAAATTATTAATTTGTTCTTCTATACTATTTATCGTTACGAAACCAATAACTAGATAACAATCTCGTACAAGTGGATTGCCAATTACCGCGTTCGAAATCTATTGTAAAAGAAGAAGTTTTCAAAATCACATTCATCACGTTCTAATCCAAAAGGCGTGATAGAGAAGGTACTAAAATGAGACAGACCGACTCCAAAAGCGGCTTTCTGCGTAAATATCGATGATTTCAGAAGTAACGATGGAGTTTCCACTTCAACGCAAACTACTCGTTATCTTTTTATATATAACACTTACATTATACGAATGTAAAAATAATTCGCGTACCTACTTTTCGCACACTCCCTGTGAATCTTATAGATTATTTATCGAAGTGTTGGGTGGTGTCGGCACAAACGCGTTGCACGGTTTCCGTCGCTCACCTTAACAAATAAAATAAAAACGCTGAAACGCTTTTCTGATGTTAAAAAATGTTGTTTAAAAAGTGATCAAACTAAACACACTTTTAGAATCAATTAGATTATTTCCGTTTGAGGAAAAAACTTAAAACTTCATATAGTTATTAGGCATGGACCCTTCGAAAAGGAATAGTCCGATAACTGAAATTCTTAATATAAGTGGATTATATGAGTATCGAAAATATTTTGTTATTAATTATACAAATACTTTAATGAAAATTAAAAATAATTCCAGAGTATCCAATTATTATCAAATAGCAACCCGCCCTGGCTTCGCACGGATAGATACATGGAAAGATGAATTAGTATTTTAAATTAGTACTTTATTTGGAGAAATAGAAGATAACAACAATTCCTTATTAACAATTCTAATTTTTATATCCTTCGTAACTTCTGAACGAAAAGTACGATTCGAATAATTTAAAGAGGAATTTACATGTACATAATCATGATTATGTAATATTTAAAATTATTGAATCAGTGAATTGATGTATAGAGCAAACTTTTAATCACTTAGACACAGCCTTGGGTTACATTATTGTAAATATTCGTAGGGATCTCTTTTTTTTTAATTAAATACAGCCCATGTTACTTGCTGATAATATAGGTTTCTATTCATAATAGTACGAATTGACTAGAAGCCCTTTTCTGCTTTTACCGTCTAACCACTCATACTACAGCTAGCCGGTGTATGATGAGGAGTTTCAGTTCGAGTTTCAGTGCGCAAGATCCCCCCGCCTCGACCCCCCAAAATGCGAAACGTCACTTCGATACTGTGAACTGACATTTATGACTCTATTAGAACCATACGCTGCTGTCAAATTAATTTACTCTATATTTCTATTAGTGAAACTATTTTTGAAATAAGTTAGACAGTTTTTGAGTTTATCCATTACAAACAAACATGCAAAAACTCAAATCTTTTCTCTTTATTCTATTAATTCAGATATAAAGTATATTATGAAAAATATATTTTTCAAATAAAGAAGTCACTTAAAAATTTTTTAACAAATAGTAAAGTACTTCACTTTACTGATTTGATAAAAACTTTTTTGCTTTTACGTAGCATATTTTGTTTAGTGATTGCTTATTCTGTAAATTTTATATCAACACATATACATAAGTCGACATAGGAAATTCTGCCAATAACATCATATTTTCAATAAACATCCTTACTGTGAAAACGTGTCATCGGGCTGTAGGTATAACACGGCACATGTATATGCATTGACTTGTCGTGTCGTATTCAATAGAGGGTGTCATTTGACGGGTGCTTATTATACGGTTAGAAATCGTTATTAGAAAGGCAGTAATGGCGGAAATAAGGAAAATATCATATAACAATTTCTACTAGTTTAATGAGGTACAAA
Organism: Luffia ferchaultella; assembly: GCA_949709985.1. NCBI lineage: Eukaryota > Metazoa > Arthropoda > Insecta > Lepidoptera > Psychidae > Luffia > Luffia ferchaultella. Next base: position 12,004,251 of record OX453255.1, read on the forward strand.
AATAATTCAGATAATCCATTACACATGAGACGAGCTTTTGATCAGGGTTTTGCTCTCTACATCTACGCTTTTCTCCATTCTCGTATAACCGTGCCACTTCTTAAACTTATTGTTTGCTTTTCACTCCAACTATTTTCATCTCACAATTCAAAGCTCTCCTCGTAATAGTTTTGTATCCCGTATGAATCTTCTCCCAGAGTAAATACCCCTACTCTATCTACCATACCCTATGTTACTCTTCAAGCCCTTCGATTATCTCGTGTAAAAGAAACGGTACTTTGTGCTCTGTTATGACACAAAGAAACGACAAACAAATAACAAAGATAAACAAACACACTTTAGAAATGTGACAAGTTTTCCCGATTTTCTTTATGTTAAATGTATTCGTAATTTTACTTAGTATAATGCATATATTTACACACTTATTGAAAGTCAGGTAGGTAGGTAGTTAACTGTAGTACATGTGGAGGGGCGATGTCACATGGAAAAGCGTACCGTCATCAGGCCTCTGTCACTCTGCTGATAAATGAAAAACGTACCTACCAACAAGTGGGACGATGTCGCCACAAGACTAGGTCAGGTGGCGCGAGTAGAAGTGCACGGCTGAGTTACGTACCCATTTCTCAGTGCGCTCCCGCTAAGTATAATAGCAAAATAATGAAACCGACGACGCGCAATTTCTTGTACTAGCGTTATTTATGAAATGAATCCTCATGATCGACCCTATCGATGGGTGCTATAACAGTACAGTGTTATATTTTTCATATTTCACACGTTCAATTCCCAATGCAAACACATACCATCAGCCCATTAATACCCCATTGGACTTAGGCCTCCCTTCGGGATGAGAGGTTTAGAGCTTAATCCACCACTCTGCTCCAGTGCGGGTTCGTGGATTTTAACGACTACCATCTATTGATGGCAACCGGGACCAACGATTTAACGTACTGTACGAGGCACTCATACACATAACTTATCAAAAATATTGAAATGCCGTTTTACATATTTTTTATAAAAGAAAGTTTTCTTTCAGTTAAAACCATCATCAATATTTAAACTACTTTCCCTTCGACTTCCATCTTTTATTTCCAGCCTATAGTAATAGTAAAAGAAGTAAAAGTTCATCGTAATTTTAAAAAGCCTAAAATAAATAAATTAAAATAAAAAGCTCTGAAATAGCCTGAAAGCTTACAATTGACATATACCAAAATATACATACATACTTAGAATCTACCGATTTTTGAAGTCAGTGAAAATAATATTGCCATGAACCTTTTCGCAGTTCGATCCGTCTTCGGTTATTTTGTGATAAAAGGTAATGCCGGTTCTGCTAATCATTGCAATTATCTGGTAATTAAAGACTTCCATATTGATTCTTTTGAAAGATTTTGAATTTGTCTCGTAGACATAACAGAGACTGATTATTACGTAGCGTATTTAATATGTCCATATTCTTCCCTCAATTTAAAAATCTATCTCCAAGCTGTCTAAAAACGTGCTATTTCTACGTCTAAAGAGAGTATTTCTCTATTCTATATGAGTATCTGCACGTGAGCTTTCAACACTGTCTTTATATATATATATATATATACTTCAATGAATCCTTCCAATAATACTATTATATTATAATTAATTGAAGTAATATTTAATTAATAAGTACATTTATACATAAACTGAAACTATCCCCTTCTGTTGCCGTCATAAACAATATCGGGTTAAGTTAATGGAGTTCCAAGGAAATTGTTGTTTTGAGAGGTTTGATTGCAAGCACCCCTTGGGCAAAGGTCTACGAGATGACGTAATGGGGTCATGCTTAATGGCTGTTTGTGTACGTAACCAAAATATTGTTTTTTTGGGTTGCGTACATAAAGAAAACGGAAGTTAACAATCTGTCTGTCCGTCCGTCTGATTTGAACACGAAGATAAGATAGTAATAAGGCGCGTTTGCAATTACGGAACTATTTTCAAAATTACTTACAATTTACATCTTCAGGCTGATTTACAAATAATTAATTTTATTCTTCACGTTAATAATAATATTACATGTTACATCCCACACAACGCCATCTGATCCCAAAATAAGTGAGTATTATGCTTGTGTTATGGGTTAAGACAACTGATATATATATGTATACGAAATATTTTACACCCAAACACGGAACGAAATAAACATGTACATGCACTCGCATATTTGTCTCAGTCGGGAATCGAACCCGAGACCTTTTAACCATTAAAAACGATACCTCGTTAAAAACCATTATTTAGTAGATTTCTTATAACTTTGTGTATAGTATAACTATTACATATTCGTATATTTCTACTTTTAGAATAATAGATCTGGATTTGAATAATATTTGGTTATATTTCGTTTTATATACCAATCTCTATCATTTTAATCTACCTTTTACATATTAAAATTCTACAATTGTGTACTTTAGTGAGCTGAAATGTATTTATCTACGACAAATAGTAATATATTAGTTCTAATGTTACCAATATTGTTATTATTTCGTAGGTAAATAGTCAATACATTCATTTATATTATGAAATATTATTATCGACAGCTGAAGTTTTGCAAAATTGTTTCAATATAGAAAAATAGAATGTCGAAAGCAATCTCTTTTGGTTCACCGGAATAGCTTACACTGCAAGTGATTTTCGTATTTGCCTGAAATAAAATGATTTATACACTAAATCTTTTTCGTTTATTTTCTTATATTTACCTTTACCACAAAAATGATTTCTTAACGTTTCCCTGTGAAAATTTCACCGTAACACTCTAGTTAACGAAGGCTCTTGACGTTTGACATCACCCTCAGCGTGGAGTTTCACACAAATGTTTCCACCCGAGTAAACATACGTCATACTTCAGGTATGACGCAGGCGCAATGACTTCGTAGATAATATCGAATAATTCTCAATAATAATAATAATAATAATAATAATAAGTAAGTATGGCGAAAGTAGTACAATATAGATGAAAGGGAAAATAACGTATTTTCGATTTACAGCTATAGTTAGTTAGCTAATTAATTACCCGCGAGGTAACTTTTTACCCTAGGTAAAATCAAGTTTTCAAAAATCCCTGCATGGAAAACAAATAGATAATCATATAAATATGAACATTTATTACAGCGCTATAAGCATGAACGAATTTTACATTAAAATAAGTTACCAAAAAAAACTTGATTACATGGAATATTGTGAACTTAGATAACATAATTATGAAGATGAAGCATCCCATACCTGAAAACACACTTAAAAACTATCAAAAGCCCGAGCAAAATGATGAACGTAGGGTGGTTGTCATTGTTTTAAACAAACATTTTGTGAAATATATCAGAATGTTTATTTTCTTTTCCTGTTAACGGGGTAAGCTTTTCATACAAAAAAGAGGGTTTCATATAAATATTTTTTTTTATTTCCTTATAAATATTTACAGAAAAAATATATGTAATAGGAGAAATACTGTCACAAGGCGGTATAGTTTTGCTTTTTTGATATCTTGTTTAGTTGTTTTAGAATAAATTCCTCAAAATCACGATTTCCGCTGGTTCTTTTTTTTAAATAATGAGCCGTAAATTCGATATTAATTAATGCGAATTTAAAAAGAAATGTACCGCCCTAGGGACATCCTTTCTTAATGACCCTGCAAATTTTGGTTCCAAGTCATACACATTTTAGGGGTGGAAACAGTCACGGCACCTAACCTGTTTCAACGGGTATTTTATAGGTATTATTTAGAATTTGTTCATGTCATCGGAGATAGCGATACCAATTCGAAGCTGCGGGCGGAAAGACTATTTCTTTAAAAAAATCTACTAGGGTATTTGGTCAACGGCATACTTTTTGCTCATATTTATATTTTAACAACGCGGTATTTCTATGAACATCAATAATAATCAATAAAATATTATTTTCAAAAAAAAATTCTACGTTGGTAGCCACAGGCTTGATGCTGTTTGTTGCCCTAGATAGGGTAGATCCGCTCCAAAATCCAGATCCAAATCCAAAAGATCTCAGGAAACAATGTAACGTCAACAGTTTGAGATTTAGCCAAGCACATCCAGCCCTAGAAAACTATTATTATATAGCAACGAATTTTCACAAAACACAAAACGAGGCTGATGCTAAATACTACAATTAAAATCTTAACGTAACACATGAAGAACTTCATATTGGTGACGAAAATTGTCTCCTGCTGAAATTGAACGAGGACACCTCTTCCTTAGGTATTTATCGCCCATCTGGTCACCCATCGCCCACTTTCAAAAGTAATTATATTTATATTAATCACTTCTGAAAGTACCAAATCCAATCAATTGACAAATATCTTGTGTTAAATTGTGGTGGGTGATGAATACCTAAGGGAGAGGTATCCTCGTTCAATTTTAGCAGCATACAATTTCCTGCACTTAAGTAGCACCTAGGTGTATTTCTAATGTAACTTTTACATTATAAAATGTAAATACAGTAGATATAATAAATAAATAGGTAATTTAAGGTATGCTAAAGAGGTTTCTTTCATGTGTCCGATTTTTTCTTTTCACGTCCCAATTTCGTTTCCACGTTTCGTAATTAAGAACTAATTGTGACGAAAGTCGGGGACATAAAGACATATAAATAGTTCCACGTAATGTTTAACATGCGACGGTGGTACACGAAGCAACATGCTGAATATAAGATCAGGAATACGTTATATCAAGAGGTTCGTAGGTATATAAATGTGACACCAAGGTCTAAAGAAAGCTATAATAAAATAGATAGCTTAACGTGTTTAAGAGGATTGTGTAATAGCAAATTTCTATACAAACGGCGTTGACGGTTCCCTTCCATTATACTTTTTCGAAACTCCGATAAAAAAAAAATTCCGAGCATTTAAGTTTTTTTTTCTTATGGTGTATCAAATAAAAAAAAATAAAAACGTATAAACCTAGTCTTTGTTGATCTGAATATATTCTGAATACCATAAAATTTTTTGTGCCAATCGGTTAAGGTTTAATGGGGGCAACCGTTTACGCCGTTTATATGGAAAATTGCCACTACATAATCCTCTTGTGTCTATTTGAAACTAGCTGCTCTCTTTATTTACTGTACAGCGGGGACCTAAACGCTGCTGTCAAATTTATTTTAAAGTTTAAAATCCAACTCATGGAAAAAGCTTACTATTATATTAGCGAGTATTTAAATGATAAGTGCGTTTGGACATCGGTGTAATATTGTAAGCATATTTAGTAAAAAAACAATTAAGAAAACCATATATTTAAATAAAATAAACGGGGAGGAGTTTCTTGTCGGTTCTTTTCCTTCTAGTTTTTGAACCGGTGTACCTTCTTCTTCTTCTTCTTAGTTATTGGCGTTTTCTGCAACCGGTACCTAATCAACTCATTTTGACTTTTAATACGTGTGTGTAAACATCTTATATTGAATAAAAACTTTTTTTTATTTATCCTATGGGCGATGGCAATGACGAATTTGCTTTAAGAACAAACATAAAATAAATTAATACAAAAAATTTATATTCTGTTTTTTGCCCTTTGGCTCACTCAATAAAACGGACAAGAGCCTTTCGGACTAGCGCCTTGTAGGTTCCGTAGTGTTATATATAATATTATATTTATCGTTTTTCACCGCCAGATGACACGTAAAACGCGTTTAAATGTTAATAATATTACGCGTTGCAGTATGAAATTGCCGTTTTAATGTCTGTATTGATTCAATCTATCTATATAAATAAAATCGTAGTATCTGTCTGTACCGGCTAATCTCTGAAACGGCTGATCCGATTTTACTGAAATTATGCAAACATAAAAAGGGCGTTACCAGGAGTGACAAACAATTTTTTATATATATAAAAAATCGTACCGTTAGTCTGTCTGTCTGTTCCGGTTGATCTATATACAAAACGGCTAACCGGTTTCGGGACCAACCTAGCGGATAGCTATTTTTCATGCTAAAAAAGCTAAATGGATTAAATTAGGTACAGAGATTTCTTAGGTAGTTAAGTTTCAGAATGTTCTAGAAAATGTCAGAATGTTCTGGAGAGTCGTGTTATTTATTTGTCGCGGCACAACTGTGTAATCCACGCGAACGAAAAGCTAGTATAAAATAATACTGACTGGTTAATAATAAAAAATAATACACCCCCGACTTCATATATATACTTTTTCTACAACAGTAAATCTATTGAATCAATTCATGATTACGGTGCTGATTTCAATCCCGGTGCCCATCCCAATCTCTATACTAGGTATGAGTAAATAAAGAGAACAAAGACAAAGCTTCATACAACCGCGCTATGATAGGTACACTCAAACAAGCTGTATACAATACGACGCATTAAGATGACATCCAGCTCGAAACTCGATCTTCCTTCCGCTTCCTCGCGCCGAGCCCCGCTGTCGTCTTGCAAGTAGCGATAGCATAACAACTGTTTATTTATTTATTTTATTTATTAGAGACAGACAATCTTTTACTTAGCTTACACTGCTTCCGCCTCCGGTTTCGCACGGGTAGCAGAGCATATAAGCCGTAGTGTTTTTTATGTCGTATAGACCTATCAGCTTGTTGCTTTGAACATGTGGATTAGATTTAATTATATTTAAGTTCATCTTACTTGGCGTATTTTTATTGTATTTTATTTCCAATTCTATAAGTATTTGATGAAGTAAAGAATAAATAAATAAAAACAAACTACAATATTTCTTTGTATACAACATTGATAATTTCGGCCTAATTTTACATCACGCGAATCACGTCGGGGCATGGGGCGCCGATCCCCTAGCCCGGCCCATCCGCCGCCCGGCCCGGCTCGGACGCTTGTCGCTTGTGGCGCTATAGTTTTTATTTCGCGATATTTCCGAAGATATTAATTTAAATTGTATGGTGCAAAGGCATTTATAATGTACATGAAATGCTAAAGGTAAGTAACGTATTTAATTTGATCAAGATTAGTACTGTATCCGTAAAAATTGCTTTGCAATCACCATTTTTTCAAACATAAAAATGTTTAAAAAAATTGTGTCATTTGATATGACACGTTGAAGTATTAAAATATCCATAAAAAGTAGAAATATGTCATCACGGAATTTTCTTTAGTCCTATAAAAGAGAAATAATTCCCCCGTACATTATAATATTATTATTTTTTTTTTATTTTTAATTTTATTTTATTTTGAAACAAACAGTCACATACAAACAATATTAAATTTAACATGGCACTGAACTGACCTGGAGTTTCCATTATACAAATTATTAACATTAAAGATGTTACAGGCTATGCCTGCACAAAATTACTTTTCTTTCATAATAGCAAGTAATACATATCTACAATACTTTCTTACAATAACGTCAGAGAAATATGAGAACTGACGAGTAATAATATAATGTACATAAGAAAAAACAAAAAAAGAGAAATAAATCAACATTTAAAACACTATCTCCCTACCTATTTAATTTATGTATATAAGAGATTAAAAAACGAATACTGTCTAAACTAAAAATAATTTATCTTTTAATTTCATTTTGTACTGAGACAATGACAAGCCAAAAATATCAATTTCATTGAAAACTGCATTATATGCACGTGTGGATCTCCTAATGAATGAATTTTTTGCATAGTTGGTGTTAAAAGAACGAATGTAAAAGGTGTCTTTAGAACGTGAAGAGGGTCGACTTGCACGAAAATTAATTTTTTCCAGTAGCGCGGAAGAATCAATGCAATTGTTAATAATCTTAAACAGAAACAAAGAATCTAGGTAAGTTTTTCTATCTTTTAACGACATAATTTTATGTCGTTTAGCAGAACTAATGTAATTATTAAAATCATTACTAGTTCGGTAGTCAAGAGACTTTAAAAATTTATTTTGAATTTTCTCCAAGCGAGAAATATGGACGGAATATTGTGGGTTCCACACTACACTAGCAAACTCGAGGTGACAGCGAACAAAAGAGTAAAACAGAATTTTCAATGTCTTGGCACGCTTAAATGGTTTTGAAAGTCGTAATATTAGACCTAAATTTTTGAAGGCTTTGTTCCTTTTAATGTTGTAATAACCACGGTTGAACATTTTTGTTGAAACTGTTGAGTTTTTTTTTTAATTATTTCTTTTTGTTTTATTTTCAGCAGAAATTAATTGTTCTGTATTGTTCAATTTATTTAACATATGATATCACAGGGACTTAAGTAGGTACCAAAATTAATTCCATAAATTTCTAAAAAAATCTAATTTTTTTTTGCACACTATACATTACACAAACGTCATTTGAGCGAGGTGTCATGTTAACTCGTCCTTATAATACGCGGCAAGGAGTGAAACAATAGAAGTAGTTACTAGCTCTGCCAGTGCTCAAGCGTACATAAACCCTGCATGCTTGTTGAGTGTGCCTATCACAGCACGGTTGTATCTAATAGGCTTTGTCTTACTCATGTGTTACGGTGTTGGTTTCGACTACAATTTGATTTCGTTCCCCGAATTCATATAGGACTTTAAAATAAAAAATATTATTTCACTTATTTATCTATTTATTCAAAAATAGAAAAATTAAAATTGATTCAATGTATCCATAAAAATACCGCGAGTCGTATCACCCTACTCGCACTGCTGAGACCCGCCATGCCCCTGCGCGCCCATCCCCCGCAATCATCATATTGCGGTGTATATATCTACGATTAATTGTATTAGACATATTGAAAAAATAATGAAAGATAAAAGTTCTATTTTTTTAAGGTAATGTGTTCTATTCACGTTATTGAATCATATAAAAAATTATGCGCTGTGATAAAAAAATTAGCCTATATATTGTTTACAGACTTAACTTTAATTAGGAATAGTTTCGAATACCATTTGGTAGCAAAAACTAAGTCGCACCCAGCATCACTATACACTGTATATATGTCGTAGGATGCTTTGATAATTCGAATTTTTGCGAAAACCCTAGGTATATTGCGAAAACACAGATAATTAGACAGTGGCGAAAACATTTGTAAATCTTACTGGAAAAAGATAGGGTTTTTGCAAAAATGCGAGTCGCTTTAGTAACATTGAGTATCCTTACCTCTGATTGGCTAGATTTTTGCTTACTGACCAAATCTTATTCTGATTGGTTTCTAGTTTTACCCTGTGAGCTTTGAAGTATTAGATCATTGAGTTATGAAGGGTTAGAAATAACAATATCCATTTAAAGAAACTTTTGCACACTTTTAACAACATTTAAAACAAAAACTGCTGAGTTGCTCTCAAAAACATAAACAAAACAACGTGCGTGAATGATTGACATTTAAACGTAAACCAATCAGAGGAGGTCTCGATTTGGGCTCTGGGACCGAACAATCAGCGTTCTTATTCCATAATAGCTAACGTTTCGTTTTGCAGTATTACTATAGCGACTAGTGTTTTTGTAAAAACCCCAACTTTTTCCAGTAAGATTGAGGAATGTTTTCACCATTGTCTAATTATCCGTGTTTTTGCAAAATCCCCAGGGTTTTCGCAAAAATTCGAATTATAAACAACCTGTGTACATTTCATATCGATCGCTTTAACAGTTTTGGAGTGAAATTCCTTCGTACAGACATACAGAAACGAAAATTTTAGGTCTTAACCTATGAAGTTGCCGTTTTGTATGAAATAAGTTAAAGTATTATTTCTGTTATTCAAAGTCATCACCCGTACAATTGATGCTTCTTTGCCAGCGCAATGGCAGTTTATTGATGTCCTTCTCGTAAAAATCAACTGGATGGGAGGCAACAAACTCTTCAAAGGCATTTTGTACTGTATCTCGGGAATTGAATTTATTTTTTCTCGTTAAAAAGTTGTCCAAATTTTGAAAACAGTAATACTCGGTAGCTGCAAGGTCTGGTGAGTATGGCGGATGAGGGAGAGCTTCCAAATTGTGCAGTATGGGGTCGCGCGTTGTCGTGAAGGAGCAGCGGTCTTCTCCCTCACTGTCTTCAGTTCTTCACAGCGCTAGAACACCAAACAGTGACCATCACCTTTTTTAAGCGACTTCAAAAAAGAAGGAGGTTACTCAATTCGACCATATATATGTTTTTTTTTTTATTTTTTTTTTTATTTTTTTTATGTGTGTTCAGGGATAACTTCTTTGTTTATGAACCGAATTGGATGATTTTTTTTTGTGAAAGGGAGATATCTCCGAAATGGTACCATGATAAGGAAACCAGGATCTGATGATGGCATCCCAGAGAAATCGAGGGCAACCTTCGAAAATCGTATTTTAAAGTATCGTATTTTAAGTATTTTGATAAAGTACTACTACTAGTACTATTTAATGAAGGTCGGGAGTCGATCTGAAGATGGAGCTGAAAGACAGTCGAGGGAACTCCTCAACGACTTACAGCAATTACCTGGTGTTTGGACTTGATTTATTTCTATTGATGAGATCTTTGCACTCATATGGATTATAAGTGCCATTACAGGTTTGATGATGGAGACCATACACAATCGAGGGAACTCCTCAACGATTTACAGCAATTACCTGGTGTTTGGACTTAATTCATATCTATTAATAAGAACTTTGCACCCATAAAGGTTATAATTACCATTACAGGTCTGATGATGGAGACCATACACAGTCGAAGGAACTCCTTAACGATTTATAGCAATTACCTGGTGTTTGGTCTTACTTCATTTCTATTGATGAGATCTTTGCACCCATAAACGTTATAAGTACCATTACAGGTCTGATGATGGAGACCATACACAGTCGAAGGAACTCCTTAACGATTTATAGCAATTACCTGGTGTTTGGACTTGATTCATTTCTATTGATGAGATCTTTGCACCCATATGGATTATAAGTGCCATTACAGGTCTGATGATAGAGACCATACACAATCGAGGGAACTCCTCAACCATTTTCAGCAATTACCTGGTGTTTGGACTTAATTCATTTCTATTAATGAGAACTTTGCATCCCTATGGGTTATAAGTACCATTACAGATCTGATGATGGAGACCATACACAATCGAGGGAACTCCTTAACGATTTACAGCAATTACCTGGTGTTTGGACTTAATTCATTTCTATTGAAGAGAATTTTGCACTCATATGGGTTATAAGTGCCATTACAGGTCTGATGATGAAGACCATAAACAGTCGAGGGAATTCCTCAACGATTTACAGCAGTTACTTTTTGTTGGGCTTCCTTCATACGGTTGAATGTGCCAAAATGTTCAGTTCGCACAAAAATAATAATTACGATTGCAGTTTTACATAGGAATACCACTGCCTACTAGGTATGCTGATGCGTCAATTTGACACTGAATTTACGTTGCGTAATCGTGGTTCTGTCTTATTAGAGTAGCGCGTTTAGTAGCCCCATTTATACTCAATACAAATAAGTTACAGATGCGTTCAACTAAAAATTGAAAAATAAAATAATTTAAAAAAAAAATAAAAACCGACTTCAAAAACATAAACTAAAAAGTTAAAAATAAAATTTTAACTTTATAGAAAGGAGCATTAACAGGCGGCATATAGTTAATGAAGTCGGTGCCGACTCAGACACTTTAAATGGGTACTTACCAGGTAATAACAATTACAACAATGATACCTATATTTATAACTATAACAAAAATAGAACACAATTTAAAGTGTCTGAGTGAGTAGGCACCGACTTCATTAACTATATGCCGCCTGTTAATGCTCCTTTCTATAAAGTTAAAATTTTATTTTTAACTTTTTAGTTTATGTTTTTGAAGTCGGTTTTTATTTTTTTGAGGGTTATTTTTCGTTCAACACCGGCAGGCAGGTCTTGGCGCGTACGTTGAGCTGGGAATCATTAAGTTCGTGGGGTACCCATCTATCAAGCTTATTTTACTTTGCCAATTTGTCGCAAATAGTCCAATATTGTTTTGATGCTAACATCAAAAGCTGCGGCTAGTTCAGCTGTAGTTTGAGTATCATCAGGTTTCACAATCATCTTCAATTCATCAGTGTTGACCAAAGTGTCCGGCCACGAGGTTCATTATTGAAGTCGTAATTTCGAGAACGGAAACGGGCAAACCAATAACGGAATGTGTGTTCGTATGTTAAGTTCCCTCCGTAAACGTTGTTGATGTTACGTGCCGTTTGTGCTGCCGCACGATGGAACTCATGTTCCATAATTACACGAATTTCTAAAGTGTCCATTATAACGAAAAATGTTCAAATGTTATTAAAACCCAGTGCCAATAAACAAAGACTGACTTTGTAAAAATAATGTGTTTTTACAAGAAAATTAATTTGAATTTAGAATTCACATCCAATCAAAAAAATTTTTTTTTGTTTGAAATAGCCTGTACTGAAGAACGGCAACTTCATGGTTTAGACCTAATATTTAACTTCAGAAACGTTTTGGCAATCAGTTATGCTAAAGAGAAACAATTCTAAAGTCGAAAATTCTATAACTACAGACAGAAAGACTCAACTTGAATTTAACTTATATGTATAGATTAAGAATTCAGATTAAAATACCTATATAACGTCAGCCAGCAAGTAATTTGTTCAAAAACATTCATACGCTCACAATCCTCGGAAAAGGCACTCAAACTAATGAATTCAAAATTGTACATTACTAAACAGTACACTTAAATTAATACAGAGTGAAATTTCGACAACTCATGCAGGTTTTTTTTTTGTGGAAACACAACACAATTTCCATTACTGTCAAATAAAACAGTAATTAAATTTAATGACATAACTCGTAAAATTAAATATTCCTTTATTTTTCCTATATAAGTAATGGTGTCTTAATTGATCCTTGTTTCCCCTCTGATGTGAAGCTTTTAACGTATTAAAATGTGCAAAGAAAATGTCTACATGGAAGTTATTTTAGAAAGTCCCGTAATTTCTCTTTCAAAAATAAAAATGTTATTCTTATGAAAATGCTTCGTTGTCAGCATGTCTATAACCACAGACCAGTCAACCTTTAGACCACGCTTTAACAAACGTCAGTACGAAAAACGAAATCGCCTAAAAGTGACGGGGTGCGGGGAGAGGTCGGCTAGTTTTCATTGGCTCGTTCAAAATTAACAATTTAATGGCTTCCGACGTGCTTCCAACTGACGGCTCACTAGTGACGTAGTTATGTAGTATCACTACGTAGCCTTGGCGAATGCTACTCCCTGTCAAAGCGTGGTCTATAAGGTTGACTTGTCTGTGTCTATAACAGAATTCTTGATCGGGAGTATGTATGAGGAATTATAGTTACAAATTATTTGTAATTAGTATAAATAAGACTTCTAAACGCAAATGAGATAGCGCCGTGTGTAGAAAACTGTCGACAAATCGCAGTAGCCTCCATCATTAGCTTAGCAGCATGAGATGATGACCCCAGATGCAAACACCTGAAAAAATAAAAAATAAAATCTCTCAAAAACACTATGCGTGTTTGTGAAATTTGAGGTTATTCTTCGATTTCCCTGGGATCCTGTCATTAGATCCTAATTTGGTAGCAATGGCACCACCTTGGGAGAATACCCTTTCCAACAAAAAAAGAATTTTCCAAATCGGATGAAATATTCGCGTAACAAACAAAAAAAAACATACAGTCGAATCGAGATACTCTTCTTTTGCGAAGTCGGTTAAAAATACTTTCTAATTGAGTTTTATAAGTTAACTTTTAATATTGAGTATAAAACTATGCTAAACGCGAGTCGTCATCGAGTCACGAATGCATAGACGTCTCGTTTCGATTCCAATTTCTTGGGAGATATGACGTAACAGTCGAAATCATGAGAAAATGAGCGGCTCTGATTTATAGAAGTGAAAAATAATTTTGTGAAAATTTTTATCTTGTGTAATATTCCCATATTTTACAAGAATTTCGTTCATTATAATAAATAATTTTAATGTGTGCGTCATCTTATAAATTCTTATATACGGTCATTTCGACGACGATACATCATGACGACCGCTGTGCCTAGTGGGTAGCGACCCAGCCTACGAAGCTGGAGGTCCCGGGTTCGAATCCCAGGTCGGGTCATTTTTATGATGAATTTTATATGATGAATATTAATACTGGTACCGGGTCTTGGTTGTAATATGTGTGTGGTGTCTTCGCTTGGTACCCAAAACACAAGCTAATGCTTAGTTTGGGGCCTAGACGTTGTTGTCATGTATACGTTATTATTATTATTATTTCATCCCAAACTAAACAAATCTTGCGTTATGTGTGCCATACAACTGATATATATACTTAAATATATTTTGTAATACATATACAGTTACAAAAAACAGATAAAAGCGTTAATGCTCACAAATGTATGTCCCAGGCGGGAATCGAAACCGTGGCTTGTGGTCCGCAGTTGGCGTCTCCGACCACTAGACCATTTGGCCAGTTTTCCGACTAACATAAAATTTTAAAAAATTCAATAAACTGTTTATAACAATAACACGCAATAACTCATAAGCTAAATAAATACATTTCGTTAATAGTATGCAATGATAGATAAGGGAATTACACAGTAATTTCACAACTTTAAACAAATATTAGACTAACTACAGACCATATAGTATTACATTATTTAACCATTAAGCTAGTATCAAAAAAGTACGAATTCAAAAAAGTACTCTTCTGCGTGTAACATCTAGCTGGTGTAAGATGGCGAGTTTTAGTCCGAGTTTCAGTGCGCAAGGTCCCCGCTCGCCGCTCTTCATCCCTGAGAAATCCCCGCGCGTAGGTTTCAACCCCACAAAATTGCGTAACGTCACCTCGATACTGTGAACTGACATTTATAACTCTAATTAAAACCAAACGCTGCCGTCGTATTAATTTACTCTATGGCTAGTATATAAATCAAATGTAATATGTAAGGTAATAAAATTGTGATCTGTTGCCACACTATTTGAGGCCCCATTATTCCTTGCTGAAATTAGAGAGAGAGAGACGCAACACAGTGGTCTCCAAAAGAAAGAAAGAGACCCATAACATCCGCCAGTTGTTTTTGTCTTTACATATTTTTTTAAATAATTAATATTATTAAAAAAAAATCACTAATACTAAATATAACCTCAATCATAAGATATAAATCTCAATAGTAATTTCTTTCAGATTGCACATTTACATTTCCGACAAGCACACACATGGTGGACTTAATAAAATAAGCGAATTATCTCAGTTTTGAGGGAACGGTTTTTCATGTCCGTCAGGCTTCTGCGGCCCTATAAATATAATTCAAAGTTTAAAATGCAATATTCTAAAAGAAATTGAGATAGTCGTGTCGTGTCGTGATAGCCGAGCGGTACCGAGTCCGCTTCTTGTTTAAAAGGCCGTGGTTCGAATCCCAGGGCATGTACCAATGAGTTTTTTATAATTTATTTACATAAATATCGCTGACTCTGTGCCTCGGAGACTACGTTAAACCGTCGGTCCCGGTTAAAATCCACCAACCCACACAAAGCAGCGTGGTAGATTAAGCTCCAAGGCTCCCTCATTCCGAGGGGAGGTCTAAGTCCCTGCAGCAGTGTATAATGGGCTGATGGTATGGTATGTTATTCTCAATGAAATACGTCCAAGTCATTACATAATTTCGTTCTGCAAGGCAAACGACAAAAGAATTCGGGCCATTGAAAAATCTAGTCTAATGTTTACAAAACATAAACAAATTAACGTCAGCCATTCCGTAAAAGTACGACAGCATAAATTCTAATAGCGACTGTCAACTGGGACTGATCGCTTAATTTATATGACCATGCAAATGTACGCCGTATTCCGTCTCGGCTACAACACTTCACGGTTTTAATTGCAGCGTGCTAAAAAACATACCTATTTGTATGACCGAAATTAGACTCTCTTAGCCTATAATTAGAGTTTATTTTCACTTTTCAGTTTTAAGGTAATTGAATATTAAAATTGAATATTAAAATTGAAAGCGTTTACACTCGCCCGAGAATCCATTGTCACAACTGGATGACAAATTGACAAACGATCCGCCAGCGTCGGTTACAAGGTGAAGACGACAATTGATGAATACCACTAAAAGCCGAGGTCAACGCCGACAATAAACTATTTGACATGTTTTTGTGTGAAACACTAATTCTTGACTGAAATTCCAAGTTATTATATATATACTTATAGTTATTATATTTGAATTTATTAAATATTAACTTATTATTACTTATTTTAAATATTTATTGTATACATAGATAAGAATTTTAGTTATTGTTTTAATAATTTTCAATATAATAACACTTTCGGATATAATTCTTATAAATTGCAGTCTTCTTACAAAGGATTCATAATCTATAAATACGATGGTGAATATTAAAAAAAAAATCCGCACGTGAAATGGCATTTTCTAGCGTGTGTACAACCAAGTGACGTGGTCGACGTGCTGCGGTTTATTGCATCATAACAGTAATACAAGGGACATCCCACACAGCGCCATCTAGTTCCAAAGTAAGCAAGTATTATGCATGTGTTATGGGTTACTAGACAACTGATATAAATACTTAAATATCCCTTATAATATATTCCATACATAAATATTTTATGATGAGACATAAATGAGATTAAATCCGAACTGGTCATAAGTCCTAGGAACAGGTAACTCTAAAAACAGCTAAAGACCCTCACAAAGCTGTGCAACTCCAAAGTGCACTATTGTGCAGCCTTGTGCAGCTGCAAACTAGCTATAGAAAATAGTTAGTGTTAAGGGAGTACGCTACCTGTTTAGTAGATAAGTATTTACTAATAGAGCTACCTACAAAAAAAAGAAAGATTTTTTCTACGTTTTCGTTTTTAAAACATAACATGCGATAATAATAGTATAATAATATCTACTGTTTTTAACTGATATTATAGATTGTTTCTACAGTTAATATTTCAAGAGATATGAGCTCCTAAAATAATAAATATAAAATGTGGCCCCCTATTGCGGCCGGTTAATTTTACAACAGAAAAATTTAAAAAAACAGAAGATAAACAAGGAAGTAAGTAGTACTTAGCAACTTGTGAAGTCTAATAGATTTGATGTGATCGATTCGAGTGATTACAACGAAATGAACGTTGAAATTTAGAAGAGGAATTATTTATATAATATATAATAATAATAATAACACACACAATCACAACAACGTCTAGGTCCCAAACTAAGCATTAGCTTGTATTTTGGGTACCAAGTGAAGACACCACATACATATAACAACCAAGACCCGGTGCCAGTATTAATATTCATCATATAAATACTGACCCGACCTGGGATTCGAACCCGGGACCTGCAGCTCCGCAGACAGGGTCGCTGCCCACTAGGCTAAGCGGTCGTCAATTTAATTGTAAACTGTTTTTTTAGCTAAATAAACGTGTGAAGTGCTTCCCATGGTTTTAACTGCACACAGAACTCGATGTCGTAATGTTAAGATAAACTAGGAGAACACGCTACTCTTGTAGCGTGAAGAAAGAAAGAAAAGAAAGAGCAAACAAATTTCAGAATCGAAAACGAAATTTTTCTTAGCATTTTGTACTAGTAAATTTCATCGGACTGTGGGTTGATTTGTGGGTAGAGCCAGCCAAAACATGCATTGGCCGCAGCTGGCCAGGCGCCGCAACTCACTATGTTTATAAACACATAGTTCAAGGCAACTCATAAATTCCTTTTAATATTTCTTTGTTATTGCTATTTGCGACTGTTATTGTTTTGTTGTTATGAATTTATTGAATTACCTGAACTACAATTACGTAGAGACATTGATGTTTTTCATCCGACTGCGAAGGGTAATGTTTTTCGAGTGTAAAGTATGTATAATAATAATAATACCTGCGATATCTCACACAGCGCCATCTAGTCCCAAAGAAAAATCAAGTATCATGCTTGTATTGTGGGGTACTAGACAACTAATATATACTTCAATATTATTTTTTTAATAACATATACATATATAGAAACTTTTACACCCAGACACGGAATAAACAGACATGTTAATGCTCACAAATATTTGTCCCGGGCGGGAATCGAGCCCGCGGCCCTCGTTAGGGTTTCTAACCACTCGGCTAACCGGTCAATGTTTGTAAGTCCATTTCTGTGAGCCCTTTCTGCAGCCTGAACGGTTTGATGGATTTTAACATTATGAGATGTCTTTAGATTTGTCTTAATAGTGAGAGTGACACAACGTAAAATATGAAGACATGAGTGGCCAAAGGTCATATCTGCAAAAAGTCGAAAACCTGTTTTTTCGGTGTAACAAAGGTTTTATGATGCGCTTAATCTATTCCCAATGCTATAAAAGCGGTTTCTTTTATAATTTTTAATTAATTTTAAAGAACAAGTAGGAAATACACAACATGGTTCATATTAAGAGAAACTTTAAACTCTCGTTTTCTCAAAATGTCTATTTTGTGAGTTACGACCTTTGGCCAATCATGTCTTCATTAGGATATGACGCTGCAAATCAAAAAAGAGAGAAGGAATAAAAAGAATTTTCGTTATGATAATAATACACACGCGGTCGCACTTCACTCACGCATAGTATTCGTGTTAGATGTAGTAAAGTAACCATGCTGTTACAATAATGTTTTGGAGAAAAATATTTTAACGTGAAATTTTATTAACAACTATTTTCAAAAATTTAAATGTTTAGGTGATACCTAATGCCTAAAAAAAATAATTGACGAATGATGAAACATTGCTCTGTATAGGCTCTATTTAGTTTAGGCTTAGATAACTGATTTGTAGTCTCAGATATTATGTGTAGAATCTAGAATGGGACTAAAGCAAAAAAATAAAATAAACCATACAATTTAAATAAAATACCACCAATATGAACTTCATTTTATTACCTACGCATGCCTTAATTAATTAATAAAATCCACCTTTCTATCGTTATAAAGTTAAATCCCATGTTACTTAATTAAATGAATATGTTTGCGGTTAATTATGAAACCAATCTGTGTATCATATTTGCGAGAAGGGTAATTTGTAGAAAGCTCGTAATTCGCGTATATGGGCCCTTTGTTGCGTATAATTATGTTTCACCTCCCATGGGGTGTCATGTTTGTATTTGTTAGTGGCGTGACGTCACTGAGATTGTTGTTATTTTAATTTAATGTTATCGTCTAACATGTACGAAAGCGAAATTATCGTGACGTGTGACTTCAACTTCAATGGTAATTATTGGTAAAATAGAAAATAATATGGCGAAGTGAAAATAATCGCAAAATCATAGTTACGTGCACACAATTTCACAAATTCTAGCCAGCTAAATAAAGTTTTCACATAGATGGCGTTAAATGAATAATAATAATAATAATAATGCAAATAATAATATCTGGGATATCCCACACAGTGTCTCCTAGTCCCAATATAAGCAAGTATTAATCTCGTATTATGGGTAAGTAATAGACAACTGATAAACGTACCTCGTCGTGTCGTGATAGCCCAGAGCGCAACGAACCTGTCTCAAATTTATAAGGCCATAGGGCCATGGTACGAATCCGGGCGTGTACCAATGAGTTTTTTCTAACTTAAGTGCATTAACTATGACTGACTCCGTGCCTCGGGAGCACGTTAAGCAGTCGGTCCCGGGTCCGGGGCGCTGTCAATAGATGGCGGTCGTTACAATCCCCAACCCGCAGTGGAGCAGTGTGGTGGATTTAAGCTCCAAGCCCCCCTCACCCTGGGGAGGCCTAAGCCCCTGCAGTGGGGTGAAAATTGGCAGATGAAGAGAAGTGAATAAACATACTTCAATTTCTTTATAATATACGTATATACACTTACAGATATATTACACCCAGACACGGAACAAATAGACATGTTCATGCACACAAATATTTGTCCCCGGCGAGAATCGAATCCGCACCCAAGGGTGCGGATTCGATTCTAGGTCAACGGAAAGTACCCTATGAGTTTTGGTTTACTTGCGATTGTCAAAATATGCGACATAAATGACTGTTTTTACTGTACTGTATATCAAAACAATTTGATCATAATTTCAACATTTAACTCCACTCGTTTATGAGAAAAAGAATGTTTGGACCATCAACATATTATGTCGTGACAGACTGACACACAGACAGACAAAAAGAAGTCACCCCTTACCTTGGGGGAGGCCTAAGCTCCTGCAGTGGGGTAAAAATGGGCTGATGAAGGGAAGTGAAGTGAAGAAATTATTAAATATGACGTTTTTTTTAATGGGCAACTATTATATGACCTACTGCCGGCCAGTTATTATATGTTAGCATATACCCCTTTTAACCCGCGCATCTTACGCGGAGCTATACTGGGGGGGCGCTGTCGGTCGTCAAATAGACTATAACTATTACAGAAATCACAGATTAATATAATTGAGTTGTCGCAACTTGAAATAAATTTTTGAATATATACTTTTTGTATTTAATTAAAATAAATGTTTATTAAATAAATAGTCATCATTTTATTTATTAATATTAAATTTTTCACTATGCCATATTTAGTTCCTGTCGTAATCTTGTCTTTTATGCGTATTGCTTGTACAAACTCGATGTTTCACATATGCCAGGCGTCCCGTGATGGCTCACATTTTTTAATTAAATTAATACATTTCTGAAATCGGAGATTGTTAATAATTTCCACTACTAGGTATAATGTGAAAAGCATAACGCCTGAAGGACAATTTTTAAAATAAGAAAATGGCGACACGAAAAATGGGGGGAAAAAATATTATATAAATTTCTGAGCCTCTGACAATTTCAAAAGATGTCATTCTGTTAAATTAGTAAAATACTAAATCCGCATATTAATTATAAGCCGTGAATTATGAAGCGTATAGATTTCGATTTCTTAATAATGCACAAATACCGTCATAAACTCATAATATATACATAGACATCATTATCAGCCCATTTTACCCCACTGCAGGGGCTTAGGCCTCCCCCAGGGTGAGGAGGGGGCTTGGAGCTTAAATCCACCACGCTACTCCACTGCGGGTCGGGGATTGTAACGACCGCCATCTATTGACAGCGTCCGAGACAGACTGCTTAACGTGCTCTCTGAGGCACGGAGTCAGTGATAGTTAATACATAGACAATCTGATTCAATACAGAGCAATCCTCCAACCTTATCTTGGGAGAATATTTACTCAATTTCTTAATATGAGTTGGTGGCATGCGATATTTGCCATTTTCCTTTCACAACACTTTTCCGATTATAAATTCAATTTAAACAGCGTAATAATCAAAGTGGAGCGTTTCATACTTCGATCGAAAATGTGAATAAAATGATAGACTCAGTAATCAGAAAAACCATACGTCTTTATCATTGCTTTGAACGAACATTTTGTTAAATTACATATGAAATTTGATTTCAGAATAGTTTTCTCTTCCAGTACGAAGTTTTGTGCGTGTGGATCATACAAAATTCTGTTTCACAGCGAACATTTCAAAACGTCAAGTTGCATATATTCGGTCGGCGGCGTATATTTTTCCGGTCACATTTTTGTTGTCACAAATCGGTATCTCTTAGTACGTACATCCATGTTTTTTAATTAGTTTTTTAGTTTCTCATATTTAAGCAAATATTTTTGATAAAAGTGAATTGGCT
Organism: Luffia ferchaultella; assembly: GCA_949709985.1. Taxonomy (NCBI): domain Eukaryota; kingdom Metazoa; phylum Arthropoda; class Insecta; order Lepidoptera; family Psychidae; genus Luffia; species Luffia ferchaultella. The sequence continues at coordinate 12,025,762 of OX453255.1, forward strand.
GTATTACTTTATGTGATGGTATTTTTGGGGAGGTTTTGAAATGAAATTAGATTCTATCTAATAATGAATGTCTCTTTATACTGAAATTTCCCAAAAAATGACAAATTAATTTCAATTTAGTAATAATTATACCGTATAAATATAACATTATTGATTGAAAAAATATATAGCTTCAGAATTGCTTTATGAATTTTTTGATGCTAAACTTCAAATATGACAAAATATCTAAATTTTTATAATCTCTTGGTATATAGGTATAGTTATATATATACCAAGATATTATGAGAATTAAGATATTAATGTCTTGGTTTATATGACAATTTATATATTTTGTCATATTTGAGGTTTAGCATAAAAACATCCTTAAATTCTGAAGCTATATATTTATTATAGAACTAGCGACCGCCCACAGCTTCGCTTGCGTAGACTACACATTCCTGTTTTAGGTAGTATTAACATTCGAAATAGTTTATACGTACTTTTTGCTGAAACTAATATTGGGTACACCCATTCAAACTTTCAATCTTCATTCTCCCCACTCCTTTAGGAAAACCGATACTCCCATACTTTTTACCTCCCGTTTCCCACCCTTAAAATGTGGTAATCCAAAAACCCTGAAACACGTCATTATTTATTTATGTTAAAATTTTTATGTTTCTAACTTTAAAGAACAAAGACTCTCATACAAAGCCCCTCCATCCCTCCCTCCTTAAATTTGAAATTCCCAAATATTCCTTTCTTAAAAATTAATACTCACTTTATAAAATAAACCACTGTTTCAAATTTTGGCTTCCTAGACTTAGTAGTTTCGGCTTTATCTACGCCGATAGATCAGTGAGGACAAACGACAGAAAGCCACAAAAAGTAAGTGATGTCACTCTTGACAACCTTCTTTCACGTCCGCAAAGTTTCATTAAAATCTGTTCAGCCGTTTTGGAGATTAGTTCGAATAGACACATAGACGTACAGACAGACAGACAAACAAAAAGTAGCGTATGTCACTTTTAAACACCTCCTTTTCATATCCGTGAAATTTCATTAAAATCGGTTTTGGAGATTAGCTGGAATAGACAGATAAACGTACATACAGACATACAAAAAGGAGTGTATGTCACTTTTGACCACTTTCTTTCCATATCTGTCAAGTTTCATCAAAATCAGTATAGCCGTTTTGGAAATTTGCTCGAATAGACAGACAGACAGCATTATTTTATACATATAGCCTATAGCCTTCCTCAATAAATAAACTATCCAACAGAAAAAGAATTTTTAATTCGAATCAGTAGTTCCTGAGATTTGCGCGTTCAAACAAACAAACAAACTCTTCAGCTTTATAATATTAGTATAGATTTTCTTTTAATGCAATTGGCCTCTAGTGATAACTCACCAGAGGCCAATTGCGTTAAAAAAAATCTAATCTTACCCAAAATAAATTTCTTTTTGCATTTAGAGTAATGTTTTCGTGATTCTTGTTATGAAATACTACTGCACATCGTACTTTAGGTACGGATGCATAATTTAAACTCACATGCAGTATTTTCCTTTTACCATAAACATGACGTAGTTGCATCATACGAAATCCAATAAAAGCCGAGGCTTGCAGCGAACGACCGACTCGCCATGAAAACCGATTGCGATAAAAACTTTTAGGGCGCCCTCTGCTGTTTTAATATGACTTTATTTTTCTTTTTAGGGTTTTGTGTCCGAAGAAGACCAACGGGAACCCTATTAATAAATTAAGTAATAGGTAGACACTTGAAATTTTCACAGATTGTGTATTACTATGTCCACTATGACAATAAATAATAAAACTAAATTAAAGTTAAGAATTAAAGGGGGTTTTCATACAAAAAAACGTGTGTTTTTCAACGTTTATATTGGTGATTGGTGGTTCTGAGGTCATTGCTTTCATAGCAGCATTAACAGCAAATAATAAAAATAAAATAAAGTTGAATATTAAAAGGGGTCCCCTTGCACTTTTACCCAAAAGAGCACTTTTACAGCCTTGAAAGTCGACTTTAATAACAAGACACGTTATTAGTATAGAGACTAAATGTGTTCAAAAATTTTAATATGTGATTTTTTTTTAAGTAGCATATTAGGTATAATCGTGCACTTAATGTATTAGATATGTTCTATGTCTTACAAAAATATTGCTTCACCGTCACGTACATTGAATTAAAATATACGTATGTCTACAAAACTGTCAAATATTTGTTATACTTCTATTAAAATGGAAGATTTCCGTAAGGCATATATTGTACTTTATATATTTTTTTCTTTTACTAAAAAGCTAAAAAAATATTTAGATTCTTTCTCAATTATAATAAACTGTCAATAACTACCTCTATAACAACTAGTAAATAATGTCCAATAAATCAAGGAAAATGCGTATATAGCAGACTGCCTTTATTCGTACGAACTTCGTCCCACGCTCGGTTCACCAGCCATTAAGGCTCTGTATAAATTCCATTAAAGGCCCTCCTTCGACAGATATATGCTGTAGCTCCGAAGAAATTTGGACGCGTGCCGACGAGCAACAGGTGTATAGGGGTGACAGTGAAAGTGGGGTCACTGCCGGTAGGGGTGGGGACACGCTTGACTACCCCTCGATAGCACAACCGACCAAGGGCAGCTTGACACGACTATCCGTTGGGGAAAAGCTGTAAAATTCCACGGTCGTTTTGTAGGTTGATTGCGTAGTAAATTTTTCGTTTTTATTTTATCTTTTACCATATTTTCTTTTTGTTAGATTACTTCTGACAGTTTTCATTTTAAGACCGGTTGGAATGTGAGTTCTGTTCTGCAAGAATGGTTTTAATTCTTATGGTTGATACTTCCTTATAATTTCTCAATACGTCAAGACACATAATTGATTATTAGGAATTTATGAAAACATTCTGATAAAAGGTAATTGCACATTGTACAATACGTTATATAGTAGGAAAGTATAGTAAATTATCAAGATTTGCAAATAGAGAGAGAGAAAGAGCTCCCACTCCGCATGTTTTTATATATAGAGACACCACGATAGTTATGACAAATGGGAACCCATGTAGCTATCATTATTTGTTAAATTTTAGTTACTAAAAGTTTAACTCGAAATACTTAAAAATATGTTTCATCTCCCTCAAAAGTTGATTGAGTCGTTTTTCAAACAATGAAGCGATTTTTCAAATGACTTGTTTAACAGAGATGGACACGATCCACCTCTGTGGGCCTTAAGAGTATTAGAAACTTGAATGAGTATACTATACAGAAACAAATCTAAGACTCTATTTTTGGTCTGTTGAGAGTGGCGTACTTTCAATGGAAGTTCAAAAGCCTGGCTTACCATTCTTTTGTTCAAAAGACAAAACGCATTTAAAAAAAATCGCTTGACCCTGCAGACCCTCCCTGATACTTCCCGCTATTTTCGAGATCAAAGCGCTCAAAAATATTCCTATTAGATAGCTATTGAGCTTAAATGCTATTGCTCAAGCTTAAAATATAAATGTTCATGGATTTTTGCTCACAATATTTATTTTCTGAGCTCTCCAAAAATAGAATTTGTATAAATTTAGCGTTCTTTCCATTCAAAGAAAACGTTATTTTGGAAATTTTTGAACTGCGATATCTTTTCGACGCTTCGTTTGACTTCTATGCAATTTTGTAAGCATGAATTTTTTGTATAAAATCAAAAATCGATTGGTCGTAAAATATCAAATTTATGTTGAAAAAACATTTTTTCGGAAATTTATAAACTGCGATATTTTTTGAACGCATCGTTCGATTTTCATTTTTTGACGGCATTCAACGTAGTCTCTTAAGCAAAAAAAAACGTATAGAAAATTTTAAGTAGATCGGGTGGAATATCTCAAAGTTACCTAAAAAAAAATTAAAAAATATGTTTGGATTTTTTGAATATTTTTGAAACAGCTCTACAGATTGACTTTAAAATCTAATCAAATCTAAATCTTGACGAACCCTTTCGAACGCCGTATCGTAGGTCTTAATCGGTTGATACGTTCTCAAGATATCGTACGACAAAAAAAGTTACACACACACACATACGCATGTCCAGCCGGAAATAGTCAGAATGGCTTCCCAGGACCTCAAAACGTGGTGATCTGTTGTCGGACCCAACCCATAACTTCCCATGGATAGCGGGAAGTTAAAAAACACTAACATCCAGAATTTTTTGAACATTGCCTGTAGGGATAATTTTTTCGATTGCGATATTATTATTTCAAAAGAACGGACTGGGTGTATTATAAAAATTTGTAATGTACTGTATTGAGCATATAATGCTGACGCTCGTGTGGTACACAAGCGAATCTCTGGCATCGAGCTAGCACTAAGTCCCCTCGATAGGACAACAAATGTCTTTTATAGTAACGCAACTTTGAATTCAGACTTAGTCAATGGCTAGCGTCCGCTGACTAGGCGTACCGTACCGTACCGTAACACGTGAGTGCGAGCGGAACGCGCGTGTGGCTCACGCGAGATGTTTGTGCTGTGGTCTTTGTGTATTACTACCCGTGACAACCAATTACATACTATTGAATTATAGGCGGATGCCGATAAAAAAAATTAATGTTCAGCAAGCGTGCGAGGTTGATTTCAATTAAACATTTGCATTTTTACGACGAACGAATTGACGAACGAAGTACGAATTGGCTAGAAACCCTCTTCTGCGTTTATCGTCTAACCACTCATACTATAACTAGCTCGTGTAAGATGGCGAGTTTCAGTCCGTGGTTCAGTGTGCGAAATTCCCTCGCGCCGGTTTTCACCCCCGTAAAATCCCCACGCGCCGGTCTTCGACCTCACAAAATTGCGTAATGTCACTTCGATACTGTGAAATGACATTTATGACTCTATTACAACCAAATTACAATAAAATAATAACAATAAAAAGCTGTCAAACGTCAGTTCATTTTGTTGACACTCTAGATTTTTAAACGTTTTACCGGAAATTAGCGTGTAAAATTTGTAGTTGTGTCAAAACATTTCCGTCGGTGAAATAGATGGGCGCGGTTGAAAAATACGAACTTTTCGCATTTTCTCTGAAGGCGTGTTCCGATTGAGGAAATCGAATTTGTTCCGGACTCGTCAGCGTGGTAAATTAAAGGAATCACATTTAGTTGCCCGAAGAAGTTTTCTCGGTATAACCTATGACACAATTTCAAAACTAGTGATATTACGAAAGATTAAATAACCGGATCTTTATACCTTACTACGGAAGGTAATGTTTTTCGAGTGAATGTACGTATCCTAGATATTTCTTTGGTATACTGTGTTACCTAAACGGCTCGATTGCTTTCAACATATTTAGATATGATGTACATAATAGAAACACGTATTAATTAAAATATTTACAGGAATTTGATTTATTGAGATTTTTTTAAAATTAAATTAGGTGTAACTTTTGCATTCGACTTTTTGAGTATACGATACATTACAAATACGTATTTATACAAAAAGAACTCAAATTGAGATTGTACTCTGTCGTCTCCGTTTCAACAATGACAATCTATTTCAACATTTCGGAATATATACAAGTTACGAACGAGGTTTTTCAATAAATACTCTGCCCTCCAGCCGCACTCCCTCTTATAATGCTGCCTGCCTCCCTCCTTTGAAAGCAACAGGTCACTCTACGAAGTACAGTGTGCGCGAAACCGTTCAAGTAGTTTCATTAGGAAATTCTCTATCAAACCATACCATATTAAACTTCATACTCTAGACATTGTAGAGATGTTAGATGGTAGAGCAATTAAATTATAACTCTTTAGAGGTTTTAAAAGAGTATATTGGTATAGTTTTTATACATGCGTTGGGGAAGACATCACTCGATCAGGGCCGATCGTCGACTCCTTGCTTGAATTCATTTCTTCTATTGTTCCACGTTTCGAATTTCAATCTTGAATCTTCCTTTTTTTAGGGTTGCAGCCCGTGTAACCTGCTTTTTCTTTTTTTTGTTCCTACGGCCAGTTGTCGCTCTACAACATTTATAAAGAAGTATCATAAGTGCTATTAACAGTTAAATACTTATGATAGCTTAATACATTTTCATGAATTTTTTTTTTAATGAAAGGAAATAATATATAATAATGTAACGTACACCATGAAAATAAGTTTCAGAGTACAGAAAGAGGGTTGTTTTTATTTTTACTATTGTGTTAGTGTTTCGATTTTTAGATTAAAAAGACTGGATAATTTTAAAAATACAAGAAATTAAGACGTCCTGCAGCTTGTATGATATTTGATATTAAACGGAACGTAGGGATTGTAGAAACTATAAGACTTCTATGAGAGTATAAACTTCAGATCCAAAATGAAATTTTGACCTTTACATTGTCGTATATATTAAACAAAATTTAACTATTAACAATTCCTTTCAGAAACCAAAATTTGACCAAAATTTCTTCTCTGTCTTTGTTATGAGGTCAGAGAAAATTTTAGTTTGTTTAAGGACAATCATATGAATTCATAAAAACAATTTCAAAAATATCCCTTTAAGGATCAAAGTTACCTCATAATGTTTCCTTCAAAGTTATGTTACTAAAAGGATTCGTTAGCCATAAACAACAATGTTGTGCGAACGTAACGTACTATAAATTGGGAGATCAAACAACTGTAATTTTAAAATTTTAAAACTAGTGTTTATTCAGGTACATAAATATTAATTAATTTTTTTCTTTATCCCAGAAGTCATTATAACTTTAATTTAAACGGGCAGTCGTCGTCCGCTTGATTTATCGATGGCGGTTTCACGCTTGTGTTTATTTTTCCATTCCACCAGTCCATTATGCACCACTGCAGGAGCTTAAGCTTCCCCCCAGGGTGAAGGGGCTTGGGGCTTAATCCACCACGCTGCTCCAATGTGGGTTGGTGAATTTTAAAGACTGCCATTTGTTGATGGCATTCGAGACCGACAGCTTACCGTGCTCTCTGAGATCATCTGTCAAATATTGTTCCCTAAATGGAATGAACAGTAAATGTAAGTTATTAGTTTTGACCTTTACATTTGCGGAAATATGCTTATTACGAATATCCGTTCCAATCTTTTTTCCCCGACCCATTCGTGATTGACAGACATGACAGGAGCAAATTCCCGAAAAACACCTATAAAATACTTGTCGAAAGAGCTTGCAGGCTTTGTCTGTTTCTGTTCTTGAAATGTGTACTGAAGTCACAATTCGCAGCGTTATTAAGAAAAGCTGTCCCTAGGCTCCGGTGCATTAATTTTTTTTTGTTTAATAAACAAAAATTAAAGGAAAATTATATTTTTGTAGAATTTATTGTAAAACAACTAAACAATATATCGAAAAAACGAAAACCTACTACCCGCTGTAACAGGATTTCTCCTATTACATTTTTTCTGCAAAACTAAATTAAGAAATTTAGCGAGGAAGCCGGGCTGGACCCTCTTTTTTATAGGAAGCCTGTATATTGCCTTAACGCATTTTCGTTACAACTCTATGTGTATGTGTTTAGGTCGACATTCATTTGATATCTACTTGGTCATTTATGTTCACTTAATTCACAGAAGACCTGTAAATCACTTAATCTGAAAAAATAGCAATCAAAACAAATTGTCACTCTAAGCTATATATATGAATCCAAAAAAGAAAAAACTGAATTTATTGTATTTAAATGCGCTTTTGAGTACCCTTTCTAATAAATAGATATAAATAAAAGCTTAAAATGAAATGTTTTAATCTCACCTCACTATTATTATGTAAATAAAACGTTATTAAATTTCAGTACAAACGCAACTTCATGATTTTAAAGAGATTCTATACCTTTCAAAATCGGCATTTATTAAAGATAAAGGAAATTGCTACTAGCTAGGAGCAGCTTAATTATTTTAGAGAAATTCATTGCGGAACACATGACCACATTGAACAGAGTAATCGGCATAAACTTTTAATAACTGAAACTCTATAATGAAAAAGCTCGAAAGACAAGCCGTTGTTCCTTAAAATTGGCGAGCAAAAGTCAATTTTACTCACTAAGTGAAGAAAATCATTTTGTATAATGAGTGCTAGTGCAATATATTTGAGAACGTATGCGAACTGTCCTCAAAATGTAACTTAAGATAATTTATTTAAAACTTTCGTATTAAATTTTCCCCTTGCCTCCGCCCGCTTAGGCGTTTCCACTCGTAAGGTCATATAACTATGGTTTACCATTCAAGCTCTCGCAAGTGTCACGAGACCCATAGTGGTATATTTAGGTATTGATCATCCCTCATATGCTATCTTATATACATAAACATTTAGCTTAAATAACATAAATGACAACACCTAGATATTAATTTTAATGCAGATAAAAAAATAAAACCATGCTTGTCTTACAATAACCATAATATATACACACTAGCTTTCCTCCCGCCGCCGCTTCAGCCGCATGAAATACACAATCGTAACCTCTAAAGGGACGCAAAGCTCCAGGACATTGTGAGACATTCTAGAACATTCTGAAATTTAAGTAGTACCTAAAAAAACTCTACACCGAATTTCATCAAAATCCGTTTAGCCATTTTAGTGTGAAGAATTGCTATCACACAGGAACCGAGTATTTTTCCGTGATGAAGTTAATTCTGTGTGTTATTCCAAACATTAGACACCTTCATACTAAACACCTAAATCTTTTCAGTTGAGCATGAAAAATCTTATATGAACCATGCCTTTTCCTGAAATAAGAAGTGGCCTTGTCACTCTTCAGCTCATAAAGGACAATATATTTATGACAACATTATTTTAATCGAAAGACCGTTTTAGGGTGAAAAATAGTTTTGTGCGTTTAAGGAAAAAAAAGTAGAAATGGATTTGTACCCTTTTACAATATAGAAAAAAAATCCGCTTCGATTGGTCTCATTAACATGAAGCTAAGTTTAATAGTTAAGGAGGAAAGAGAAATATTAATGTAAATAATAAGAAAACTATGGAGAAATGTTAAAAAGGGTGAAAACTCTTAAAACAATGTGTTCATAATTTTTTTTTTGTTCTTCTATAAAGTAGCTATTTTAAATTGTATCTTTTTTCACTAGTTGCTCAGAATTATTCCACAGGGACTGTAATTTCTCATAAACTATATTTTTGCACAAAACCAAGTTGATCCGTTGCTGCGTGATTGACCGCCATACATCTAAACATGACTTTCATTATATTAGAAAGATTTTGTATTTCATAACGATCCCCAACGCCTTAGCAACGGTATTATGTCTCGTAGAGCCATATGCGTCCACACAAAACCATCCATCCATATCTCTATCTATCTATCTATCTATATCTCGATAGACCGGTTGGCCGAGTAGTTAAAGTCCCTACCTGCGAAGCCGAGGGTCGTGGGTTCGATTCCCGCCCAGGACAAATTTTGTGTACATGAACATGTCTATTTGTTTCGAGTCTGGGTGTAAAAGTATCTATATATGTATACATATATATTAAAGAAAAAAAGAATATTTAAGTATGTATATCAGTTGTTTAGTATTACATAATACAAGCATAATACTTCCTTACTTTGGGACTAGATGATGCAGGGGTGGATCCCAGGTATTATTATTATTATCTTCTATAACCATTTACTCACACAAATAAAATATATAATTTTTAAAAGTAATTTAGTTAAATAAGTAGCCTTGATTTCAATTTACCAAAAATTCCGTTTTCAATGTATCCGTTATGCATTTTACTGCTTTCGGTAGTTTTTGATAAGATCTGGTATTATTCCGTCTCACACTCGTCCTCTTTGAACCTAGATTTGCTTTGTGCCGACGACATGAAAAATAGGTAGACAAACAAACACACTTTCGGGCGTGTAATACCATTTATGTTTAAAACGATTACCGTGTGTGTGATCGGGGCGACAAAGGCCTTAAAAGACCGACCGAAAATTACACACGAAGTTGGGCTTTCATATGTTACAAACTTTTTGAGCTTATCTAATTTGTGTTTTGGCTCATTTGACAGACGCGAGATTTTATGTTTAGTTTTAAGTAATAATACGTGATAAATTTTCTAACTCGTATAAAGGTAAATGAAAATTTTTATTTGTAGTTCATCAAATGTCATTGTAATTGTCGTGGTCAATTAGATACTACGAAAATATTTAAAGGTTAAAGATAACAAGTAACTTGTACGTACCGAAACAAGTCGACAACTTATATTCTGCTGCTACTATATTAACAATTGTTGTTCCATCGCATTAGATACCTATTATTTAGAAGATTACGCCCACCGATGTCAGAAACTACTAAATTGGCCTACTACGTATATATGAGACGGGGTCAAACATTTTTATGAAGTTTATATAGCAGAATGCAATGAGATTGTTCAAATAATGTTTTGACTAACGAAATGTAGCGTTCGTAGTCCAAGCAAAAAATCCCAAAGGCAATTTATTAATCTAAAAAAAAAACTATTCTTATAAGACGTGTTTTCTCTGTTTGTGGGTATTTTTGCTCTTCGCGTCGTAACGTATCAACGAAATGCTGTCATTTTTATTCTAACTACTAAACTAACATAACCTACTTTGGGTTGTAACGGAGCAACGAAATGACGTGATTTTTTGTACGTATAGGTAGTTAAAGCAACGGACAGTAACATATTGTAGGTTGATATTTACTTGGCTTGTACGTTGCTATGGGATATTATTGTGAATGTAAAAGGCAATTGCAAATAAACGTTGTGTATGTCCACGCAGACGGAGACGCGGGCGAAGGCTAGTGTATGTAATATGATATTGAAAGTAATAAAATTACAATGTATAAACAAGATCGATGTTTGCGGTTTTCGCTACAGCAGGTATGCAATTTAAGTTTGAAACGAAACTCCCGGTCACTGCCACTACATGAGGCAGCCGTTTGGGTGGAAAAAGGGAGGCTGAAACCACCCCTTTGTAAGCCCTCCATGTACAGTCACTTTATCACGAACAGAAATTACAAAGTTTACAGTTTTAGGCTCATAATATTTATTTCATCTTCATGCTTATTACATTGTGACGGCCGCTTAGCTTAGTGGGTACCGACCCTGCCTACGAAGCTGGAGGTCCCGGTTTCGAATCCCAGGTCGGGTTAATATTTATATGATGAATATTGATACTGGTACCGGGTCTTGGTTGTTATATGTATGTGGTGTCTTCGCTTGGTACCGAAAACACAAGCCAATGCTTAGTTTGGGGCCTAAACGTTGTTGTCATGTAGATATACCTACGTTATTGTTATTATTATAAAAAAAAATATTTAGCTGGATCGTCTATCCGTATGTATTATAAAACACAATGTCTTTCTAACTGTCAGTCCGTTTGCGCTTCGAAACCACTGGCCCGATTTACATGACTCTTTTTTAGTATGAAAATACATCATCTAGCCACAATTAAGTGTACATTTGATTACAACAGGTAAGGAACTTAGGGTATTAGCAATAACATAACAATTTTAATGCATCGTGTCGGTAAAAAAATCGCGACATGCCCTACGCATCGGTGGCGATGAGTGGTGACATCCGGAATGCCAGCTGGATGAGGAAAAGGGTCGTGGTCACTCGCTGATAGCTGCTCGCATCAATAAATACTACCCGGCGGCACTTGGTCCAATGGAGACGTATGTATGAGTACGAATTTAAGGTGATTTTATTACTAATGTGAAGTCCACGAGTACGAAGCACGCGCAGAAAGCGTTCATAAAAATCAAAAAGCTCACAACGTTTTTCATCTATTTCTTTATCGAAATAGAATCCTTCTATGTATATGTTATATATCATGGCATAAGCGGCTGTTTCCTCGTGGTCCTACTGATTTGTCCTACTAGTAGGACCACGAGGAACTAGGCGTCCTCGTGGTTCTACTACGGAATAAAATAATGAATTAAATTTTGTTCATGATCCCGTATGTATAAAAGTACAATCGCCCTCAAACTTTCCATAAAATATTTCTGAACATAAAAACTTTTTGGTCTATTTATGTTTTATAATTAACTAGCGACCCGCCCCGGCTTCGCACGGGTATCAGCTTGTTGCGCCGAATATGTGGATCGCATTTAATTAGATTTAAATGTAACGTAAGTACTTGGAGTATTTTTAAATTATTTTATTTCCAATTCTATAAATATTTGAAAAAGTAAAGAATAAATACATAAAAACAAACTACAATATTTCGCGATAGCTCCTAAGATATTAATTTAAATTGTATGGTGTAAAGGGCAATCATCATCTGCATGAAATGATGAAGGTAAATAACGTATTTAATTTGATAAGGATTAATACTGTGTCCGTATGAATTGCTTTCTAATTAACTCATATGACATAATTTTTTTAAACATAAAAATAGGTATAGCCATCCACAAAAGATAGACATATGCCATCGCTGACTTTTTAGTTCTATAAAAGAGAAACAATTCCTCCATACATTATTCTGTTATATCTCAAAAGGATTAAGCAGCGTTTTTGATGAAAGCTCCCTGCCATCTTGTTTTTTTTTTCCAACTTCTTCAACTATAATCTTCACATTTCAACAAATTTGCACAAAACATTAATAAATTATACACGTGCACCTTCTTTTTGAATCACTCTGTCCATTGATGTCAACCATATGCCAATCCGTTTGGTAGTTTTTGTTTGACTTTATTTTATTATAAGTAGTGATTATTTGAAATGAAATAAAGTATTTAAATATTTAGTTCTTTGTTTGTTGTTCGTACTTCGAACTTAATTTTTAGTGTGATTGTACTTTTAGTTTACATACAGGCGGGGCGGCAGATTCATAATGATAGGACCACGTGGACGCCTAGTTCCTCGTGGTCCTACTAGTAGGACAAATTAGTAGGACCACGAGGAAACAGCCGCATAAGCCGGTAACCGCAATCAATCAATCAATCCGCAGCTTCGAATTGACATCGATATTTCCGTTTCAATGCTACTTCCCAGACCTATTTCTGAGTGACAAAGATGACAAGAACAAATTCCCAAAAATACCTATAAAATACCCGTCGAAACAGTTTGCGAGCCGTGACTGTTTCCACCTCTGAAATGTGAATGAATTGGAACCAAAATTTGCCGCTTCGGTCTGGTGGCCCCACTGGTGGAGATGATCAGTGGGCCCATCAGACCGAAGCGAAATTTGCAGCGTAATTAAGACAGAACGTCCCTAGGGCAGCACGTTTTGTTTTTTATTTGTTTTTTTCAAATTCGCATCGATATCGAATTCACGGCTCATTATTTTGAAAAACGAAAAACCGACGGAAATCATGTTTTTCAAGAATTTATTCTAAATTAACTAAACAGGATATCAAAAAAAAAAAACATACCGCCCTGTGACATTTCAATTCTCACTTCTCGACATTTCTCCTATTACAGAAGCCCTCAAAATTGACGATTTGAAACATTTTATTAGGAATTGTATTTCGGAGATCATTTCATTTAATAATAATAACATCGTCTTGTAACAACCATCGTCTTCGCGATTTTTTTGTTTCATTTTCCTAGCAGGTCGTGTTCTCTTGCCAGCCAATAATTAACTGAAATGGGAACATGGAGACTCATGTGAACCAAGGGATCTACAAATACAAATTTCTTTATTTCAACTTCAATGTTACATAAAAGAAATAATGAAAAAACATAGTTGTATCCACGTAAAAAACAGTCAAACAATGCCTAACACTACAAGAAGCAAATTTAGTGGTTCCCATACTAGCTCGATGCCTGTATCGTCGGCAACCTGGGCATATATAAATTAGCGACGAAAGTTAAATACATATTCAGTAATTTGGTATGTATATGTGTATAAGTGCAGGTGTGTCTGTGTGGTAGGTGCGGAGGGAAGAGAAGGGAGTGAAATTACATCAACTATTTAATTATGGACTCCGTCTGACAATAAGATAAAGACAGGATGTGTTTAGTGACTGACGACGATTTAGCCTGTTTCAAGTACAGTTCATTATATCGCAAACAGTAACTTTACATTTTGTTGTAGGTGCATAAAGACTGACATGTACTCCAAAAACCGCTGTGCAAATCGAGTTTTAACAGTGATCAGTTGAACTTTAAATATCCTCTTCGATAACATAAACCGGTAATGTTCAGAGTTGATATTGAATGAATATTTGACGCACGCTTAATACTATAATCTCAAAATAAACTTTTAAGAGTGGTAATAAGTAGCAAAGTGCATGACTGTATTACAAATGTATATAGAGCTCAATACGTACTCGCCTTTTGATGCTATAAAATAAGGCATTGAGCATCTTCAGGGAAAAATAAAAAAAATCAATGCTATATTTCAACATCGACGCAATGAACATAAATTCTGCTAGGTATCGTCGGATTTCCGTTGGACCATCTAGCCGGATATTCCAATATCCTGCTAATGGGTCGACTTTTAAATTCGTTCAAAATTCGTTTGAAACCTGGGGTAAATCCCTTAAATATTTTTAGTGTCTACCGTATCGGTCAACAGAACACAAATACGTAGATTAGTTCGTGATCTATTCTTTAGCATGTTTGAAATGTTGTGACAGTTAATTTGTACGACGTTATTCTACACCATTTCGTGCGTGAACAATCAAAACAAGAAGATGTATAATTTAACTAAAAGGCAGAGGTTGTTTACTTATTACTACAATTTTTTTTTTGTTTCGAAAAACTTAAGGTCTGGGTGAACTCTCGCAATACAATGTCAACATAAAAGACATCCCAACTTTTACATACTTGTATGTGTGACTCAACAAACCACATTCACTACGCCATACTAACCGTGTACAAACGCTGCTGTCAAATTACTCAATACGGAAATCCTATACAAACTGTCATCTTTTATTTCTACTATATTCAGAACGATTTTTCGTAAAATCTTGAAATACAGCATATTTAATGTTGAACATAAAAAAGGAAACTAATTCAGCGGTTTCAGTTCAGTGTTGATGTAATTCATACGACTTCAATAAAAGGAGAAGGTTTCTCAATTGGAACGTGTATATTTTATACAAAGCGTCCTATAACTAGTCGGGTGATCTCGGGTGCCGATACCTGGGTTCATGCTCTTTCAGAATAATCCAAAGTATGTATTGTAAAAGTGTTACGGCTTTCGAGTAATTCAGACTTTTCTGAAATCGCCTAGAGTCTCTCTACCTTGCATCAATAGTTTTGCTGTCATTTCCATAAATTTACAAATTTTTGAAATTTACTTTTTAAGACATACTCTACATTAGTTGCCACATCGAATGCATTAAACATGTTTTTCTTAATTATTAAACAGTTCAAAGAAATAATGAATTTTTTGAAATTTTTTACCAAGTATAAATCTTGGTAGCTCATTTTGAAGATCTGTGTTGAGAAAATAATGTACTGAGATCACTTGACAAACTTCATAAAAAACTTGCTTTTTTATAAAAAAAATTTGTTTATAAAATCTCCGGATTTTTCTTATGAAACATAAAATATTGCAATTTTTAATAAAATGACCGATTTACTTAGATAGAGCCAGCCAAGTAGAGCATGAACCCAGGTATTGGCACCCGAGAGTTTGCGTTCTATTTATGAGACACCGGTATATTACTTGTTGATTTTACTCATGTAGTGTACTTATGGCTTTATATTTGTTTGTTAGAGACAGTTTCCTTTGTGGCTTCATTTTTACTAAATACTAGTATAAATTAAGGCGTTTAATTTAATTCGCTTCAAACCCGCTGACCCCTGACCGTACCCGTCGACAATTTTGTCGACGCTATTTCTCGTCCCGAAACGAGATATCTTTATACTATGTCTACCGGTGCTAACTTGCATGACTTTTATCTCGTCCCGCTCCGTCACAATCGGAAAAAATACTCGTCCACGGTAGTTTTGTCTACAAACTATAACATGCGAACCATATTTTATCGAATTTTGTCATTTTTAAGCGATATATTTCTCGTTTTCGTTTACGTTGACGACCAACAAGGATGGAAAAAATATTGTTACATATTTAATTGAGTGTGTTATACAGTCTAGAAGCTTGTTAATATGTATACGAGGTTCTAAAATTTGAATTTTGGCAGTTGATCATACTTCTAGATATAGCTGTATTAAGGTGCGGTCCCTTTAATAACATTTAAACGTTTTATAATTATTTGTAAATTATATAATTAATTATCGTGAGTTTATAATAATAACACATACAATCACAACAACGTCTAGGTCCCAAAATAAGCATTAGCTTGTATTTTGGGTACCAAGCGAAGACACCACATACATATAACAACCAAGACCCGGTGCCAGTATTAATATTCATCATATAAATACTGACCCGACCTGGGATTCGAACCCGGGACCTCCAGCTTCGTAGGCAGGGTCGCTGCCCACTAGGCTAAGCGGTCGTCAAGCGGTTCTTCTAATGTTCCATAGATTTATATCATCACACATAGAGGCGGCATAACCACATAATTCTATAAATCTCTATCATAGCCTTTTTATGCTTTTGTTTGAATGGAATTTCACCCAAAGTGCTATGATAACAACAGATCTGTATGTAGGCACAATGTAAGTCTTGAAAATGTAAATGAAGCTGACTTCATTAGAGGTTTCATTTTTTTTTCCGCCACAGATGTCGACAAACGAACCTGTAAATTATTCTTAAGTTAGACTTTTTATTTCATTTTATTGTATTTTTATTTGCATTTTAGTATAGAAATGGGAGTGGTTGCATAGTAGACAACAAATGTATGACAGTTACTAATAAAGATTTTATTTTCTATTTGCTTACAGAATTTTTACATGCCCGATATTTCAGATATCGAAAAAAGAAAACGAATATTAACGGAAATTGAAAAAAAAATGAACAAGAAAACTTTTCCGCTACAAGGCATCGCAGTCATATCGATGAAGATTATTTCGTTGCTGGTACCCCACACCCTCATAAAGCCTAGTATTCAGCAATAAAAATAATGTTTTCATTTGTATAGTTTATTTTGTACATGAAGAAACACTATCGAAAAACAATATTTAATTATCTTTAATATTTACACAATTATCTCCCAAAGTTTTTGTAGGTAACACACTAAAAAACAGGTTAAGCTAAGCAAGATAAATGGTTAGGTACTTTAAACATGCAATTTTGTTAAATGCGAGCCGGTTAAGCATACTGGCTACAAACAAGTGAACTTTATTAATGGACTTAGTTTAATCCATAAAAGTAGGAATTGATTAGAAACCCTTAGAGTATGAGTGGTTTAGGAATGGTTGGTTGAGTGGTTAGACAGTAAACGTTTTTACGTTTACTGTCTAACCACTCATACTCTAGGCAGCTGGTGCAAGATGGTGAGTTTAAGTCCGCGAGGTCTCCGCGCGCTGGTGTTCACCCCCTCAAAATCCCCGCACGCTAGTCTTCATCCCCGTGAAATTGCGTGTGACATTTTTGATGCTGTGAAGTGACATTTCTGACTCTATTAAAGCCAAACGTTGCTGTCAAAATTATTTAGTCAATGGTTAAATCTATCAATATAGAAATATGTAAAGCAAACAAGTACTTCTCTCTCTTCTCTTCAATCAAGTTAACTTGTTTAAGTACACCAAATAGCTTTGCTCCATTAATAAAATACATTATTAATGTTATCAAACTTATCGTGTTTATTTGTGTAATTTTGAATTAAAAACACCAGGATAATTTCAATGTCGTCTGAACAAAACCGTATTCAGGAATCAGAGGTAAACAGGCAGAATGAGTTTACTATACATCAGCTGTCGAGAGTTTGCGTTCCTGACATGTCGTAATCGTCATAGTAATCGGATGGTTGATGTGAATTTGTACTGTCGCGTCGGACGATTCCAGTTTTCAAATATTATTATCGTTTATATGCACGAATGACACAAAATTAAATTAAAAATTATATTATCATGTCAAGCCACAACAAACACGCTATTGAAGTTAAAAATCTCATGTGTCAGGAACGCAAACTCTCGACGGCCGATGTACAGCTATTCTAGCCGTTAGCTAGTAAACCCATTTTGTTTACATCGAAACACCGTAAATGGATCAGATATGTTTTGTTTATTATAACTAGTAACTATATCTACTCACTTACTCACCAAATTAAGACAAATATACTTCATCAGTCCATTTTTACCCCACTGCAGGTGCTTAGGCCTCCCCCGGGGCGAGGGAAGTTTGGAGCTTAAATCCACCACGCTGCTCCACTGCGGGTTGGGGATTGTAACGACCGCCATCTATTGACAGCGTACGGGACCGACTGCTTAACGTGCTCTCCGAGGCTCGGAGCCAGTGATAGTTATGCACCTCAGTCAGAAAAACTCATTGGTACACGCCCGGATTCGAACCATGGCCTTATGGCCTTATAAATTTGAGACAGGTTTGTATACAAATATACGATACACTCGTACTGCAGTAAATAAAAAAAAAACAATAATATTTTTTGCATTATAAACACAATGACTACGGACAGTAGAGACGTATTTCAAAAAATACCATATTATAATAAAATAATGTAAAATAGCATAATTTTGTTTTCAGCTAATAGAAATATCGTAGGTGGCATATTTTTTCTTTAAAGTATGCGTGGATATACTTTTAGTATCACTAATATGTATCAAAATTGCTACTTTATAAGTTTTTGCGTTCAATTTGTAGAATATTCGCTAAAATTGCTTTACTTAAAATTTTGAAAAAATATATTTTTGATTCTTAGGACAACCCCATTGCAATAAAATCTCAAATGATTATATTGTAGCTTTCCGCCCACGGCTTCGCCTGCGTGAACCACGTAGTTGTATCGGGACTGCTAAAGGAACGCGACGCCTCAGGATATTGAGGCTTAGTATAAAATTCTGAAACTTAACTATCTAAGAAATCTCTATACAGAATTGTATCACAACCCGTTTAGCCATTTCAGTATACGGTCATTTCATTTCAGGGACGTACCCATACTTCGTGACCCATTTTTTACAATTTTTGTAACCCCCCTCGGTGACCACCCATAGTATACGCCGAGACCCCTCCTTCCTCGTAGTTTTCACTTAGTGACTTATGAATATGGTGTTAATTCATTTATTGCCATAAACTCTTTCACTCTCATGAAATTGTTTGACAATTGCACGTCTGCAAGTGATGCAACTATTGTTTGTGCTCTAAGAAAGTTTTGAAAGAGTGAGCTTTGAAAGCTTTGAAAAAATATTGAAAAACTACAAATAAAATACTATATGTACATGTACAACACACTACCACTGACTGAGTGAGTACAAGTAAAAGCGCGATTCCCTAAAGGATATTGACTACGTGACGAAGCCTAAGAAGTGACTAAGCGTGGTATTTTGATGACCCTCCTCCCCCCTGAACGGGTCACGTAGTATGGCTACGTTCCCTAAAGAATAGCTGTCCCACAGAAACAGTATATTTTTCCGGGATGAAATGTATCCTCAGTGTTATTCCAAGCCTTAAGCCACTTTCGTATTAAAAGAGGAAAGTTGGTACCCGCAAACCAATTTCGACCAATAAAAATAATTTATATATACTTTGAAAGATCTAATTATGTAGAACAATAGTCATTAAGGGGGACAATCTCAGTTTGCTGTTTGTCCAGAGTAATACAACATTTAACATTAACAGTTTAAAAAAATAAGTAGACGTAGATTTTCACATTAAAATATTTTTCTCGAAAGAATTATCTATATAGCTTAGTTAGAAACTAAGCTGTATCAATAATTCTTAAGGTTAAACACGAACAATACGCATGAGAACGGTGCGACCGCGGGTGACGTGGGTGAGATATCCAACCGACGGCTGCTGACCGACGCTATTTCAGCCGTCCGCGCATCTCCATGGTAACACGGTGTCTTTGTGGCAACGTATATTAATATTTTTAGTGCTGAGTGCTACTAAAAGAGAAAAGGAACATATTTCATTATTTTCATCGCTCCATAAAATTTAAATTAGCCAGGTGATGAAAAAATCACCTGGTATAATGTTTGCAACTATGTCAAAAAACAAATACCTTTTCAATACTTAATATCAAAGATATTGTTAGATTTTTATATTTAATCGCTCAGCGTAACAACGGCCCAACCCACAAAATCACAATAATTCAGTTAACTACATAATGTATTGATATTTGAACATATATTAAAATCACACTGGCCCAAGTATAGTTTCTAATAAAGGTTCAAAGATGGCACTTAAAATGTTGTTCTTGCGTTCTGATCACAAATTATATTTCAAAATTAGAGCGGACTATGTAGCTTTATTTCAAAATGAGTTTCACCAGGTTGGGCTACTATTGCGATGAGCAGTTCTATTTTACTTATAGAAAACACAATTACTTTTGCGCATAAAGTCTGTACTGTGAATTTAATTGTGATAAACACTGTTAGGAGACACCATAGAAATTTATTACGACTAGTTTTAATAATATCACTTAATATTAATGTACTTAAATCAACAAAATAAGTGCATATTATACTACTACTATTAAAGTAGGAATTCTTTCTCGTTCTTAAGTACTTTTGTATGACGAAAACAGTCAAAATACCTTTTGACTCTTCTGTCTTGGCTGAAGTTCAAATTAATCAAAAGACATCTGTATGGATGGCTCGTCACTCCGCTCCGTGTTTTGATATAATAACAAACCTAATCTAACCTACAAATTCAGCCAAGATAAGTAGAAGCAATAAATTTTTTTTTTAACATGTAGAGAAGTTTAACTGTGACTTAAACAGAGCGAGGACTAAACAAAAATCATTTAACTATGAAGCCCCTTGCGTCAGTTAGTGACGAAAATAAACCTTTTTTAAAAAACTCATTTTAAGAGACTATGCATCTATTAAAATGAAAATTAATTTCTAACACGAACGCCTCTATTCCCACTGAACAACGCACAGTACATTTCTCACAACATAAAATTTACAGTTTCGCTAAATGGAGATCCACCTTTGTGTGCGCTGAATTTACGTGCCCGACACAATATGCTGCTGCCATTTGGCTTAACAATGGCCGTATTCACAGATTGCTCTCGATTCGCCTCTATCGGAAGTAATATTGAATATTTTTTTCCCTCCCTAGATTTCATAAAAGAATATCATAAATATGTACATTATTTTCCTTCGTGAAAAGGTATCACCGATACCTATTATTTTAGATGAAATTTCGTTTCTCATCTCTGTTTGCGTTTATGTTATTGTTTGTAGTAGGTAAATTGTGCGTAAAAGTAATATGAAATTATAACAGATAGAAGTAACGCTTTATATTGAACTAACATTTACTTATTATATTGCGAAGGAAAAACAAAACTGGCCAGTATTAGAAGAGTTTTCTTCTTAGAGTGATCGCGTACAAAACTGCATAAACTTAGTTTTATTACATTCAAAAGTGACGGCAGAGTGCCCTACTTTAAAATAAATAGATTTAAAAAAAATCTGTGACACACTTTGGAAACTGGCATTCAAGTTACGACGAAAGGAAAAGCTTTTCGCTGCAAGCTATGTAATTTCCTTTTTACTAGCTTCAGTTTAATTAAGTTCAGTGACTTTATCGATAAATATTTTAGTGAATTAATAATCGGCTGTTTCTGTACTTTTTCATATAAAAATATTTGTTCAGGCTAGCAACAGATTGTAGTTAAGGCCAAATGTGCACTTGAAAAATGAAAAAAATAGATTTATCTACTAAGATAGTAAACAGTTTCATAATAAACATTAAAGTTGTAATATTAGGTTAAGATTATTAATTAATCTTTTCTCGTTTTATATACAAATCAAAGGCGTTTTTTCATATTATAATTACATTTAACTAAAGTACATACGTACGGTTTTCTTCGATAAGTTCTTGATATGTTGTGGGTAATGACACAGTCCCGTTTCTACAGAAATTTTGCATTTTGCTGTTTAAAAAATGCGACAAATAGTTTGGAAATCCTTCTTGATATTAAAGAATTCTGAGCAGACCGAAACTAGTGGAAATCTGAAGGTGCGAGGTCAGCACTAATGGTGGATGCTTTAACATTTCCCAGCCAAACTCTCACAATTTTCCTGAGTAGCTAAACATGTGTGTGGTCTGGCGTTATCAATAAAATACTACACACGTTCTATTTACCGATTCCAGCTGGATAAAAAACTTACTAACAACTGCCCTAGAACAACGTTGCGACTACATACCACAAGAAAGAAAACAAACAAAATATATTCCCGACGAACAAACTCAGAAAAACCTAAAAAAAAACAACAACATGAGGAAGCAAAAATAAACAAAATAATTGACAAAACAAAAAATAATGGAAAACAGTTTTTTTATAATGTCATTTTTGTCATGATCTTATAACCAGCCAGTTACAAACAGTACAATCAAAGAGTTTGGATAGCGAATTCTTACTAACAACATACGAAAAACTTTGTCCAAACTATGTTTGTAGGCACACACGCACATTGTATTGGTCTGATATGTTATAAGGACCCGTATAATGACAATTTCTGACTACATGTTGCTGGGCGGAAGACACCCCAATAATGCGATATAACAATCAACGGTATTGCACACGCACATCAATGAGACCCTTTCTTGCAGTGTAGACAGAATAAATGTTTTAATTGACTACCGGTTGGCCGAGTGGTTACAGACCCTAACTGCGGATCCGAGGGTCGCGGGTTCGATTCCCGCCCGGGACAAATATTTGTGTGCATGAACATGTCTATTTGTTTCGTGTCTGGGTGTAAAAGTATCTATATACGTACAAGTATACAGGCTTACTTTGGGACTAGATGGCGCTATGTGGTATGTCCCAGATATTATTATTATTATAAAAAATGTAGCTCGATGTGAACTTCGACGAGTTCGACGACCCAGCGGAAGTGGCTGACTGCGCCACGAGTAGCAATATTTTCGGTCACTAGGAAATAAATGCATTTTAATTCAAAAATATTAGAAGATGTGTATCTGAATACCAGTATAAAAATCTAAAATAACTTAGTGGCGGTGTGACTCCTTCTTATCAACACATAAAAGAAAAATCTAATGAAAAATAAAATTAAGGAAAACTTACGACAAACAAAACTTTAAGTAAAAAAATATTAGAAAGGTTTAAGTAAAAAAATATTAGAAAGGTGGTCTAAAAAATATGTAAATTATAAAATAATGTTCAATTATCAAAAGACTAGTATCTAGAAGCCAATTCAGGAAATATGGCTGTGGTAATCATCATCATCATCATCATCAGCCCGTGTCTCTCCACTGCAGGATATAGGCCTCTCCCAAGGCTCGCCACCACACACGGTCCTCCGCCTTCCGCATCCAATTACCCCCGGTATGGTGCTTCAGGTCATCAGTCCACCTGGCCGGAGGGCGTCCAACGCTTCGCTTCCCAATACGTGGCCTCCATTCGAGAACCCGTCTACCCCATCGGTTGTCGGTTCTACGGCAAATGTGACCGGCCCATTGCCACTTCAGCTTGCTAATCACTTCGGCTATGTCGACAACTTTAGTTCTTCGACGGATTTCAGTATTCCTGATTTTGTCCATCAAGGAAATGCCGAGCATAGCCCGCTCCATAGCGCGCTGAGCGACTTTAAATTTGTGGACCAGTCCTGCCGTGAGAGTCCATGTTTCGGCACCGTATGTCATTGTGGGCAGGACGCATTGGTTAAAGACCTTGGTCTTCAGACATTGTGGTAGTGGCGACGAGAACAGACGACGGAGCTTCCCGAAAGCAGCCCAGCCCAGCTGAATTCTTCGGTCGGCCTCTTTGTTGAAGTTGTGTTTGCCTAACTGGACAGTCTGTCCTAAATAGACATAGTCTTGCACAACTTCAAGAGTCGCACCTTCTACGGTTACCGGTCTCGGTAGAATATGTTCGTTGAACATGACTTTGGTCTTGTCCAAATTCATCCCGAGCCCTACCTGCCGAGAGGCGGCATTGAGGCCGTTTACCATTCTGCTGAGCTCCTCCAGCGATTCTGCCATGATGACTATGTCGTCAGCAAACCGGAGGTGAGAGATGTATTCCCCGTTGACATTGATGCCACAATATTTCCAGTCCAGCGTCTTGAAAACATCTTCCAATGCGTTGGTGAACAGTTTCGGGGATATCACATCCCCCTGTCGCACTCCTCTTCGCAATTGGATAGGTTTCGTCCGCTGGTGATGGCTGTGGTAATATATTATAAATGCGAAAGTATCTCTATCTGACTTTATATTCAGTTTTCATAGCTAGACCGTTGAACATATTTCGATGAAATTGGTTATTTTTTACCACGGAAAGTGCCTTTGTGTTTATTACCTCTTCACATCTAAATCGCTAAACCGATGTCAATAAAATTTAGCAGGAAGATAGCTTCCACCCTAAAACGAACATTGGTTAGGTACTTTTGCACGTTTGTTACATTTTCACGGCTACACCGAGAAACCAGTCTTGAGTTTTAGAGGCAAATAGGATAGCTGAATCGTGAATATGCGTAATATGGTTTGTGGTCAAGCCGAAATAATACAAGGTTCAGTTTACGAATTCTAAAGTAATGTAAATAATTAATAACAATTTCATTAACATAGCTACATAAATGTAAAACCAAATTCAAAATATACGAATATCGATAAGACGTAAAAGTCCGCAAAACATATGCGCTATCTAGTTTTAAATGTTGTCTTAACAGCCGCTCTCTGATATAGATACTTATGTACTTATACATATTATTAATTAATTTAATTGCTCTTTTTATTTTTATATTTCAGTAAAAATTATCTTCTGGCATGAGATAGAAAGCGACCTCTGTGGTGCTTTCGTTGGTAACCTACTACACTTGTAGTAATATTGAAGTTAATAAAAATGCGACAATAACTTTTCACTAACGAAGTTCAGCACAGAATGTGCCGTTATATAAAACTTACTTGGTTTTTTTAAATAAACGGAGTAATTTCCTCGCGCCCGCAGCGGGGCCTGAAAACGTATCGTGCAGCTACGGCTGATTTGCAATTTAAATTTTAGTTGTTCATGCATCGTTTAACTGTTTGTAACTTTTTAATAAAGCCACCATCACATTTTTTAATTGAAAATGCAAGTACGCTGCGAAGATTTTTATTATATGAGCAATAGGTATTTCAAATGAAACATTTAACCTGCGTAATGACAGAATTATTTAAAAAAAAAATGTATAATACAAAACAATCATTTTCATCCAGAATCGTCCATGGAGCAAACCATCACATAGTTTTGTTGTAGGTTCATAGAGACTTGAAATGATTTCTTCCCGTTTCTTGAATTCACGCATTGTTTTTCCACAACTTGGCATAAACGTGCATTGTTACGTTAAAAACGAAACTATGATAGACATTAAAAGGTAATTTTTTTGTTCATGGTGATTTTGAATAGCATTTTCAGGTTCTATAATAAATTTGTTTTAGAAGCAATTAAGAGGCATGTTTTTTAAGCACACAATGATTTGAAAGAGCAATAACGTACAAAGGAATTTGTTTATCACTTTCCAGATTTTTTATAATTATTGCGTATTATCTAAATTCTCAATTCTCTAAAATCAAAATTTTAAATAATTAATAGTAAATCAAATAAATGGTAGATCATATTTTCACATTAAAATATATTTCTCGAGAGGATTATCAATACGGTGTAGTCACTGAGTCAAAAACAAACGATCGCGAGTATAACGGGGAGAGATATCCAGCCGGCGACCGCAGATCGACACAACGATCAGTGGCTCGTGTATCCCCATCGTAATACGACAACTTTGTAACGCCACATCTGAATATTTTTATTATAAGTGATGCTTTATTAAAAAAAAAAAATAGCCAGGAATTTCTTTATTTTCACCAAAGAGTGTTAATATGAAAATTTGGAAGGTGGAGAAAAAATAATTCTGTATAAGTAGGCACCTATTCCAACTTTTATCAGCTCCCGAACACTCTCTTTGAAGGAGCGCATCAAAAAGTATATAGCGCCTTTATCCGCTCGATCCATATTAATGACGCCGAGTGTCGCCGGAAAATCTCAAGAAAATATTTATTTAATAGCACCTTGCTATCTCTCACGTTAATCTATATGGATATGGAGAAATACACACCTTTCATCATCTAAGCGTATATCGTAACTGAATTAATAAGAAAACATAAACTACAGATGAGATACAAATAACTCTCAAAAATTACACTTTATTTTAGTTCGGCTCAATAATGTCGCACGACGCTGTCTCGTTTTAATGGATACTTTTTGACACAACATTTATTTTATGATAGCTTCAGCTAGGCGAGCCGCTAAAACATTTTATAGCTCCATGATTTCCAAGCATGTTTTTATTATTTAGGAAAGCTCTTGATCTTGATTTACAGATCTTGAGAAAGACAGAAATATAAAAAAGAATACATGTGAGGATGTAAATAACTTTTAATTAGCTATTTTCACGTTTTCGGCCCTTATCAAGATTGAATCTTACATATTAGAACTTTTTTGGACTTTCCACTATGGTTTAGAACACTTGGATACGGTTTACCGCATTGACATAATATAACTAAAGTAGGGAAGTTCCATAAAGCTCTGTATGTAACGGTTGGTCATCAGTTGGGCATGGAAGGAAGAAGAGGAAAAAAGGATGGAAAATAACTGTATCTAGTTGTATCCTTATTTTACTTTTACGCCGCAGCGCTTAGGACACTCATTTGACAGTCACAGCGGTCACGGCTATCCACCAAAGAGCTATTAAATGGGGATGCTCAAAGTAGAAAGAGATAGACTTAGTATATTTTGGTAGATCAAGGTACTCTTTCAAGGTACTATTTTCTGTCTCTTTCTGTCGAGGCTCGCATTTCGGACTGGCTTCCCTACTCTATTCTATTATCTCTATAGTTTACCGACGGTGTTATGGGGGCAATTACAAAATGTTTAGGTACATTTTTAGGAAGTTTGGAAAGGTATATCGTTATAAACCTAATTCTGAAATAAAGAATAGTTCTTAATTTACAATCGCGTATAGATCAGGTCGACAGTACCATATTATTGTATTGTTCTCAGAATTACATACAACTACCAATTTTAAAGACCATAAGATAATTGGAAATGGGTTAAATTCGCTTTCTATAAGATTCCATTACATTTTACAAACAGGTCGACCTAATAAAAGCGTGCTAAAAACTTGATACTTGATGTTTTGACACTTTTAATATTAATATTGGCGTGGCAGCATCAATTATCTTTTTATGGATTTGTATGGTATTTTATATTTACCGCTTATAAGGATACATATAATATTATTAAATCTTCAACATTCCTATGTAGGGACAACGCCGCCGCCTACATATTACGGTTCTCATTAGATATATTATTATTTTAAAAACATAATTCTCCCCTTTGTATGTTTTATTCCCTTTGTAGAGTACATTTATAAAAATATTAGCTTAATTTATTTGCGAAAAATAGAAACAATCATTAAAATGAATAATGCTCCTAACAAGGACCAGCCGAACGTTATCTTATTATCAATTAGTAAATGATGAAACTCGTATGTTCATTTATCTACTATTCAAGGAGAATTATGCGTACAAAATATTTGTTAAAAGAAGATATTATACTGTAAACGATTACTATGTATACGACAAAATTGCTAATATATTTATATATATATCGTAGCGAGCCATAACGTGCTTTATAGGACGCAGATTTATTTGTGTAATTAACATGGAAGCGATATGAAAAAGATAAACTGCGGCGCTTTTTTTCCAACAGTTGCGAGCGAGCTTCCTAAACGCTTATAATATTCTAGTAACAAAACCATAAAAGTACGATTTGACTAGAAGCCCTCTTCTGCGTTTACCGTCTAACTACTCATACTATAGCTAGCCGGTGTATGATGGGGAGTTTTAGTCCGAGTTTCAGTGCGCAAGGTCCCCGCGCGGCGCTCTTCACCCCCGAGAAATTTCTGCACAACGGTTTCAACCCCCCGATAATTCGAAATGTCACTTCGATACTGTGAACTGACATTTATGAGTCTAAACCAAATGCTGCTGTCAAATTAATAAACTCTATGAAAAAAACACTACATAGATGCACATGGAAAATTCGTAGTGGAAAAACCTAAGAAAAATGAGGATTCTCTGGAATAACATTTCGTGTGTAATTCAATATAAAAAAATAATGACGTGTGATCTGTCTAATATATAAATCTTTTTCTCGATTGTTTCGAAGTATGAAACGCGGCATCTCGATAATTCTGTTATCTAAATACAAGCTGTAATAAATGTAGCCGATTGAAAATAAATTATCTAACTGCTTAATTGACCGAAATTAATGAAATCCAAAATATTTTTTTTTAATATTTCATCAACTTATATATCGGGTTATATAAAAACGTATTCGTCGATACATTTTTTTTTATAACAGCTTAGTACCTAGTGTCGTGATAGCCCAGAGCGCAACGAACCTGTCTCAAATTTATAATGGTTCGAATCCGGGCGTGTACCAATGAGTTTTCTGACTTAAGTGCACAATATCACTGACACCGTGTTTCGGAGGGCACGTTAAGCAGTCGGTCCCGGACGCTGTCAATAGATGGCGGTCGTTAAAGTTCCCAACCCGCAGTGGAGCAGCGTGGTGGACTTAAGTTCCAAGCCCCCCTCCTCACCCTGGGGGAGGCCTAAGCCCCTGCAGTGGGGTAAAAATGGGCTGATGATGATGATGATAATGATAGTACCTAGACTGTTGATTCGCTTTTACAGCTCAGTTAATCCCGGGTTTAACTTTTCTATAATTTATATATAAGGTTTAACTATTCTATAACTATCGCTTTTGCGCTTAAAATTTTATTATAGTGGAGCCTAGAGGAGAGATATATATCCTGCCTGCCTGCAATTACACCAAAAAGGCCTTCAGTGCCCTGCGCGTCCAATATAACAACGCCTTCAGGGGTCTGTTGGGGCTACCCTGGCGCTCTGTACGCAGCGTGTAGCGCTGATGGCTTTCACACCGTGCTGCGAAGACGTGTGGCTTCTCTGTGGGAGCGGGTGCGGTGCAGCGCCAACACTCTTCTGAGGGTGGTTGCAGATAGGGTGGACAGCGATATCCTAACACATTGGATGTCTATGCATGTTAGATCCAATGAGTATTTTAAATTTTACTAACATACCTATTAAGTCTTTTACTAACATATATTGTCATAAAATGTAATGTAAATGGAATGTATGGACTATGCCTGAAATAAATATTTCAATTCAAATTCAAAAAATATATTCATAGTGAATGTAGTAACAAAGAAGCAGTAGGCACATTAGTAGGGCCCTTTATTACAAAAGTTTCGTGTTTGCATTTCACCGCTTCATTATTAGGCGTCTCGCTATATCAAGCGGAATGTTGGTAAGTGTGCGGCGATACCTACTGGCTAATCTCTCAAATATAAACAAAAAGTATTCAAGATATTATTTCTTAAGTCAAGTCATAAAAGTACAAATTTACTAGAAGCACTCTTCTTCTAGTTAACTGGTGTATCTATGGCAAGTTTCAGTTCGGTTTCTGTCCGAGAGGTCCCCGCGTGACAGCCTTCACCTCCGAGAAATTGCATTTGACAGTTTTGATATCGCGAAGTGACATTTCTGAATCTATTAAAAAACCAATCACTGCTGTTAAATTTCTTTACTCTATGAGTCAAGTAAATCCATCCATTATTATTATTTACAACAATTGAATTATATAAGCTTTTGAAACTGATTAATTTCAAAGGGGCATTTAGTTTTTTTTTGCATAGAACTTGATGAACTTATTCGTTCTCAAAACAAGAGAACATAGCACTGTCAAAAATCTCGTTTTAATTTTTTTTTTCGTTCATTTGTGAAATTGTAAAATATTGGCTCGTAGCAATTGATTAAAATTGTCGAAATGGATTTTCTATTCTACTAATAATTACTCTGAAAATTCTTTGAACCATCATTTTCTTAAACTAAATGGCATGTAATTCGGACTCTATAATTCAATAAAGAACAGATTATTAAAGCTGCAAATAAAGGAAATATATCTATATAATTATATTGTTACAGGTTACCGAGATGCCAACGGATGTGCTGACAGCCGCAGCGGCTGAAACGTACTCATATAAGTGTTAGTGCCAGTGTCAGTGCTAGTGCTAATGCCAATAGTGAGTGCCAATCAATGTAGGCCAATACAACATGGGCTGTACGCCGAGTATGCTCCTAGACCACAAACATAGGCACCGGGATAGCACAAGTTCCCAGGAGGTCGCATTAGCTAAAGCGCCACCGCCTACTGTCGCCAACAAAGCTGTGCAGGCCGCGCGTGCCCCGAGAGCGTCTTTGGAATCTGACGGATTCAGTATACAGTTGTCCAGCAAAAAAGACAGCTATGTCTCACAGATGGGCAACAACTTCGCCACACAGCTACACATAAAAAGGATATCGGGTGCGTTTTTATATATTTATATATTTTTAACTTTTCTCATGTCGAAAATATACACAGGTAAAAGTATTTTAGCGTTTACAACGGCAGTGGAATACACTGTCGTTTATGTGTTCTGTAATTATAATAAATTTATTATTAATAATAATAAAATAATAAAAATAAAATAAATCGATTACCTTCCCTTTTTGTGTTTTTGACTAACTTAAAATTTATTCTTATAAGAAATTAAATTGCCACTGCCTCTGAAGAGCGATCAATAGAACAATCTGTTGTTTTTATAAAAATAACGGTGCGCGCCAAATCGATAAGGAATGGCGATGTCCACTCACTATAGTATCATTGAAGATGTCACCAGTGGAGTGATAATGAACTTGCACTATACATTACACGGGCGATATTCAAAACTATATTTCGGGTGGAAAGCTCATTCTTCTCACTAAATTTTTATGAACATTTAAAGGCAGTAACAGATATAACACTAACTATTGGCGAAATAACCTTTTTTAGATTCGAATTTTAGCAACATTAAAATAAACTTTTCGCCATAAGTGACATAACATTAGTTCGGCATCAACTTGCAGGAGCGATACGTCTATTGTCAAAAAAAGACTGCGTGTGAAATTTCATCATCACATTTTTTGTACGTCCTGTGTTTTAAAATGGAGAACGTACTTGTCAATCACATATTATTATTATTTATGGAAAAAGTTATTTTATAAGTAAAAACTCTTTTGGACGATATATGCTATTTATCATATGGAATAGTAATTTCCATGCGTCACTATTATATAGTTTGACATAGTTTTAATTTATTCACAAAACGAAATTTTTTGAAGATGAACTGATGATACCACGTAAATTTTAAAAGTGACTTCTAATGAGTGAGTGTTGAGTTAATATTATTTTGTTGCGATTGTTATTTATTTTATTGCAAAGTTATCTTTGTCCTACTATAATATATGTAGAGAATTCTGATCAAAGCCTTAGGCTTCAAAGGTCCTGCTTAGGACACGTTTCGGGGACTTATTCTCAAATATTGACATTTACAGACCCTTGTCAGTTTCAAGTCAAGCGCAGTATATAATATTTTACCCCTACGAATATTATCCCAAGTGTGTTTTAAAAACGTTGAGTAATATATTGCGGCATTCAAAATAAATTATTCAGATAAACGTATTGGATACGTAGGTGCCATTGAGACATTTCACTTTTTTTTCAATAAAAGGATGCGAGCTGCGAATTGAGTTATATCATAGTATTTTTTTGTTACTTGCTTTTGGCTGCAATGTTGCACGCATATTCATTAGAGTTTTGAGTGTCATACATGAAGTGAAACTTACCAATTTTTACATTTATTCATTACAAAGTGGAAAATTGAAAGTGTAAACTAATGGAAAATGTAACGAGGAGACACGAAGGTGGACTGGGAACATGCGGGTCTTTTTATTAGGTGGACATAAAATAGGTGGACCTATAGGCCTGATATCCAAACTGTTGATACAGACCGGGTGATTTACAAAATTTTGAAATATAATGAAAAACATTCGCGAATGTTGCGGAAATTTAAACAATCCGTTTGTCGAACACCAAACAGCCGCCTTCGCAAACCTTCGAGATAAAACACTATTTCATGCAATATATATAAAGAGGCCGCATGCCCTCACCGAGAGCCTAACTAAAAAGGTATGTGAAACACGAATCATGGAAACCATGCAAGGGCAGTATGGGCAGGCAACAAAATACACGGTGAGTTATTCCTACGTTTACTTCGCTCTTCAATTTTCTACAGTGCTGTTACCATGAGTTCCAATTGGTTCAAAATATCGATACTCGCTTGCGACGGAGTAAAACATTTGTATATGACTTGTAAGTTCTTTTCGTAACTTTTATCTATATTAGAGACACTGCACCTACCAGTTCTCCATACATATTTTTTACGCCATCAATTTATCGAAACGTCCATTCCTTTGAAAATCGCACGTAATGGCATCGACAAAACAATTCCGAAGATGCCATAATTTTTGTTTTAAACAATTAAATTGATCTTGGTTTCCTTGTCAACACACACCGTTCGCTTCATGTTCGTCTTATACATTAAAAAGATCTTTTCATAGAAAAATGGTCAAGTGCGAGTCGGACTTGTGCCCTGAGCTTCCGTGTTAGAAACATATTTTAACTTATTAGTCGCTACTCACCACCAGATGGCAGGGAAATTCATTGGTTAATTTTGAAAAAATAAAAAAATATATATATGTGATACAACTACAAATTAACGATTTTCAGATTTTTCCTTTACTTGTGCTGTGAAATTTTACTTCTTACCAAATTTCATGATTCTAGGTCAAGGGGAGTACCGTAGAGGTTTTGATTTAGGACCTACATGTAATGAATCTATACTAATATTATAAAGCTGAAGAGTTTGTTTGTTTGTTTGAACGCACAAATCTTAGGGACTACTGGTTCGAATTGAAAAATTCTTTTTGTGTTGAATAGTTTATTTATTGAGGAAGGCTATAGGCTATATGTATAAAATAATACTATCTGTCTGTCTGTCTATTCGAGCAAATCTCCAAAACGGCTAAACTTATTTTGATGAAACTTCACAGATATGGAAAGAAAGTGGTCAAAAGTGACATACACTCCTTTTTGTATGTCTGTATGTACGTTTATCTGTCTATTCCAGCTAATCTCCAAAACCGATTTTAATGAAATTTCACGGGTATGAAAAGGAGGTGTTTAAATGTGACATACGCTACTTTTTGTTCATCTGTCTGTCTGTACGTCTATGTGTCTATTCGAACTAATCTCCAAAACGGCTGAACAGATTTTAATGAAACTTTGCAGACGTGAAAGAAGGTTGTCAAGAGTGACATCAGCTACTTTTTGTGGCTGTCTGTCGTTTGTTCTCACTGATCTATCGGCGTAGATAAAGCCGAAACTACTAAGTCTAGGAAGCCAAAATTTGAAACAGTGGTTTATTTTATAAAGTGAGTATTAATTTTTAAGAAAGGAATATTTTGAAATTTCAAATTTAAGGAGGGAGGGATGGAGGGGCTTTGTATGAGAGTCTTTGTTCTTTAAAGTTAGAAACATAAAAATTTTAACATAAATAAATAATGACGTGTTTCAGGGTTTTTGGATTTCCACATTTTAAGGGTGGGAAACGGGAGGTGAAAAGTATGGGAGTATCGGTTTTCTTAAAGGAGTGGGGAGAGTGAAGATTGAAAGTTTGAATGGGTGTACCCATTATTAGTTTCAGCAAAAAGTACGTATAAACTATTTCGAATGTTAATACTACCTAAAACAGGAATGTGAAGTCTACGCAAGCGAAGCTGCGGGCGGTCGCTAGTTTACTATAAAAGTACTTGCCGATCTCCGCGAGGGTTCACTATGCGTTGGGGAGCTACAAAACGGACAGCTATCATAAAAAGTCATGGTTGACTGTTAATTTTGATTCCAATTAGATCTCTCCAAACTTATTTTGTGCTTGCTCAGTATAAAGCGTCGAAGTAAAAAGTAATACCTTTTTGATTATTTTATTTCTATTGAAACCGGTCCAATATAGGAACTGCACTGCACATATCGAATAAATTTATTCTCGAATATATATAACCCCATATTATCATCATCATCATCATCATCAGTCTATTTTTACCCCACTGCAGGGGCTTAGGCCTCCCCCAGGGTGAGGAGGGAGGGGGGCTTGGAGCTTAAGTCGATCACGCTGCTCGACTGCGGGTTGGGAACTGTAACGACCGCCATCTATTGATAGCGTCCGGGACCGACTGCTTAACGTGCCCTCCGAAGCACGGTGTCAGTGATATTGTGTACTTAAGTCAGAAAAAGTCATTGGTACACGCCCGGATTTGAACCATGGCCCTATGGGGCCTTATAAATTTGAGACCCCATATTATATGGTTTCCGAATGGTCGGAATATATATTTTTTTCATTTTAAAAGTACTCGATTTTAAATTATACACGGTAAAAAGAAATTTCTTCAACCCAGAATATTTTTGGAATCAAAACATATTGCGTTAAACCAAGAAAATAATTTATTGGTTTAATACAATGTGTCTCGAAACAAAGACATATTCTTACCTTCATCTTCATATTATATCCTGTAAATATTTAAAATATTAATGTATAGTCAAAATATATAAGTATAATAAATCATAAACTTTTTCTGTGTTAAACGATTTAAAAGATTACCAACATTCTGTGCCAAAAGCTCTATGTTATGTCATGCGTTGCTCAGTTCTTTGCGTATGAAAATTATGGTTTGGCACATAATTTACAATCGTTATATAAGCATATAAATAGCAAACGAATAACGGTTCTTCGAATATTGTGGTAAACGCAACCAAGTTTGATTGACTATAGAGATCCATCTGAAAGCCCACGACAAGTGTAACAAGATAATACTAAGAATTGTGTTCAGTCTAATTTCGTGTTTTAATTCTCGAAGTGAAAGGCAGTGAAATACCGTAGCGCATATGTCACACTATGTTAAGTCACTATAAATCGACACGCTTCAGTAAAATCTCTTTTGAGGTTAACCTTTATTTCTTGGTTGACTACGTACTCGTTCAACCGCATATAAATCTTTTAGACGTTCACTCTTAAACGTGTTCATCGAACTTGTCAAAAATAATGAAATTGGAGAGGAAATTGTGCAAAGATTTTTTCTTACCAACAAAAGGATGAACAACAAGCTTTACTTCTACTATCTATACAATAAAAATATCCTAGGGTTATAAACCTTGTAATTTTATATATTAGATATATAAAATTACAAGAGAAGTGTCAAATTCAATTTTCTACATATAATCCATTATAATTATGGCTTTTTGTCGACACGTAGCATTTTCTTCTATGCTATATGGTCCAATATATATCTATCATGCTACCTAATCAGAAAGTTAAGATCTAACTACCTTTTAAATGGTTTCATTTGTGTTACGTGACGAATGCGCAATATGCCTTTTTTAGGGTTTATTCATGTGGTGTGTAACTATTATCTGGAACTTATTGAATAGAGCAAAACCCGATATTTAATGTTTTATATTATCAAAAAAATAAATAAATGAAAAAAAAAAACAAAGTTGTAAAATTTAAACTATTTTTGTTTCGGGGTTTGTTTCCGTGTATAATGCACCATATATTTTGTATTTAAACAACAAATCCTGGAAACGCTCAATCTCAACGTAGTTTGTAAGCTGTGACAGATACAAACATTTTTTTTTATTTTACGTGAGGATGCAACGTCTGGCTCGGAGAAACATAGTTTTTTAGTAAACACATAACCTAAATGTATTGTTTGATGGTAATCGCACTTGCCCGTTTAATTTTTTGTGTGGACTAAATGAGAAGATTTAGCATAAGTTTCTTATATCCGGTCTAATCGTTGATAGTACAACTCAGTGTGATTAACTCATCCATCAAAAATAAATTAAAACAGAAATAATAATGTAATTGTACCTTCGGAATTACACTCCGATTTATCTTTGTTTCCCAAGATCTCCAAATTTAAAAATAAAACAATATTTTCTTAGTTTATGCCCTCGTGGAAATTAGTTAGTTACATAAACTAAGATATTTGTTGTGATCGTTGAAATACCTATGACCGTATTTGTTTAATTCATTTGACACCAACTAAGTGCAAAATTGAATAGTTGATGATAATCTTGATTCGAATTGACGAATTCTTCTTCCTTCCTGTCAAATTTTCCCGGAAGTTTTCTTGTTAACGATCATAATGAAAGGCCGAAAATTCGTGCAGACAAAGGATACCGGCCCGTCGTTCATTTCCTTTCACAGCTTTTCATGGCCGCCGCTCTAATGCTGTTTACCTCAAAGCAACGAGATCGTCAAAATCATTTTAGGTTCAATGGTTTTATTTTGTATTAAAACGACGGATACGGGACGGAGGATTGTGTTAGGTTTTAATGTAATATTTTAAAATTAATTGTGCGTACTTACAAAAACCTATTAGAACGTAACGAAACCGTAATTTGTGTAAAAATAATTGAAATGCCTTATTTAATTCCATTTTTTTCACAAGATTAAACATACATATATACAAATAAATATATATATATATATAAATACCTGTTTACTTTAGGACACGTTAGTTGCTACGATTCGTTTGTGTGCTAGAAATCTTAGTAACATCTTCCTTAGGTTAGGGTTGAGCTTTAAAAAACAGCGTTTTTTAGAAACTTTAGTGCTTTTTAGGGTTCCGTAGCCATATGGCAAAAAAGGAACCCTTTTAGTTTCGCCATGTCCGTCCGTCCGCCTGTCTGTCTCTCTGTCTGTGGTTTTTCTCGGAAACTATTGGCAATATAAATATGAAACTTGGAAGGTAGGTGTAATCTATGAACCGCTAGACAACGACGTAGTGAAAATAAAAAAAAAATTAGGGATAGGTATAGAATAGGTATACATGTAACTGAAGTACGAAAAAAAATAATTCATAGTATATTAAAGGAGAGTTTTTTTTATAATAATAACGCACACATGACAACAACGTCTAGGTCCCAAACTACGCATTAGCTTGTGTTTTGGATACCAAGCGAAGACATCACATACATATAACAACCAAGACCCAGTACCAGTATCGATATTCATCATATAAATACTGACCCGACCTAGTGTTCGTACCCGTGACCTCCAGCTTCATACGCAGGGTCGCTACCCACTAGGCTAAGCGGTCGTCGAGTCGTCGACCGACGACCACCAAAGGCTTGGAGGTACCAAACGATAGGTCTTAAAAAATGATATCAAGGTTTCAAACAACTTTTTTTTATTTAAGTCAACAGTTGTTGAGATATGCAATCCTTAAGTCCTAATTTTTGTTAGAGTCATGTGTCTCCCTTTACCAGCAAAATCGTTGTATTTTGATATGTGGAAAAATTTATGACAGGCGTATCTATAACGTAGTTAAAAGGAAAACTATCACAGCTAACTAGACTGTATTATTTAACGAGTAATAGATTAATTTTAAAAAAAAGTACTTTCATAAGTACAAATTTTGTAAAAATTCTTTAGAAAATCACAGATAGCGTTTAGCCAATAAGCGAAAACTAGGTGCATTTTATCTTTGTGATGTTATTGTAAAAGATAATTTAAAAAAAAAATGATGAAAACTACATTGTATTACTAGATACTATAAATTTACGCTTTCCTTTGCAGAGCTTATTCTTTTCACAATCGATACTAAAAGTCAAAGGTTCACTGTAATAAAATAAGTAATAAAAAATGTCTCTAGCTATCAGTGCACTCATGTTATTACTTTTTGGATTAGCCAGAGAGGATCGAGCGCCTTCTAAATAATTAACGAAAAAAAATATATTTTTACAATAATTCTTAAATCACATAATAATAACGATTAACGGTTAAGTTCGATTAACGTCGCGCTCTTTTTTTTATATTATATAGTAGTACGGAACCCTTCGTGTGCGAGTCCGATTCGCACTTGGCCGGTTTTGTTCATTTATCACCAGAGTGACAGAGGCCTGATGACGGTACGTTTTTCCATATGACATCGCCCCTCCACTTGTACTACAGTTAACTACCTACCTACCTAATCAATTCATTTTGACTTTCAGTGTGTGTAAACATCTTATATTGAATTTTTTTTTATTTACTTGTTTAAATCGATTTCTTAATTAGGTATCAGTTATCTATTAATGACCATTAACGTGCCTTTTTTTAATTTGTATACAGAATTATAAATGATACCTGTATTAAAATTCAATTTAATAAAAGGATATTCTCGGGGAAATCTTGTAATAAGTAATTATTCCATAATTGTAAAGCATGTTGAAATTATATAATAAAATTTTTCACTTTTATTTTTTTATTTTTCACTTAATAATGAAAATTAGAATCATTCTATAAATTTTTTTTACAAGAAAATTACATGTGTACCTACTTAAAATGTCGACAGTTCCATTGAATTATTGACAAAGCCGACTCGTATTTTTATTTTTTATGGAGTTGTTAAAGAGTTGTCATTAGTTATTAATCAGACCAGTGGCGTAACCAGGACTCAAGTTTGGGGGGGGGGGGGGGCATATTTTTCGTTGAACTTGAAGCTTATATTAGTGCTATATACATGCAAGGTACATTTTATGATCTTAATACGAAAGCTAAGAAATTCTCGTTGTTCCATAAAGACATCACATATAATTAATTCCTAAAAATACAGATAGCTACAAGGGATCGTATATAGACTTAAGTATTTGATACTCCACGCGTTCCGGAGAGAAAGGGTCTGGACACAGACCGACAGACGGACCACAAAGTGATTCTATGAAAGTTCCTTTTTAGGGTTCCGTACATCAAAGATGAAGAAAGGAACACGTATAGGGTCATTCTGGTATCCGTCTGTCTGTTCATCTGTCACAGCCTACTTTCTTCGAATCTACTAGATGCAAAAGTTGAAATTCGAAACATGTACAGAGTTTGGTGGCTCAATAACGAACGTATATCGTAAATGAAAGATTTCCATTTTGGGGAGCAAAGTAAAAATAAAAAAAAATTTTAAGGACTCCTAGTGACGTGTCAAATGAAAGCGCTTATTATAAAAAGTACAAGCATATTTTAATTGTAATTTTAATATTTATGGTTTCAAAGATACTAAAGAAAATTGATTATCCCACCTTTATCACCAAAACTGTAGTGTTCATATAAATGGTATCCTATATAAGATATAAACTTTACAAGAAAAATTAAACGATAAACGAATAAAATTTTCAATCGGGGGGGAAAATTATACAATTAAAAAAAAATTCTTAAGTAGTACTTCATGGTTTAAATCAAATGAAAGTGCTCGTGTTATGATATATAGATATATTTTTTATAATGTTTATTATAATTTTATATTCCATGATATAATAGATATTAAAGAAAATATATGATAATCTCCTATTGTCCCCTTTAGCTCAAAAACTACTAAGCCTACAATTAAATCAAAAAATCCGGAATATGTCGCCTCATTCAAAGTTGACAGGAAAATCTAAACGAAACTAATTTCCATTCCCGAAGCCCCCGCAGGAACCGGAAATATTCATGAAGAGAAAATGCATGGATATAAAATGTGTTGCTTAATTTTATCGAGAACTAATAAGTCTATTTGCCTAGTCCAACTCGCTCTTAAGGGGGTAGGCTTTTCATACAAAAAAAGATTGTTCGGCCGGTGTCCAATCCTTGCTGTATTTCTGTATCAATATTTACAGAAAAAATATATGTAATAAGCGAAATACTGTCACAGGGCGGTATATTTTAGTTTTTTTGATATCTTGTTTGGTTGTTTTCGAATAAATTCCTGAAAACATTATTTCCATCGGTTCTACTTATTTAAAAATAATGAGCTGTAAATTCGATGTTAATGCGAATTTAAAAAAAAATGCACCGCTCTAGAGTGTGCATTTTTTTTAAATTCGCATTATTTTTTTCGCATTTAAATTCCCTAGGGACATCCTTTTTTAATGACTTGCGAATTCACTATTGTCATGTGTGTCACTCAGGAACAAGTATTGCTTTATCTGTCTAACAGGACATTTTGAACATTCATAAGTTTGTTAATGATGATTTCTTTAAAAAAATTCTTTCACTATTATTATATATTTAGAAAACTTTTTCATGTGAAGTAATTAAAAAAAATCTCAACAAGCGTATTATGACTGCGTTAAAAACCTACAGATTTCGCTCTTCTCGCTCTTAGAGAACATTGAAAATTAACATCAAAAATAAAAACTTATAACACATTTTGTTAACAATTTTATTAAATTTTTCGAAAAAAAGTTATGAACTAATTTTCAAAAATTTGGTATCATACGATACCGCGCAAGCTCTTGTATCTTTTGAGACTAGTGCCTTTCGTCTACCTTTGTAACTTACCCAAATATAGCCGAATCTCACTCTCCGGGGTAACTGATCTGATAAACATTCAATGAAAAGGGCGCCTACCAAGGTTTTCGACCGATTCCAAAATTTATTTTTCCAAACGGTAAACAATCTATTGGTAGACTTTCGTTTTTTAAATAATTACCTTTTTGTCCAAAAAAAATCGGGAAATTTCATGTTTTTACCATTTTCGACTTACCAAAAAAAATCACATGCCGATTTTAGAGAACTTGGTACCATATGATGTCCTATAAGCCCTTGCATC
This sequence comes from Luffia ferchaultella, assembly GCA_949709985.1. Taxonomy (NCBI): domain Eukaryota; kingdom Metazoa; phylum Arthropoda; class Insecta; order Lepidoptera; family Psychidae; genus Luffia; species Luffia ferchaultella. The sequence goes on from OX453255.1 coordinate 12,066,295, forward strand.
TTTTGACACCACTGCCTTTTGTCTAAAATCGTAAATTTCGAAAATATAGCCGAATTAAACAACCCCACGAAAACGATCTGATGAACATTTTGAATTAAAAAAAATATCAAATAGCGCGCATGATCGACCGACCATAAATTAGACGATTTGCAGTCCGGCGCGACATAGATAGGCACCGTCCAACCGTTTTGGAATTCAGCCGGTGGGTAAGATTGAACCTACCTAATAGAAAGGTATTTCAGGGAAAGCCTCGAAGCAGGTAATTCTTCCATAATAAAATTGTAAAGCAGTAGGGAAATTAAATACCCTCTCGTGCAATAAAAACGAGGCAAGACCCCGTAAGTAATTAATCCTTTTTACGATTGTATTTCATTCAAATGTAAACGTTAATTCCTAATTGGTAATGGATGTAACTTAATACAAAACTTTTGCGCAAACTCAAATGAATTTTAAAAATGTACAAAAGACTTCTTATTCTTTCGTACATTTTTACAAAATAATAGGAACGGATGAAGCATTGATGTTGATAAGAATTTTATCAGAATAAAATAACATTTAAATCTTGTTTTAATTATACCTACATAAAATACAGCATTGGTGCACGTTTCTTATTTAAACATGCCTAACCCATAAATATGTGTCAAAAAGTGTTATCAACGAACTATAGATGTACAATTCATGGATGTATATAGAGATACCGCGTTGTGACAACAAAAATGAGAGTAAACACAACAAATATACGCCACTTGATATTTTAAAATGTTCACTGTGAAGTAAAATTTTGTGTGACCTACATAATAATAATACTTTGGGTAGGCTGTGGTCGCGTACTATAATAATGATGACCACGGCCATACCCTGAGTATAAACGGGTTTCAGTATTTAAACTTAATTTTTTTTTAATCCAATATATTTTAGGGTGTTATTTCCGCGGTAAGGTATGCGCAGTGCCGCTATATTATTTATCTTTGTTTTCCTCTCAATTATAATATTCATATTAGTTTCGTTCCTAGAACACAAAGCAAGGTGAAATAAACGATATGTAATATGCTTAAATACGTCTCAGACGTGATTTTATGTATTTTTCGCAATTTACTCTTTAGGTTTACAAAATTTCAGTAAAATCGGATCAGTCGTTAACTTAATATAAATTAACTTAAACCAATTTATGTCGCTCCTGATAACTTCTTTTTTATGTCTGCAAAGATTCATAGAAATGGTATAGTCGTTCTGGACATTAGCCGGAACAAAAAAACAGACAGACAACCACACGTACAAAAAGTTACTTATATCACTCCTGACAACCTATTTTTAATGTCTGCATAGTTTATCTACAAGAAGTAGCCTATGTCACCCCCGATAATGCCCTCTGCACGTCTGCAAAGTTTCATTGAAATTTCATTTGAATTTTATTGAAGTTTCGAAGCTTAGCCGGAACAGACAGACAGACAGACACTACAATTTCATTAATATAGATAGAGATGAACCTAACGTAAGTAACCTAATAAATTACCTACGATGATGATGGTTACAATTTTCAACTAACTCAAGGCCTATGGCTTGGTAGTACCAAGTTGGCTAGTTATGTTTTGTGCATGCACTCCAGAAATCGCCATATTGTGTAACATCACATAGCCTATAACCAGCGGACGATTATGGTGCTTCTCGTGTTAAGGAGTTTAGGAGTTATGCGGGAACATATGTGCTAACATACATATATTCATGCATATATACATACATGCGGATTGGAATCATTACCATCCTTTTGGCTTCACCCTAGCCGGGTAAAAATAATATTCCTTTTGTACGGACACAATCTGGAGTCGATTGTTTTTGTACATTTTAACGTATATAGTATCGTTTCATGCGATTTTTTTAACAATTTGAAAACTTTTTGTTCTATATTTTTCCATCTATAGATGCCAAATATTTACCGACAGATAATGATATGCCAAATATTTACTATTTTTGTGTTTTATGGTCACATAAAAGGATTTGTCTCGTTTTTTTTCGTTGACATTGTTGACTTCCTATCAAGTTTGACCGTCAACAGTAGCTACAAATGAAAAATTAGATTACTTTGTTAATTTATTCATAGAAAAATAAATTGGCAATCGATTAGGTTATGGTTTTTAATTCATCATACCGTTAAAATTCGATGAAAGAGATTTTCCCGAAAGGGCTTACCGGTCCGATACAAACAAGAGAAAATAATAGAACGGTAGAGGTTGAATAAATTTCCCGGAAAACGAGTTCGGTATTCAATAAAACTTTTTCGCGATATATCTAACCATATTTAAAAAAGTAATAAAATTATTCCGTTTATTTTTTTTAAGTTTAAATTAAATTTTTAACAATGCACTGTGGTGCACGAAGGACTTCTATTATTTAAAAAAAAAATTGTATCAATTATAGTTTATTGTTACGAGCTAAATCATAGTGATACACAACACAGTGGATTTCGATAGTGCTTCATCCCCAAAAGTCGAAGTCAGTTCATTGATGCACTGTATTTGAGTCATCCCACGTCGAAAATCTTAACAAATCATTGCACAGAAATGTTCACGAATCAAATCCATGGTGATACAGACGCGCAATTTTGAAAATGACACCACAATAGAAAAACAATTGACAGTTAAATGAAACAAACTATATTTTACAGCCAAATAGTTCCATTTTGAAACTTTGTAATTACTTTTTCAATATTTTTTGTAAGTGGCCAGTTCCGGACTCATAAATAGCAGCCTATATACAATAATGCAACAGCATGTCATCAGTTCAAGTTCTACGCCTATTTCCTATGAAGACAGGTAAAGACTATCTATCTACATATCTATATTTATTGTATGTCAGGCTCAAAGAACGAAAACGTTCATGAAACTAAGAAAAAAAACCACTGTCCAAAAGCCCAAAAGCGTTGTGACAATTACTAAAAACCACAAAGCGAAATTGACATCGTGGCAACACCGTAAAGCGTTTTGAGAGACCTGTCCGGATGCTTCAGCTAATGATGAATCCAAGACACGTAATGATTTAAATTGTAACTTTGAAATGTGGGTCCTACCCAAGAAACATTTTTATTTACAATTTTCAATGCAACGAAATAAATTTAAAAAAATAATTATTACTGTTAAAATTGTTTTAATAACAATAATATTTTTTATCGCACATATTAAATATTTCTTATAAAAACTTTGTACTTACTTGTTCCACCACCTCTCGAGGGTTGTTGCACCAGTCAAGGTTTTGCAATGAATTGTGATTCGTGGACATTAAACCATCACACGCCTTAGTGCAATCTCACTAATGCTTTCCAATCCTGACGAACCTAGATCATCGGTAAAAGTTATTTCGGAGATTGACGTTATAAGGATAAACAAACAAAGAACAAATTAAATTTTGATTGGATGAACAGACGCTACTTTATCATTTACTAGGCGAGCATCAATTCATTTTCAGCGCGTACTTTTCTCCAAGTTTTTGCATGCGTCGTTATATACTATAACGGAATACATTAAGCATGTACATAGATATTTAATGAATAATAGTTACCAATATGTGTTACCTTAAGAGAATATGTGACCCTCATGACAGTTAAAGCTCAGTACAATGTGAAACGGAATAATATGATCTGTTAAAAATACAATATATCTCTGGTAAATATATAATTTATACGATGGTAAAATTAAAACCAGTTTAAAAATAAAGAACTTAGTTATCAGAAGTTACTAAGTTCAAATAATATAATAATTAAATTAAAATAAAGTTAAAATTCAGATTTAAACTAAAATAAAGATTTTTCCATCTCTGTCGTGCGAAACAAAGTAACACTAGCTTCCTCATACTCATTATTAATCCTTCGAACAATTTCAACAGCGCTGGTACCAGCGCTATTTGTAGTTGTAATGTAATGTATTTATATTTCTATTTGTAACACGGTATTTCAAGTTTTCCATGTTATGAACAGAACAATAGCAACGAAAAATCGAATGGCGTATAAACAAATGAATCCCTAAATTCGAAATACAAATACAAATAAAATTTAATTCAAACTCGCCTATTTCCTTAATATTACGAATCCCAGGTCGGGTCAGTATTTATATGATGAACATTAATACTGGTAACGGGTCTTAGTTGTTATATGTATGTGGTGTCTTCACTTGGTATCCAAAACACAAGCTAATGCTTAGTTTGGTGCTTAGACGTTGTTGTGATGTATACGTTATTATTATTATTATAACAACAACAGGTACACTTTTACCTCAACGATTTATACGAGCACGTTTTTCTTAATTACTCAAAAAAATTTGAATAAAATAATTTACCCGATAATGCAACGAGGATGATAATGTGTCGAGAGGTCAAAATTATGTGAGTTTATTTGTCTTTGGACATGTTTGGAACCTTAGAACATTACCACGGTTAGATCCATGAAGACGTGTTCGATCTAAATGTAATTCAAAACATTGCGGTGGCAGTATAAAAGAAAAACGAGCAATTTTCAAAATGTGTTTTCTGTGGTATCCTGTAAATAAAGAAAAAAATTCAAAAATGTATAATTTGTTTACAATTTATTCACTCATAAAAAATATTTTATACATGATAATAAAACAGGCGTACTTCCTATCGTTCTTACCAAATACTACGTTGTTTGAAGTATTAGTCATATATTTTTATTTATTAAATCCATTAATAATATCATAATAGCCTAAAAAAACTAAAGTCTTGTTAGTAAAAACTGTTTACCAAAAAATATAAAACAAGTTCTATAAACTGAAACAAATTTTGACCGACAAAAGTTTATTTCTGACGAAAGATATTTATTCATAGAGTTTCTTTAAAAGTTGTACAATTTTAAAATTCAATTATGACTTTATATTAAATAAATTAAGAAAATTGAACAATATCCTTAATTCGGATTCAGATTCTTTATATACATATTTTTTTAAGTGAGCAGTATGTTTTGTATATAAAATGTGATCGTCTTTCTCATTTGTATGTGTGTAGTAAAGTTCCCACAAGACGACATAAGGGACCACTCTACAAAGTTGTATCCACCTCAAAGAACCAGGCGGCCAAGTATCAACCCTCCTCTATTAGAAGTTTCGGTATGGACAAACTCACATAAAACAAAGTTAAAATGTCCTTTATTTTGTACACGTCAGTCAGTTGGAGGTTTCGTGACAAAATGTAAATTCCTGTTTTTTTTTTTCTATTTAAAAAAATATAATTTTGTCAGACCCTAAAAAACTACTATATTTTAACTTTATTAAATAGTCCTTCACGTCAAAACTTTACAGGTACTATACAGGTGAACTAGGTGTGGCAAGGCTTAAACTTTTTATGTTTTTATTAAAATGTCAGTCGCCAAAGCAACAAAAAATTTCAGTAAATTTATTAACATCACACCATTATCATGCAACGTTGCTTTTAATTTGTAAGGCTGGATGATAAAACCCATTTAAATATATTTTCCTTTATTTTTCTAAGTATAATAACATTTAATTTTAAATACGGTAGGTACACATTACAAGTGTAAATAGATCAATAATAAATTTTATTAAGTATTACATGTCTTATCCATACTTTGTCCTCTTTTTTTCAACCGAATTTTCACAATCGACAGATAAGACAAAAGATATTTTAAGTGAACCAAGACTAAATATACGTTTCTGAATTGGATAGTAAGTAAGTTTTTTTTACAAAATCCTTATTTAAAACAAAATTTACAAAATGATGTTCAATATTAAAACTTATTATTAATATTCCGTGGGTATGACGGAACTAATTTCATCGCCTCGTCCATCCATTAGTCAGTTTCCTCGCTCATAAAATTATAGCCTATACCAGCTACTATGAAAAAATTTTGCTATTAATTTTGCTAGGGTGGGACATGGCCACAATTTAAATATAAGACATAAGCATATGTTATCAATTCTCGGGTTCAGACACTCAAAGGTTAATAATTCTTTCATGGGAAATTGTATCCGTTTTTATAATCACCACATATTATAAAATAAAGTCCCCCACCGCGTCTGTCTGTCTGTCTGAACGCGATAAACTCAAAAACTACCGAACGGGTTGGCATATTATTGGCACCAATGCATGGAGTGATTCAAGAGGAAGGTATACGTGTATAAGTTATTAATGTTTTATGCAAATTTATTGAAATATGACTATTATTGTTGAAGAAGTCGGAAAAAAATCAAGCCGGCTGGTTTCTTTCATCAAAAACGCTGCCTAATCCTTTTGAGATATAACAAAATATTGTATGGAGGAATTGTGTATCTTATACAGGACTAAATAAAAGTCCGTAATGGCATATGTCTATCTTTCATGGACACCATTTTTTTAAACATAAAAGTAGGTATAGTAACCTACTTTTATGTTTGAAAAAATGGTGTCATATGATGAGGTAATTGGAAAGCAATTTATACGAATACAGTATTATTCCTCAGCAAATTAAATGCGTTATATATCTTCAGCATTTCATGCACATTATGATTGCCCTTTACAATATACAATTTAAATTAATATCTTAGGAGCTATTGCGAAATATAAATATCGCGCGACCAGCCTGGTGGCCATACGGGACGACGCGACACGCATAGTTAGGTTAGGTTAGGTTTTAGGTATTTATTCTTTACTTTTTCAAATATTTATAGAATTGTATATAAAATACTTTAAAAATACTCAAAGTAGGATGAACTTACGTCACATTTAAAGGTAATTATATCCAATCCACATGTTCGACGCAACAAGCTGATATGACACTACGACAGAAAAAACATTACGGCTTATATGCTCTGCTACCCGTGCGATGCCGGGGCGGGTCGCTAGTAATTTCTAAAGAAATGTCAGACCTGAATTCTAATCAATTTATAAAGCGAGTTAAAGTCCAACTAATGATAAAAGCTTACTTATTGTATTACTGAGTATTTAAATGATAAGTGCGTTTGGACATTATTGTAATAGTTGTAAGCATCTTAAAATAATTTAAAAAAAAAACAATTAAGATAACCATATATTTAAATAAAATAAACAGGGAGGAGTTTCTTGCCGGTTCTTCTCCTTCTAGTTCTGTACCGGTACCCAAACAATTTATTTTTACTTTTAATAAGTGTGTGTAAACATCTTATATTTATTGTATAAAAACTTTTTGAATTTGAATTTACTCATTGAAAAAACAAATTAATATTCGTACCGTATGTTATAGCTAAGCCTGTAAAATCATTTTAAAACAAAAAAAAACTGATTCTGTCTTGGTATCGAGTCTTGGTTTTTATTTTATTTGTTTGTATATTCTTGATATTATTCACACATACGGAAAATGGAAGAAAACACAGGTACGCGCTGTAATTAGGAATAAATATCGGATAAATTTCACTATTGAACAAGTAAATCAAGACTTACGAGACTCATAAGGGGTTGTTGTTTCCCCCGTATTCTATACCCATATGTAAATACATTCGTATTCTGCACGTTAGTTGAGTTTAAAGGTAGAAGAATGGAAGTGATCGAAGAATTGGAAAAAAAGTTTTAAAAAGCTATGGGGTACGTACGAGTTTTAGTTTTAAATCATTCAAAGATTTAGGTTTAATTTAGTGAAAATTTGATTTTATTGGATTTGTATAATTCAAAAATTTTTCTTGGCGCAATAAATATGAGTTATAAAATGAAATCTTTTTGTGTTGTTGTATAGGTCCATTATCCAGATGAATTATAAGAAAAATTACATAAATACTTATTTCGATTATTCAATTCACAATGACAAAAATTGTCTTTGAACTGATAGACGAAAAATCATTAAAAAAATGTTGTCTCATAAACTACAAAACATCGTGGAACATTCATATTGACCTTTATTAACCTTTATTTAGACTTCAGCTTAAAATTTTTTCTTGTGTCATCCATTATATGCACTGGTCCTTGCTCGATTTTTATCTTTTTCCGAAACTAAAGGGACACTTGAAATGCCTAGAATTTTAAATTGATGTAGCCGCGATACTTGATTTGTTATGTAAAGATTTTTTTAGGATGGGTATCTTAAACCTAAAAGGTTTTTAATTATAATTAAAGTTTATTATTTTTTTATTAACCGCCTTCTACACCTTTCTTGTCTGTTATTTTTTATCGTTTCTTTCCACCCCATCTGCCTCACTTTTATCTTTTTCAAACTAAAGTACAAAAAATCGTTACTGTTTTTAACATTTGTACCCTTACTTACTAATTTATTTTTCCTCTACTTGAAATATTATTAAAATACAAAGCTTTCAAGTTAAATGAAGATTTAAAGCTCTTTGATATACAAATCTATAATATAGTGCATTCAATGCAATAAAATAATAACTGCTCGATATTAAAAGTCGACATATCTGTCAAGTTATTGACACAGATTACTCCGAGCAGTTAGCAAAGTAATAATAATAATACTTGGGACATCCCACACAGCGACATCAATAGAATTCTATATGATATGTCCGACTTTTACGTGTCCCAAGACCGGGAAACCATTGCCTCCGTCAAGTGACAGCGTATCGCGCTAATGAGACAGCTGTCTCTCCAATTAGAACTGCTGAGCTCTTCGGGGAAACTCGAAATGGACATCAAACTTTTGGACACGGTAATTAGGAAATTTTTCGGAGTTGCTAATAGGAAAACTCGATATCGAAACGAATTATACGCATATGTACGAGTAAGTCCGTTATTTTTAATTCTACTGTATGTTTTTTTTTTCATTTATATCAGTTCATTAAACTTTATAAAAAAGCATTTTTTTCTACTCCACCAGCCCATTAGATCCCACTGCAGGGGCTTATGCCTCCGCCTGGGTGAAAGGGATTGGAGCTGATCCACCACGCTGCTCCAGTACGGGTTGGTGGATTTTAACGACTACCATCTGTGTATAGCAACCGAGACCGACAGCTTAACGTGCTCTTCGAGGCACGGATTCAGTGATAGTTATGTACTTAAGTTAGAAAAAACTCATTGGTACACGCCCGGATTTGAACCACAGCCACACGCCCTTCTAAACCAGAAATAGATTCGCTGCGCTCGGGCTATTACGAATTCACATCAGGTTTTTTTTATAATATTGAATAAACTTATTATTATACATACTAAGGTAGGCTATAAACATATTTTTCTCCTTCACACTTTTTTTTCGAAAACACAAATTGCATCTACGTGCATTAATTAAAAACAGAAACAAAAATTTACTAAAACATTAATACTGTGAAAACTAATATTGAAAACCCTCTTCACAGATTTAGCTCTTATTGTGACATCAAAGTAAGTTAAGATTCAAATTACTCAAAATCAGTGAGAGTGATTTAAAACGTTTATTTAAACGTAAATTTAAAATATTGAAACTAATATTACGTATACTTAGTAATGTTAAAATTTTCAATCAATTTATTATTTATGGCGAGGAGGGTTTAAAATCTAAAATTTTTATTCTACTTTAGATTTTTTAAATTTAAGGTGCAGCGTCATCTACGTCATACCTAAATTTGTAGCACAATACAGCTTCTTCACTTCACTTCATCAGCCCATTTTTTACCCCACTTAAAAGGGTTGGGGTACAATACAGCTTAATTACTCAATTTTATTACGTGACGATTACTTCTAAAATTGTAAATAAATAATTATGTAATTTTAGCGGTTTGTGTAATAATAAGATTGTGTAATAATAGGCGCTGAGGATCTATTAATGTGAAATTTGATATGGCGTGTAAATAGCTGAAAATCAATGCAATAAGTAAAGATAAACTTGCCGTCCATGTTAGCCGCTTCAATAAAATCATCATCATCATCAGCCCATTTTTACCCCACTGCAGGGGCTTAGGCCTCCCCCAGGGTGAGGAGGGGGGCTTGGAGCTTAAGTCCACCACGCTGCTCCACTGCGTGTTGGGAACTGTAACGACCGCCATCTATTGACAGCGTCCGGGACCGACTGCTTCACGTGCCCTCTGAAGCACGGTGTCAGTGATATTGTGTACTTAAGTCAGAGAAACTCATTGGTACACACCCGGATTAGAACCATGGCCCTATGGGGCCTTATAAATTTGTGACAGGTTCGTTGCGCTCTGGGCTCAATAAAATCACAAAATCTTTTAAACGTAAGTCGATGGCGGTAAGGCGGTGAGCAGTGTATACGCTTTTGCAATAGGATGCCAGTAGATTCGAGATTTACCTCTTGACAATTTTAAAATTAAAAGTGGTGGATCAAGCCCCAAGCGCCTTCATCGCGAGGGACGGCTTAAGCCCCTGCAGTGGGGTATTATGGGCTGATATGGTACGCTTAAAACTACAATAAAACGAAAGTTTATGCAAAAGCTTATTGTTAAGTATTGGACTATTTTGATGATAAAAATCTATGGGTATATAAGGTGCTCGCCTATTAGTTTGTTTCTATAATATTAACATTTACGCATTAATTCTTAAAACAATTGTTTGTAATTTTGTTAGAAAGAGCGTCCCTCACTTTCGTGTATAATCTTCTGAGAAGAACCAGCACTTTTCGAAGGCGCCTTTGTGGTGGCGTTCTTCCACAAAGTAATAAATTCACTTTTGTGACGTATTTCGAGATTATGTTCCATAAATATGAAATAAAGATATTTATTTAAATAAATAAATAAATAATAACGTATACATAAAACAACGTCTAGGCCCCAAACTAAGCATTAGCTTGTGTTTTGGGTACTAAGCGAAGACACCACATAGATATAACAACAACAATATTAATATTCATCATATAAATACTGACCCGACCTGGGATTCAAACCCGGGACCTCCAGCTTCGTAGGCAAGGTCGCTTTGTAGCATGGGTAATTCCTTTTTAAATCATCCGTTACCTGAATTTTAATGTTTTATAGTTATGTGTTAACATTAGCACTTTGGTGATTTCTTGAAGCTTTTGAATACATCAACTTTTTTTATGAACAATTACTACAAATGTGAAAAGTAAAATAAATAGAAAATAGTTATATATACTAGCAATATGTGTTTACTGATTTTCAAACTATTTTTAATCCACAAAGATGTCGGATACCGCTACTTTAGTACTCACAATACTCTGTAGAAGGGTTCTTGAAGGGTTCTATTTCCCACGCTAGGAATCTCAGTGTTGTGGGTAACTACGCTTCCTCGTTATATGAACAAGTGTGAACATTTACTTTATGTTTACATTACATTTACATGTGTTACATTTACTTTACTATATATGAACATTTACTTTATTAAATATTAAATTATTTACCATATCAATTATTACTTAAATAACGATTAATTACTAAAAGAGATTATTACTTCGCTTACCACTAGCTATAATCTCGTACTTACGAAATCTCAGCCCCTCAATAGGTACTCGTATAAACGCATATATTTAAAAGTACTTAAGTATATACGTATACATATACATCATACGTGAACACACACCCATACCATCCATGCAATCAGCCCATTAAGGCTTCACTGCAGGGCCTTATATCCATATACTTACCCACAGTTAAGACAAATCGAACGACACCCTTTGTGTTACAATACATTAAGCCTATTGGGCTACAGAGCGTGACAAAGAAATAGATAGCTTTACTTGCATACATACAGTCGAAATACATAACCCTCTTTCTGGGGTTAAATACATAACCATACCATAGCATCATCCTATTAATGCCCCACTGCAGGGGCTTCCCCTGGGATGAAGGGCCTTGGAGATTAATCCACCACGCTGCTCCAGTGCGGATTTGTGGACTGTAATGAGTACCGTCTATTGATGGCAACCGGGACTGACGGCTTGACGTGCTGTCCGAAGCATAAACTCAGTGATAGTTATGAAATTCAGTTGGAAAAAACTCATTCGTGCCCTGGGATTCAAACCACGCCTTCTAAAAAAGAAGTGAGCTCGCTGCCACTCGGCTATCACGACACTATGACACTATCATATGTATACATTTTTGTTTATCTTTCATTATTTATTGCTTCCCTATTATATTTTGTGTGATGGAGTATAGTTATTGTGTTTTGTGTGACGTAGTGTAGTGTGTAGTGTAGTGTAGATATTGTGTGATGTTCACAGAAGAAAAAAGAGATACATCCAACAAAACCCACACGAAAGGGAAAAAATGGTCTTTTTTTTCCGCTCCAGAAAAAGAGTCACCAAAAACATTAATCTGACCTGGAGGAATTCCGAAGTTGGGTATATTTCGAATTTTTGAAAGTTCTACCAAACGTGTCGATATTTGTATAATGACAACATTTAATCTAGATACCATCATGAAGTTCCCACCGATTTAGCTAACGTAAATAGCTATCAGTGCCTATGCAGCATCCCCGTATAAATTTTTTTTTATTTAATTTTTTTACCGGGTAATTCCGATTCGAGAGCGGAAAGCGTAGCTATTCTCTGAAGGATTGCAACAGTATTTTAGTAAGAGGGGTAATTGGGGTTGAAAAAGAAATGTGAACTTTAAGTTAAGATGTTATAGAACTCCTTTGTGAATATTTTTAATGTTATTCGGAATTACACCATCATATTTCGGAATTCCCCTTGTACAACAAATTAATAAATATATATTTTTGATACTTGTATTTGTGGAACCCAAAGATATTTCAGGGATTTATTGATACAAACGACGTGTTCGTTTCCTAAATAAACAGAAGTAATATAAAGTTGTCAGAAAAATGGATAGGCATTTAGTGATTGTCCGAAATAGAAACCCCTTGTCAATCTCATTGAAAATCCTGTCGAAATTCCCCAAACTCACCCTATACCTAGTATCTGCATAATTATCGCTAAAGAAAACAAACATCTCTCTCTCTCTCTCACACATCTCTCTCACAACAAACGTACAAACGAGAGTTTTCTTATTTTTGAGGTGTCTTATTCGATTTTCTTTTGCCTTCGCCATTACGACGCCCGAGTATCTAACTCAATCAGCTTTTTCCAATAGAGATCACTTACAACAGTTATTTAGCGTCGGCGCTGGTTCACATTTATGTATTTTTAACACATACAGTAATTTCGGAGACGACCGAACAAAGCAAAGCTTAAATACTTTGGTTTACTGGTATTTCAGAGTTATTCCATTCATCCTATTGTATACCGTCTTTAAACCACTCTCAGCAACAACCGACTCTCTCTTTGTTCAGTCGTGAAATATGCGAAAGAAATTTACACTGTGGAATATTAAGCCAAAAGAGATGGTTGCCATACGGCATGTTCGGCTGAACAAACTGCGACTGAACTGAAGTAATTGCGAACGTAATGATATTGTGGCCTGAATATGTGCATGCATCCAAACTAACTTTTATTTTCAAACGTTAAAGTAATCAGGTACAGTCCGACACGACTGTGATGTCTATACTATAGACGAGCAAAGTTTTCCATGTCGTACTGCTACGAATGTTGGCGTTAGCCCATTAAATATTAGGTTTAGCTGAAGAGTTATAATTGAACCTAAAATCAAAGAACCACGTTCATTAATTATATTTTCACCCCATTCAGTGTGTTTTTCCGTAATATTCCCATCTTTTTGATCCCATAAGGTGGTTTGAGCACTTATTTAGCGCAATGATTTAGCGTCTTCGAATAGTTTTATGAATACTATAGAGCGACTACTGGCTGCATGCAAAAAAAAACAACACGACACTCGCTCCACTACTAAAAAAGAAAGAATATTCAAGTTCGAAATTTGAAACATATAGAAGGATAGAAGAAAATAGCTAAAGAAAGTCAGTTGACGATCTCGGTTCTACATTTGCCGTAGAACCGACAGCCGATGGGGTGACGAGTTCTCGAATGGAGGCCATGTACCGAAAAGCGAAGCGTTGGATGCCACCTGGCCAGGTGGACTGATAACCTAAAGCACCATACTGGAGGTAATTGGATGCGGAAGGCGGAGGACCGTGTGTGGTGGCGAGCCTTGGGAGAAGCCTATGTCCTGCAGTGGAGAAACACGGGCTGATGATGATGATGATGAGTTGACGATCGCCCGTATACATATAGAGACATCTTCCTTTGGTGCATGCACGAAAGTTATAAAAAGAATAACCAATATACTCATCTAAAGCTAATTGAGATATCATTTCTTAGCATCACCATTCAATATCTCTACAATACTTACGTTATATATAATTCACTTTGTCCTAAGGCAATTGGGACTATGGCCAAACTTTCAGAGGAGAGCTATTTGATTCTGAATGCTGTATTTTTCAAGGCGCTTAATGAAAATGGCAGCCTTGACTTCCTTCATGGTCCTGTATTGAAAAATGTTGACCCCCGCAATTAATTGAACAAATAATTGATTTCTAACATAGAAACTGATCTCTTCATCCGGAATTTAGTTCCGCAGTTTCCTACAAATTAATGTCATTGTTTCTAAGTGCAAACTTGGGATACAGAATATTGTATGTTAATCTTTATGCACAATATATCTACACTAAAATAATGAAATCGTCAATAAAGTAGATATTCCTTGCTTTATCAAAGTTGTACGGTTAAAGTTTACACGATCAAATTTAAAGTAAACGAAGCAGTCTTATCTAAAACAAGATCTGTATGCAAAGAGAACGTTGTAGAAATTTAGGAAGAAGTGTTTGTTCTACGGCTTAATACGAGCAAGGAACTTGAAAAGCGAGACAGTACAGTTGAACCGATTACATCGCAAGGTATTATTATGGGAATTAATGGATGTTTGTTCGTTTCTTTGTCTGCTTTTGCCTTGAGAATTCTTCGCCATTCGTCATATTCGGAATGTTTCCTTGAAGATTAATTAAATGTCAGCCATCACCTTATTTTATGAAGATGCAAAGCTGACAGCAGTGACTGAAAATAATTCATAAGTACGAAAAAAATGTCACCTGATCACATCAACTCATAATCCAGCTTACAAACAAAAAATTTGTAAAAATCTTGGCTAAAATAGAAGGGTCATTAACCCTTGCCGTCGATTATGATGCTAGTATCTACGTCAATAAATACCACAGTGTATATAGTGTTGTATTGCAAACAGAGTATGCAACGATTTTGTAAAACTAATATAGGAAAGTGCATTTATAGTTTTTGCATGTGTATTTCAAGAAAATAAGCAGGTTGTTGTAATACGCTTTTTAAACAGCTAATAAAGAATTAACTTGTATATATAAACATAATAAACACGCACACAGTATACATAGATGCTAAGTCATCAGTAGTTGGTAATCTAAATAAATCTATTTATTAAATTCTTGCTCAATAATTTTGGTAAGGTAGTTTGTCAGTTCGCCGTCCGTGCTCTTACTTTATTTTAGAAAAAAAATTTTTACTGTACCTACCATTTTGAAACTGATTGGGTTAATTTTGCTTTTAGGTTTTTCTTTGTAATGTCTGCGGTTTTTACAAAATTCTTACGCCTTTTCTTCGATTTTGTTATTTTTGAAATTTCTACGGACTAATTAGTCTTCGATATTAAGTTTTTTTTTTCATTTTATTAGAATTATTGCTGTAATTTCTCCACCGTTTTATCATCTCTAACTTAATCCACTTTACGTGGAATAGCAAAATGTCTTAAGTTAGTCTCTTATCTGTTGAAAACGTGGTCTTCTATTAAGTTCCCCTTACAAGTTGGACGGTTTAACTTTACGGGTATGCAGGCATAGACGCTCATTTGTATGCATGGCTAGCTAAATTGGTACGTGTTAGTTTATCCTGTTATGCAGATACTGCTTTCCTGCAGACGATGTATGGACGGCCCCGTACTAATTAAAAAAAAAAATTGTTCATAAAATCTTATAAATAGTAAGCGGCGATTTCTTTTAGATGCAATAGTAAATAACAATAGGACATATATTTTTATCGAAAATATGTCTTTAGTTCTGTTTGTCTTTCAAAGCTTTTTTAAGGTACTTCGCTAGAAAAAGAGGGTCTTATTATCACGTATTGATGCGAGGCTAAGGAATCGTCCGTCTTTGCAGATGGCTTGGCAGATTTTAATACGTTTTGTTTTTGTGTCACAGAGGTATCAATTTAGAGCAGGTTATTAGATAAATTTTGCGATTATGAACGCGTATTGAGTGCTGATATTTCTCTCTAAAACGGCTGAGTTGACCTCTAGACGGTTTTTTACGTTACATAGGTATCTAACAATATTATTATAGGGTATGGAACCCAATTTTGCTAATTTTACTTGCATGTTATCGCTACTATGAGTATATGTTAATGATAACTTGTAAAATTTAAGTCAAATATTCTACGAGCTCTAAAATACAGAGAAAATCTAGACGAAGTTATAATTGAAATTGAAATAATTTTATTTCTTTTTCTTAATAATGTAGGTCCTTTTATCTTTATTATAAAGAAAACATCTAACCCTCGGGCGAAACAATTTTCGTTCGTATAACCGCCAACTGAATTTTTTGGGGCTGATTCTTTTATTCCATCTAAGGAGAAACAAGGAACGATATAATTATCACCAAAAATAAATTTTATCTTAAATTTTCGACATATTCGTTTCTAATATTTATACTTATGCATACTTTTTCGAATTTAACAAGAGTTATAACGATTTTGTGTTTTGGTTTAATTTTGTTTCAACTCACGGAGAAAAAATACTATTTTTTTTATCTAATATAAAGCATCTCGTGTATTTTCGTGTTGGCCAACTAGCACAGACTGATACTGCTGGCTGAAAAGTGAAATGGGAGTGGGCGTAGATGACAAGAAGATATTTTTTTTAAAATAACAATTGAACACGTTAAATACACGAAGACTACAAAATATGTGCGGTAAAAATAAACAAAAATATAATACTATCTTTCTCTCAACGTATTTCAATCAACGCTTTTCAAACTTTTCGATCCCTCCAAAAATAAATATGATTTGGGTTACCCATAAAAATATCCATTTTGTTTCGCTAACGAACTCGTCATTAGCGCTGAATCTCTTCTCGCACAGCCGCAGCCATTTTTTAAGTTTGGCAAAAGAATAATACCGCGGGGACTAAATCTGGAGAAAATATAATATTTAATACACCATGTTTTTTTAAAAGAAATAGATCTATATGGTTGAATCTACCTAATGGTGCTATTAAAGTACAGGGAAGTTACTTTTTTCGTAGTTCACATGTTCAATTCCCGGCTCGATCTATCAAAAATCTTTGCAGTTTTACTTATTTTAAAAAAAACAGTTAAATTTGCCATCGTCAATATTTAAAGTACTTTCTCCCTTGTATATACAGCGTGTTGACTTCAACTGGAATGAATTCAGTATGAAGTAAAATATTTTCAGTAATAAATATTTGTATTGGTTATATTATGGATTTAAAAAAATTATGTCAAATACGTACTAGTTATTACATATATTACTTTGATGTATATGTACTTCATTTACAAATATCAAATTAGTGTGCAGAATTTGTCTTTTTAAATATATTTGTTATAAATATTAAAATAGATTTTCTTTTAAAAACCACCGAATATATTTTTGTGAGAATTGATTTGTCTGCAATACCTTATATAAAATTAAAATCACATTTATGTGATAGTGTATTTTTATTCACATTCTGTAGCTCATAGAGCTTATTTTTATATTTGTTATTTTTTATGCAGATTTGTTTTAAGACTTTTAAAAGAGGGGTCTCAAATATATTCTTTGATATTTGGGAAATAATAGGGATATTAGTCCCTAGCACCACCATTACAAAAATTAAAAAAATGCTATTATAATGTGCAAAAAATTAAATGATGGTAATAATCGGTTTTGTGAGCCTGTTGACACTATTTTTATATATTTTATACGGACTTTATTACATTTTATGTCAACACATTGGTATATGTAATTATTATTTTTAATCTGCTCTTTGTCCTACCGTTTTTTCTCTCTCTCTCTCTCTTTCTCACTCTTCATACGTTATACTAATACTATACTAGGATTTTGAAGCCATTTAAAAAAAATCATATACCATTATGAGTGTCACTATGTGTTTCATACGTTTATAAAAATTCGTAATTAAGATTTTTAAATAAAAAATAGTACGCGTTTCTTCCTATTTCCTGTAACAAGTTTCCATCCTGTTTACGATATCAGTGACATGTAATGACGCGTAGGTGCATAGGTATAAGTTTACTTAGCGGTCCCCGACGCCGTTAAGGATAAAAATCATTTCAGAATTTAATACTAATAATATTAAATTAATATATAATATTAACTTTTGTCTATATGTTAACAAATAAAACTAATCCAAAAATCCACCCCTCGTCACCCGCAACGCAAAGGTGCCTATGATGCTCAACGCATTGGTGCGCTGAATTGCAATGGCAATTCTTTGCACCAGGAAGGAATCGGAACGGGATTCGAGTCCGCTTTCTCTCAGACGACGGCCGATGCCCGCGACGAAACGTATTATTTTATTATCTTAAAAACATTGTAATATTATTTATTAATGATTTAATAATAATTAATTCAAACCTATATTATTTTAGACTTTTTAAATTTTAGGTAGGTAGCTAGTTTATTCTGAAGTCGGGATTTGTTTTAACTAGTTTTTAACTTAACTTGTAGGTAACTTTTATTTCAATATTTTTATACTTAATTATACACTTAGGGATTTTTTATCTTAATAAATCATTTCTTTCATATCAATTAAACGGTGGAAGTAGCTTAGAATTCTTCACCAATTGATTGTCATTTCTGTTTTCTGCTCCATGATCATCCTGATCACCATATATATAATATAAACTATTAATTGAGACCAATCCAATGAGCCCAAATACGCACATCTGCCTTAAGTTGCTGAGGAGTTGGATATCCTCAAATTGAGTAGCTCAAAGTTACCATGTTTTTGCAATATCATTGAAGTAAAAGAATACCGAATGTCGAATAGATCAAGCCTGTGAAAGTTGGTCACGTCCCTTCAAAAAAGAGCTGACGATCTTCAGACGGCTGAATAGGTTTTCTTGAATCATGGCTATGAACACACCCGATCAAGTCACCAAAAAAAAAATTCAAAGTCAGTTTACTCGTTTGAGAGCTACGTTGTCATAGAAAGATATAGAGACACACAAATACACACAATACACTTATGATATCCCTCCGTGACGATTCATTAAACATTTATTTCGATCGATTTATCGATGGCGACAGTATTTGCTCAATAAAGTGGTTTCAGTATAAATTTCTTATAATAACCACGTTTCTATCCAATTGAAACATCTTTTCGTAAACAAGTTCAGACACTGTATGACATCATCTTACCAATAAATGTATTCTAGCCGAGAGCTTATTTGATATATAATATTTACTTCGTAAATTGGTAAACTTTATATTTATTTGGGTGACAGTAATTTAACAACAGAATACCTATTGTGTATAGGTATTCTGTTGTTAAATTACTGTCACTATACACAATAATTACATCCAATTTCACTTTCAAAAACACTCAGTCTCTTTTGGTGTTTTTTTGTCATTTGTGAAAAGTTTAGTTTAAATCTTTATAAAATACATTATCATCGTAACATCAACTGCTAGAAGTTCATTGCTGAATATAGGCTCCTCCAGATGTCGATGTATTTCAACACAGTACATTTGAAACACAAATATCTCTGTTCCGATATCAGTTAGAACAGAATTAGGTACTATTCAAAGTAGCAGTACGAAGTGCCTAATCTATATATTGACTGACTGATTAGCCGAGTGGTTTGAAATCCAACTGAAGAACCAAACCTCACGGGTTCGATTCTCGCCCGGGACAAATATTTGCATGAACATGTCTATTTGTTACGTGTCTGGGTTTAAAACTTGTTTATTTTGGGACTAGATGACGCTGTGCGAGATGTACCAGGTTTTTTTTTTATGTAGTAGGTATGTAGAGCTAATTGCGTTGGTACTTAAACTTCATGCTTTAGCGAGACCTATGGTGACCATACGTCAAAATTTTTATAAGTTAGTTTTTGAAATAACAAGTCCTAGTGAGTAACATAGTGAGTGTTATGATAGCCCAAAGCGAAACGAACCTGTCTTACATTTATAAGTCCATAGGGCCATGGTTCGAATCCGGGCGTGTCGATGACGGTCGTTACAATCCCCAACCCGCAGTGGAGCAGAGTGGTCGATTTAAACTCCAAGCCCTCCTCACCCTGGAGGAGGCCTAAGCCCCTGAACTGGGGTAAAAATGGACTGATGAAGTGAAGTGAAGAAGTCATAGTGCCAACGTGTTGGCACTTAAACTTTGAGAAACGGTGAGATAAACGATCGAAAATTTGAGAAATATTGATAAATGTTATGAAAAGTTATTGTGAGGGGAGCGCTAAGTCTGCATTAACTGTGTAAGCGTGAAGCTATCAGAGATTTTCTAGTCCCATTCAAATGTGCCATTAGATTTCACGTCAAAAAAACTTAATTTTGATGCGGCGCGTATTCTGTACATTTACTGTCTGGTACCATGGTGAAAACAATATTTAGTGTTTATCTAAAAAATCATAATAATAAACACGAATGCGACAGCCTTTTATAGGGTCCTTGCTACTAAGGCCAGGAAGGGTCGCTTCCTCCCTCCGCACTTATCTCACTATTACTCAGTCTAGAGACCTTCATCGACCCTCTGTACGTATTTTCTCTGTGTCTAAGGCATGGATGTACATGAAGATACCACACCGTGACAACAAAAATGTGAACAAAAAAATATACGTCGCAGACCAAATATACACCATTTGATGTTTTGAAAAATTAACTGAAAAGTAAAATTTTGTGTAGCAAATGTACAAACATGTAGTCCATGCGAGCAAAGTCGTTGGCTGTCACTAGTATTAATTTAGTATATTCTTAATAACACGATAAAAAAAAAATATTATTTATAAATATTATATAATTATTTTGGTTGTTTTTATGTGAAAAAAAGTTTACTAGAATAAAAATATTATTTTGTTAATATAACAGAAAAAGCATAGTTAACCTATTTTCATTGGGTAATGCTAATTAAAGTTACCATAAAACTACTCGTAATTTCAAATCCTCAATCAACCATGTAATTAAAAAAGAAACGGATGGATCGGATAAAATTCCTTACATCGTGTTTTAACGACCGTAAGATTTGATTAAAGAACATTAGAATACAATTTTTATTTGCAGTCTATTTGTTGAAACATTTTATTATATTTTGATCGAAACCGCTCTACAGCACCTTAGATATGTGCGTGGAGGGGAGGAAGGCAGATCTTCTCTGTCAGTCCATCGTCACTAGGAGCTGTCTTCCTTCCTTGCCGCGCTTATACCTAAGGCGTGGTAAAGGGTGTCGGTGAAACTATAATCCTGCCTGCAAGCGTTACAGCTTCTTGATAATGGTTATGTGTGTACGTTAGACGAGAACTGCCGTTTAATAAAACATGTCAACTGTCTTCATTGAGACTCTTTACTCCGAAATTATTTAATAATAATAATAATAATAATAATAAGGTTTAAGATATTTATTTCTCATTAAGAATATACAAATTCACTTACATGAGAAAGGACGCACTTATAAATAAATAAAAATAAAGTTTAAGGTGAAACCGTGAAACATACAGATCAATTTAGTACTCAAAATGTAAATGACATATTATCACTAAATTATAAATAAACAAGTTTCATTTAAAAACCCTTAATCACATGTAAATAACTATTTGAAAATAATATATAAAAATGTGGGTACATATTAAATGAATTGAAACATATTTACACTGCAATGCAACGCTAACACAGTTTTACAAGGATGTCGTATGAAAGTATGCACTAGATAAGGCAAATATCCGTTAATGTATCAGAAACCGTGAGCAGTACAGTTAGTGCCGGTGTTTCTTTTATTCTATTATGTGATAGGTTATTACTAAGTGCCCACATTTTGGTAGGTTTATTACTGCATTCCTTAAAAGCTTTATGGTAGTAATTTCTCTTAGCCTCTCGAATGTTTCTAGAAACCAATAGCTTTTTTTTGTAAAATTCTTCTTCTAGTTTCTTGTCCAATTTATTTCTTTTATAGTGTTGCCATAGTATATTACGTTTATTTATGTTTTGGATCAAATCTTTATTAATCCAGTCTTGTTTTGGGGGATTCAAGATTTTGAATTTTGATATTTTGCATTGTTTCAAGCAAGTTAGTATGTTTTTTTTCTAGTAAAATGTAGTCATTATCAATTTTATTGTTAATAATAGTTTCTTTTACTACTTTATATAGTTTGGTATAGTCTATTTCTTTATATTTTATTTCCTTAGTAGCTTCAGATTGAAATTTGAAATTTTTTTTATTTTTTATTTCAAGGAATATTTGCTTATGGTCAGACATAGCACTATCAACAATAGCAAGGTGAAAATGATTATTTTTTAAAATAGAGCTGACATGATCCAATATAGTTTTGGATGTAGACGTTTCCCGAGTGCAATGGCTAATTTTTATTTTATTAAGTATTTTAAAACCAGATTCTTTTAACACATTCAAATAGTTGTATGTTGTATCAGCTTTCTTTAGTAAGTCATAGTTGAAATCTCCGAAAATAACAGCGCGTTTTCTTTTATGTAATTGGAACGAAAATGCATATATGCACTCTTTCGTATTAGTACGCCCAGGTTTATATATGGCGGCAATGTCTAGAAAAAATTATTCTATATGGACCCAAAGGAAGTGAATGTCATCTATGCTTATCTCTTCGATCAAGTTGTGTACTAAGTTGTTGTGGACATATGTTGACACTCCTCCGCCCCTAGTATCATGTCTGAAGCTAAAGTAATGAGTGTAACAAGGTAGTTGGAGACTTTTAGCCTCTTCTTCACTCTTTATCCATGTTTCAGTTAGTATTACAACATGAATAGTAGATTGAAATGATTGTATTGCACATCTGAGTTCATCCAGCCTACCCAACTTGACAATACTACGTACATTACCATAAAAACATTTCAGCGACTTTTTTGTATTTTGTATATCAGAGCAACTGTTAGCAACTTGATACGAAATACTATTACTGGAAGACATCACCGTACACTGATTTATGTTAGCATGGAGTTTTTTGGCTGTATCTCAACAATTGTAGGCATTCCCTTTTTATATTTAATGCTAAGGTTAGTTTCACCGTTTGAAATTCGACTGTTCAACTCCTCTCTTAGTTTAGTTAAGTATTTCCGCTGGTTGAGAGTTTGATCAGGATACATTTTTATATTTTCTATTTTGACATTGTTGTTATGACGTAGTATTGCTTTTACATTTAGATCAGATGAAAAGCTTATTTTGATGGGCCGGGATTTATTTAGTTTGTATTTTCCAAGGCGTAGTACTCTTTCTGGTTCTGGACAATCTTTAACGACGGAATTTATAATTTTTAAAACTTCCTTCCTATCACTTTCCTGCCTTTCAGCGGAAACTTGAGACACAGGTTCTGGAACTCCAACAATTATTATATTTTTATTTCTATAGTTGCGCTCTTGAAATTCTGCGATCACTTCTTCCAAATTATTGGGTTTTACAGCCATAGTAGGTTGAAAGGATGTCTTAATTTGTTTTACTTCAGCTTCCAAGCAAACGACTTTTTGGTCTATTTTATTTTTAGCGATTACTAAATTTTCCATCTCTGTTTTCAGCCCTTTTTGTTCCAGAACGACTTGGTCAATAGTAGTGCAAATGTTGTTGACCTGATTTTTGATAGTACTAATATCTTCACATAGTTTATTAATATTTTCAGTCTGATAGTTAGTGGCTGTCGTAATGAGAGAAACCATTCGGACATTTGTTTTCTCAGTTCAGACAGTTCAGATTTAATATGGTCATTATCATCGGTTAATTTACGTTTGTTTCGAAAAAGTGTTTGCGGAATTTCTTTACCAGTGTCCGACATGTTTGATAAATTTGGTTGAGAACCACCGAGTCCAGTGAACATGCCGCATCCAGTCGGTGAACGTTTTGTACTCATTGTCGATCCACGAAACCGGATTACCTATTGTTACAGCTTAACGAAAAATTTTAATTACTACGCACTCACGATTGCCTATGAGTAAAATTGGCACATTTAGACGTTCCTAAACAATCAGCGTCACTCTTAAATGACGACAAATTTAAGGAGTTAAGACTTTCAGAGAATACACTAGCGACACGTCCGCACGGTACGGTCTTCACCGTTACAGCTTCTTGATAATGGTTATGTGTGTACGTTAGACGAGAACTGCCGTTTAATAAAACATGTCAACTGTCTTCATTGAGACTCTTTACTCCGAAATTATTTAATAATAATAATAATAATAATAATAATAACACATACAATCACAACAACGTCTAGGTCCCAAACTAAGCATTAGCTTGTATTTTGGGTACCAAGCGAAGACACCACATACATATAACAACCAAGACCCGGTGCCAGTATTAATATTCATCATATAAATACTGACCCGACCTGGGATTCGAACCCGGGACCTCCAGCTTCGTAGGCAGGGTCGTCGCTGCCCACTAGGCTAAGCGGTCGTCTTATTTAAGCGTTAATGCATGCTCTATGCAAAAATACAAAGGTATTTTAAAAATCTTATTTCGTTAGCTATCACGGGATACCTACACGGTATAAGTTAGCCTCTTTGAATGAGTAAAATTTACTGTGAACATTTCGTACAGCCAAAACGAGTGGACGGGTGAGTACAAAACCTTAAACTTAGACTAACAAATTCAAAACCTTTGACATTATTTTCGTTGGCTACGGACCGTGACTTTTAATGGAGGCCGGCAACGGGAGTGAATATAAACTGTCACAATATTTCGACTTTATAGCCTTTGTGATACCTATACCCGTCCCAAAAGTTTTCATTTGTCCAATTTCCGTTCGTTCTTTCCCGTTTGTTGTTTCGTGTTTCAAATATTGGTTTGACGACGTCGTCGCTCAGGAAAATGTCGGACTTCGATGTCGTTTCTTTTTATTGCGCTTTCTCAGAATTCTGTTCCGTCTCTCTCATGAAATACACCGCTACAATAGTAAGTATTGTCCAAAGCAGTTGCGACACTTGCTTCATATATGTGTGGCTCTGAATTCCGAAGCGATATCCTATATTGCGCAGCTTCCATGAAATTATGTTACTGCGACCTTTCTGTGACTAATTTCAAAGGTGCACACACATATATATAGCAAGTACCGAATCAGATATCGAACAAATTCAGAATCCACATATACACGACTTTTACAAGTTATGTTAGCAAATTTCGGCTTACATCGGCTTAATAATCTGTTAATTGCATTTATTTATTACGTTTTTGTTATTTTCGATTTATATTTAAGTTAAAATTTGTTTTATTTGTTATTATTAACGTCATTGAATCAGCAATAACACAGAAAATTTCATTTCCCATTTGTCATCATCATCATCATTATCAGCCCGTGTCTCTCCACTGCAGGATATAGGCCTCTCCCAAGGCTCGCCACCACACACGGTCCTCCGCCTTTCGCATCCAACTACCCCCGGTATGGTGCTTCAGGTCATCTGTCCACCTGGCCGGGGGGCGTCCAACGCTTCGCTTTCCGGTACGTGGCATCCATTCAAGAACTCGTCTACCCCATCGGTTATCCGTTCTACGGCAAATGTGACCGGCCCATTGCCACTTCAGCCTGCTGATCGCTTCGGCTATGTCGACAACTTTAGTTCTTTGACGGATTTCAGTATTTCTGATTTTATCCATCAAAGAAACACCGAGCATAGCCCGCTCCATAGCACGCCCATCCATAGCATTTCCCATTGTATTTAACAATTTCGTACAATTCATGTAAAACTTTAAAGCCTTCATTCTTTTTCATAACACTAGTGAACAAATATTCGCCTGACAATAATTGAATGAGTTTGATTGTTTGTCAGATTATAGGGTTGCGTAGCCAAATGTCATACACACTTAAGATTTCATATTTTCCGTTTGTCCTTATGTCACAGATTTAAATTTTTGCCGTACTTCCATCAATCCCGATGTTTCACTAACATATGTCTTATATGAACGGTTATACAATCCTGTAAAGAAGTTATAGAAACTGAATTAGTTTTATTTAGATTTTTTTATTTAAGTGAATATTTCGCAAGATATGAGCCTCTGAAGTCGTTATCAACGTACTTCTTTCTCCAACTTTCCAATCATGGGATTTAAAAATCAGTAAAAAATTAAGGAACTAGTACTTAAGAAACAATTCTGGCTAAAATAATTTTAAACAAAATAAGTTGACAAGTTTTTGAGATATAAACAACTATCGGTTACTAACAAATTTTATTTGCTTATAAGATAAATACAAAAAAAAATACAAAGGAATTATAAAAATCTTATTTTAAGAGCTATCACGAGATACTTTTTTTTGCGTCACTTTTCTATTTAAAAAAAAACATCCAATTCTAAGGTTGAAAGGTATATGTAACGGTGAGTTAATTTTTTCTTCTCGCGTGTATACGTTTGACACCGGTTATAAATTCTAATTTATCAAGAAAATATTCTTAATCCAAAGAAATAAATTCTTGAACAAAAGAGAATTTATCTTACTATACTATTTCTATCGTTATCACAACACGTAATAATAATAACGGATGACTTTCAATAGACACAAAACGCAGTAAAGCCAGCTAGCGTTATCGAGGGAACCCCACAGTGATACAATTTATGACACCGGTCATTATTTTATCGATATCCTGACACGTATTAAATTTGCCAAACGTTATGTGACGTCTTTATCTTATCACACAGATTAGAACTAGGACCAAGTGTGGGCAAGTGTGGCCAAGTTTGGGTAGACTATTTTACCTACCGAAAACTGAGCAGTTTGGACGTAAACAACAATTTGTATTGCGGTTTTTAATTGATTTTGGAAATAAAGAGTTTCATGTTACAAGAGCGGGCATCAGATTTTACAAATAAACGTAGTGACTAATCTCTCCGATCGGAAAGTAGCGGAATACTTTTATAAATATGTTAACATTTAATACAATATCAACGACCGCTTAGTCTAGTGGACAGCGACTCTGCCTGCGAAGCTGGAGGTCCCGGGTTCGAATCCCAGGTCGGGTCAGTATTTATATGATGAATATTAATACTGGCACCGGGTCTTGGTTGTTATATGTATGTGGTGTATTCGCTTGGTACCCAAAATACAAGCTAATGCTTAGTTTCGGACCTAGACGTTGCTGTGATTGTGTGTGTGTTATTATATTATTATTATATTCACTAAGAGTAGGGTTTTTATTTATACTACTACAGTGAAGCAATGCCATAATGTTTTACAATCGAGATATTGATATACTTCCTCCTCATTAACAGATACCTAGCGCTTTACAATATGAATTAGAGTGTACCTTAAAAAAAACTTAATTTTGCAATTATAATAGAATTTAGTTGCTTAAAGAAGTTGGCGTCGGTCTCTATTTATGTAAGGGAAAGTGATTTTCGAGACCGAAGAACGCTAGTCGGCATGATTCCTTTATAAAACTATATAATCGATCGTGTTTATTGACGTCTAACTCTCTAGACAGGACAACAGCGACTGAAACACTTTTTGGCAATTGACACAAACTCGTATAATCAAAGTGTTAGCTTGAATGTCCCGTCTAGTACTTAATCTGTATAATTTACCATCTTTGGCTACGAATAACTTCTCATCATTTTTATTATAGCAGATTTATTTTGGTACTAGCATTTGCCCACAATTTTGACTTAATGGATAGTCAACTAACAACTGTGCAATAGCTACATATGAGCTGCACAAACCGCTAAGAACCGTACGATGGCTTTACGACCGCTACATAACTTAATTTAAACACAACGTTAATAGTCTTTGTTCAAAGATATCAATATGCTGTATTACAATAGCGGTTATCAGATAGATTTTACATACAAACGCACCAAAGCCTGTTATTGGAAAGTAGAGAAATTTCTTTAAAATTATTAAAACATTTAATGCAGGTTCACTAAGAGATGACGTTTTTATTAACTGTTAACATAATAGTATCAAAGCATTTCCCTGTCGAGGTATCATAGTGATAAAGCCTGTACTTTTTACTGACTTTATCTTGTACCAATATACTTTCTACTTGCTAACAGATCTCGCTATACAATATAAAATATTTTTATAGAACTTTTCTGCCTGATTTTGCTTGCGGAAAGATGACACTGATTCTGTTTATTTATAGAAACGTGATTTACAAGAGCGAAGAACGGAATTTCACATGGTTAAATTGAAAAACCATTGATCAAATGCACTGACGTCTAACTCTCTGGACAAGACAACGGCGACCGAAATATTTTGTGGCAACTGATACTAACTCCCACGACAATGGTTTTGCTTGAAAATGCAGTCATGTTCCCTATATAATTTTAATATCTCTGCCTATGCGAATACAGTACCTGCAAACTGGCTACAGAAGAGATTTAGGGCTTTATGAAGAGTTAAAATTGGCTAACTGCTAACCCTTTTGTACACATACTGATACTGTAATTACATAGTCATTGATCTGTGGCAAAAATATCATTGCCTTACATAGATGTTTTACACCTAGAAACAGAATGAACAGACATGTTCATGCACACAAATATTTGCCACTACTAATAGAGCAATGCAAAATTTATAAATTCGTAAAAAATACATTGTCAATATAATAGCATCGTTTACATTGCTTCTAATTGTTTGGTCTAATACCAAGTAATAAAAGAGAAATAAATAATTTTTAAAAAAACACACAAATATTTGTCCCGGGTGAGAATTGAATCCGCGACCTTTGGTTCTGCGGTTAAGATGTCTAACCACTCGTCCAATCAGTCAATCGTATTGTATACTTACGAACGAAAAGTGACTCCTTTATTCTTATCATACTCCGAGGAAAAGTTTTTACACCCTGACATCACATCTGATGGCATTTTGAATCGATGAAACGAATGTAA
Organism: Luffia ferchaultella; assembly: GCA_949709985.1. NCBI lineage: Eukaryota > Metazoa > Arthropoda > Insecta > Lepidoptera > Psychidae > Luffia > Luffia ferchaultella. The sequence goes on from OX453255.1 coordinate 12,095,169, forward strand.
TAGGTAACAATACAACATACACTATTAGGCTGCTATGTGATGACTATCAAGTGACTACGTATCTTGGAGGGTTACAAGAATTAGCAGACCATATCCATGTAATAATAGTAGATTGTTACACAAGGGGTGAAAGTGACCTATTTAGGCACGAGATGGTTTGGCGCACGAGCTTAGCGAGGGCGCTAATAGTTCGAGTGCCTAAATAGGTCTTTCACCCGAGGTAAACATACTGTTTTGCATTACGAATATGAGGGAAAAAACGCGTTAAATTCGTATTTGAATCTGATGAACTTACTTTATACAAATATCTGCCTAAGTAATTAATCAGCACTCGCCAAAACAACTGAAGATCGTAGTGTCACTTTCTCGCCTTTTTTATATTTCTTTTATTGTGACATTCTACCAGCTAGTATTTTTTTTTCATTGATCATGGTTAATATTTAGCTCAAATCTATGTAAATTAAATAATAATTTTTTTTAAAAGTAAAATAAAAGCATAAAGTAATATTACAAAAATATGGATAATATTCTTTTATTGCAATTTTACGCCGCGATTCAACAGAGTTAAAAAGTTGAAACATGGCTTGCATAGTTTAAAAAAAATAATAATTTGACAACAGGGAGACTCGTTTCCCTGGGACGAAAAGTACTACTTTTATCCCTCCGATCGGGTAACTTCAAGCGTACTTTCCGAGTATGAGTAATTAAAACAATATTTTGTAACATCCATTCCGTGTATTAAGAAACATCTTTGTAATAATAAATATTTTTGCTGTTGGATGTACTGTTTCTTAATGTACGAAATAAACTTTATCCCAAGGGAACTTTCGACTAGAATAATAGGAACGACGATGGCGTGAAGCAAAGATAAACAACTATAATTTCTCATTTATAGAATGTTGAGATTTCTGAGCGTGATTGATACATACCTACTCGTAAATGTCAATTATTATAATATTTTTCTAGTCAAAAAATAACAATATATGATTGTAATAGAATTTCATTACATTCGTAAGCCCCCATGGGCATCTATTAAAATAAATTCAATATAAATATGTTGACTTTAATTAATAAATATGTTGAATTTAATTTAATTAAATATGTTGAATTTAATTATTAATTTGAAATTAATTTAATTAATTACGTTATTAGAAAAATTTAACTATAAACTGGCTTTCCTACATTATTGCTTTTAAGCGAAATGTTTGCTCAGTTTATTATTACGAGAGATCCTTTGGTTAATTGTTAAGAACGATATAGGATACCGCTACGCTGCTATAATAGTGCGATAACGTTTATGCGCGCATGCGTTCAATGAATGGAACACGGCTACTGTGTCGTGTTACCTACTTCATTTTATATTTACATTGGTATACACATGCACAATTCCACATCGACATACTTTCAACAGCTTTCAACTTTCATAATTTTTTATTGTTAAAAGATCTAGAACAACACATAGTAACAAAATCGCTTTTTAATTTGTTGCCAGTTCACAATTACCGGGTAATTTTTTCATCACCTTCAAAAGTTTTATATTAAGATTTTTGGTGAAAATAATAAAATATATCACTCATATTGGGACTTGGCGCCCCTAAGTTACTTACATTACTGTGGGGATGCGCAAGCGACTGTCGATTGCGTCGGTCGGCGGCGGCCGGCGTGATAGTCCTGAGGGGCGACCGAGGACACTCAAGAGTGTAGCGACCGGCGGAAAAATATTTTAATGTGATAATATGACTCACCTATTTAATTTAATAAATTTAGTATTAAGACAATACCTGATGCCTAGAAAATATTTGGAAAGGAAAAATGCACCTGTATAGATTTTTGAAGAAATTTTCTAAATATCATTAGCTAGAAACAAATGTTTACGAACTTCGGTCCAGAATTACGGAGGTCCGTCACCTCGTATCCACGTACAATCCAGTCATTCCGATTCTAAACGAAGTCAAGACCCCTGCAAACTACAAGGATAATCTCCATGGACTGCCGACAACCTTAGCACTTGTATGTATCGAAAGCAAGGAGTGTGGTGGATACAAACAGTTTTGTATTGAACGACCATGGTTGAAGGTGTTTGCATCTAAATCCGCTACCCTATACAATACATAGTACAATACTTTATATGAAAATTTGTATGGATATTTATTGATAAAACAATAAAAAATGATATAAATGATTTTTTTATCACTGCGCATAAAAAATTATTTCGTACTTTAGTGAAAATTAAAAATATAGTTTCACTTATTTATCTATTTATTCAAAAATTAAAAAAAAAACTAAAATTGATTAAATGTATCCATAAAAATGCTGCGAGTCGTGTCACCCTACTCGCAGTGCTGAGAGTCGCCGTGCCCCTGCGCGTCCATCCCCCGCAATCATCATATTATTATTGTGGTGTATGTCTACGTTATAAGATTAATTGTATAAGATAGGTTAGAAAAATTATGATAAAAAAGTTAGATTTTTTAAGGTAATGTGTTCAATTCATGTTACTGAATTATTTAAAAAGTAATGCGCAGTGATAAAAAAAAACCCTGTGTATATTTTAGAAATTAGAAAAGATTGCAGCACGTGACTTTAAGGGGAGTGTACTCGTCGTATACAGTACAGAATCGGGTTTGTTTGGCATAAAAACGCTTCAACTCGATTCCAACTTGTAACAGGTACCGAATAAATGGTTATTTTATTTTACTTAAATGTGTAGTCTACGCAGACGAAGCCGCGGGCTGAAAGCTATTTAGTACACAACATCAACATTCCATTCTGTTGAAAGTTTGTTGACTAATACATCAGTGGCTTTATGCATCATATTATGACATAAGATAACATTGTCAGATCGCAGTACGAATACGCCGCGCGCGCGTCCGCTGGCAAATATAGTTTTAAAAAATTATTTATCGACAACAAGATATACATAACAAATAAATAATTAAGTAAAAATTATTATTATTATAATAATATTAATGACTTTTAGTATAAATATTATAAAAACATATAAACGATGTTAAGGACGAAAATGTGTACAGTGTTATTGTAAACATATTTAACTTAAATGACGATTTTTTATTGATTATGGATACTGATAAAAATGAGGATATTAAAGGTAATAATTGTTTATTACTTATTATGCGAGTCAATTTCAATATTAAGAAAATGTTATATAAATCTCGCTTGATATCAAAAGGTATTGCAGGTGGGACATACAAAGGTCTGGTCATAGATTGTCTGATGGGTTTATTGCGGCTTTTGTGAGATTTCTCCATTTTTTTCTATTTCATAGCACTGGGTGTACATTCGATTTGTTTATACCAATAATTTAATAAAAAATATATCTATTAAAAAGAAATACCTACTTGAAATACTCCTAAATTACTATGCTCTCTAACCACAAAATTGAATTTTGTACAGAAATTTTTCTTGAAAAGCAAGTAACGAAGCAACATTAATCAAATAAACTGGCACATTTCACGTCGAATGTTTACATTGTGCAAATATTGAAATGTGAATGATAAGGGAAGTAAATACATCGCCCCGTGACTCTTTGAACATGCCACAGTAGCTGAATGCGATATAAATTACTTATGAACTAATGTTATCTTTTATACAAGACAAAACGACACGTTGTGATTTATTACGAAGAGGACCTGAAATTTCTGAAAGAATTTGAAAATAATACGAGCGATTTCGAAACCAGTTTTAAATGTAAGTGTGAAATGCGGTTATTTTGTAACTATGGAGGCTGTTTGATATCCGGGAAGTGCAAGGTATAGGCGATTAAATAGACGTCAAAGAAATAATTTTGTTAAAAGTACTAAATTATGGTTTTCGAAGCTGCTCACAACTAACATGAATTTGTACTGATAGTATTGGTGCGATTACATTATCCAACATATTCTGAATTGTCTAATTCTCAATGCCTCACGTCTAAATGTAGATAAATATTTGATGTAAGAATTTGAGGTGAGGGAAGAAATTGAGATTTGTAAATTCAAATTCAACACTTGTATTGGCACTAAGACCCCATACGGTTGGACTTCAGATGGTTGGGAAGATAGTAGTTTCACTTTTTTTTTAATATGTTTTTCAAGGCAAGCGATTGCAAGTCCCGTAAATATATAGAAAGATAATTAAATCAAACAACATTATTTCTGACGAAACCGACTATAATTCCGTGTCGGGTCACGCGCAGAGATTTCACAGACTTAATTGACAATTGTGCATTGAAATTTTGTTTATTATTATTAAGTTATATACACATTAGTTGTATAGTTTCAATCAAACTTTATGGCGGATGTGAACATAGGCACAAGTCGCGTCGCAGTAACCAGTTTTAGGTGTAGCGGGACGCAGTGGAGCGAGGGGCATATGACTGAACCTGCGCGAGCACGCATAAAGCGTTGTATTCCGATCCGCTATAAAGTTTGATTGGAACTATACATAGTTGAAAAGTCGAAGAAGGACAGACAAACTTTTTAGGACTTTAAGAGCGCATTACTCAACAACTATCTCCCTAAAAAAAATAATTCATTTTTAACCTTTATGGAATTTTAAGTACTCCACGCTTAAATGTGCGCGCGTTTTTTTTTTTCGGCTCTCAGTTACCCAAAAAAAATTTTTTTTCGATAATTCACTTTTCTATTGTACTATAGCAGAAAGTACAAAAATTTTAACAGTATTGTGCCAATAATCTATGAGTTAAATGGCTGTATTAGACGTACAGGACGAAATTATAAGGACTCGATTTTTTGCCATTTGACTACCTGTTATAGAGGTGTTTCGATGTGACGCGGTACAACGGTATGAAGACGTCACATCCCTCTAACATTGAACGATAATGGTGAGTCAGATTGGCGCGAACTGGAAAAACTATCTACTATTGTAATGTAAATTTATTCTAAAATAAATATTGTTAAAAACATCAAAAATATAACGATTTTTTCTGTGTACTCGGATCTGTTATTTATGTTTAGTCCGCCATAACAAAAGAAGTTTAAAAAACCAGCCAAGTGCGTATGGGACTGGGCACAATGAAGGTTTCCGTAGCCGGATTGTAATTTTAACTATGATGATCATATGATAATCAAACACATTTTCAAAAACCACTCAACATATTCAAACCAATTTTCAATGAAAGTGTTTTTTTAAGTTGTACTAACGCACAAATTTTTTTCAAATTTTCTACCACATGGTTGAAAAGTTAAAGTGGTGGGGGAGGACACACTTTTTTAGTACTTCAGGAGAGCATATTTATTAATAGTGAACATTTAGTTTTAGAGTAGTTCGATATAGGCAGTTTTCCTACTTTTGTCCACTGAAACGGTACAGTCATTAAAGTAACATGAAACTTGTGATGCGGTCAAACGTTGGGAGTTGCCCTATTTTATTTTTTCGTAAGTGCGTATAATGTACTGCGTCACAGTGCTATCTACGCTGGACGGTAAACAAAGAGTTTATTGATTTTTCCTCTTTACTAAAGGCTGATAATCTACGGGACGCTGCACTATATTGAAAAGCTTACATTAACAACACTGCCATAAATTATGTAACGTCATGAGTTATCTAGTTTATTCGTTGTAGTTCATAGAGATTATTTCACATATAAGTATAGTTAAAAACCATTTTTTACGTTTATCAAATTGAAGAATATTTTTAAACTTCTATTGAGAACATCTCCGTAGTTCCTCTAAATAAAAATATTACTAGAATAAAAAAAAAGAAACAAGGTCCATTAGCATATTTACGAAATAAAATAATAGTCTAGCAACACGTAATAGGGACACGACTCGATTAAAATATTTCAAATCAAAATTCATTCACGCAGATAATCTTTGTTATTGCTCTGTGTATTGTTGCATTTAGAATTGGAACTCTTCGAACAAAGATGTGTCAGGTCTGATACTCTGAGTTGGATCCACATATGGGCGTAACAGAAACACGTTGCATGTGGCAAGCAGTAAATTTGATTTCGTCTCACATTGCAAAAACGAAAGCTAATTTTATTGGTATTTTTTTCGCACAATTTATATTCACAATTAAAACAAAAATTGCTTCAATTCACATATTGGACGAAGTAATAAAATTGTTTTATTGTAAAATGAAAAAAACACTTCAAGTACAATACATATTCTAGATTTTTTACTGTTCCCAAAAATATGTTCCTCTGAATAAATGAGAGCAATTATTTTGAGCAAAGAATTTATTGTGTTAAGGACTTTTTTCGAGTACGCACATGTAAATGAGGCTAATGTATTTCACAATCTTTTATGCGATATACACGAACGTGTGTTTATTTTTCCTCTTGTATCGAATGAGTAATTTGACAGAATCCAAATTTCGATAAATGAATAAAATTATTTCATACTTTCAATAATAAATCAAACTATTCACCCACAATATTACTAGATATAAAACACTCTAAACGTCCACAATTATAAACACGCGACACCAGAAGTCATAACTATATTTTTTATTACAATTTGCTTAAGTAAAGAATTATTTATAGTGGCATTACATCGGAATGCTTATGAACATTCAAAATAACAGTTTTTATGTTCCAAGACGTTGGATGCCGGCCAAACGGTTTCGATTCTTCACAGTTAGAACAGTATTGACAACGCGAAATCACCTTATTCTCTAAAGTAAAACTTTTACATAAATAATACGTCTCAGATAGTGAAGCTTGACGGAAAACGGGTTGTAGGCAGACACAAATAAAGACGACGTGTTGTGTGCTTTATGTCTTCATTTTAGAAAGCAGCCCTCTAAAAGTAAAAAAAGACCGGCCAAGTGCGATTCGAACTCGCGCCCTAGTCCTATTTTTATTTTACCCGCTAATAGTAAAATTTTTAAAGACTTATTGTGAATCAAATGCTTGTTCATTTAATTTTAGTAATTTATACACACCGGGCAGAATGGATTTACAAAGGGTTGTTCTACAATTGATACAGGAGCAGCTGTTTTGAAACATTTTGATATTGCATGGGATAAAACATATATTTCAATAAAATAAACAGGGAGGAGTTTCTTGCCGGTTCTTCTCCTTCTAGTTTTTGAACCTGTACCTAATCAATTTATTTTGACTTTCAATAAGTGTGTGTAAACATCTTATATTGAATAAAAACTTTTTTAATTTGAATTTTGATAAATGACAAGAATGCTATTGATGTTTTTTGCTAAAACTTTTGGTGGTCTAAAAGTAAAACTTTTGGTGGTGTTTGAACATGAGAAATTAATAAGGGAAGTCAGTCTTTTCGGTATTAGAGGTACAGCTCTTGATTCGATTGCATGATATTAAAATCGTAGAACACAATATGTTGATGTTAAGGTAATGCTGTCTGCCAGAGTGACTCCGATCACAGGTGTCCCCCAGGGCTCGATTATAGGCCCTTTTCTTTTGTTAGTGTACATTAATGACGTGCTATCCATCAACCTGCACTGATCAAGCTCTAAGCAACCTCATTCTGAAGGTAAGCCTAAGCCCCTGTAGTGGGGCATAATGAACTGATATGAATATGAAATGACGTACTGATGATATTTCTGCAATTTTTAAAATTTACAGATCTAAAATTAATTATGACAATGTAAATAAAGCCCTTGAGCAGATATTGCAATGGTTTAAAAGAAATAAGCCGTGGCCTACTAAATGCAAGGAAAACAAAATGCATTAAACTCGCTCTTCCAAATGTCAAAGAAGTGGGAACTAATTTGTCAATAAATGATGAAACTCTTGAATTAACTAACAACACTTTTTTTGCGGATCACTTTGGATTTGATGTTCTGGGGCATCTATATATCATATCATCTATAAGCAGCTGAACTTAGCTTCCCTGCAAGGCGCCGGAAAATGCTATTAGAGAAATCAGATAGCACACGAATGTAGATACAGCTCGGATAATCTATTTTAGTTATTTTCACTCTGTTATGTCCTACGTTATTCTTTTGTAGGGTAGAGCCACTGATAAAGACGCATTTTATATTACACAAAAAGATCCGTGCGAGCAATAAACAACTTGAAAGTCCGGGTTCCTCTTCGGGAGTAATTTCGGGACTTGGGGTAACTTGACTGTGACATCTCAGTATATTTACAGTAATATCAAAGTAGGTTAAGATTCTTTATGTAAATCTTTACGATAAATAGGCGACACAAGAGTGGAGAAGCGGTGCAGTGGGGCAGAGGACGCTTCTCGGTGATCACTGCCGCGAGCGCCGGGAAAGCAGACATAAAATGTTTAGTTAATTAAAAAAAAGGTATTAAAATGTCACAGAAGTTTACGTGTGCCTAATAAATTTAATATATATGCAAAGCTAAACTATGAACAAAAAAGATATTTGTTCATCGCTACGCTAGGTTGACATCCCTACACGTGTGTCTCGCGCTAAATATTCGTAAAACGGCGTTAGTACCGAAGATGACTTACTTACTCGGGGGCCGCGCGTTTCGATTACTTTGGTAATATAATATGAGTGCATTAAAACATAAATAAATTTAGTAAACACAGTTACATTTACCAGGTCGGGTCAGTATTTATATGATGAATATTAATACTGGCACCGGGTCTTGGTTGTTATATGTATGTGGTGTCTTTGCTTGGTACCCAAAACACAAGCTAATGCTTAGTTTGGGACCTAGATGTTGTTGTGATTGTGTGTGTTATTATTATTATTATTATTATTTACGAACACGGGCACTAAATACATGTCTTACGTTATAAATCACGTATAAATACGAATAATAAATTAGTGGCAAAATTATTGAAGTGAAAATGTTTTGTGAAAATGTAAGAAGTTTGTGCATGATAGTATAAGCCTAACACGATATTACTTTACAGTTTATTGACGGGTTTCATGAACGAAAACAAACATTGCATTATTTACGATGATGATCCGAATTAGCACGTTCCACTCGAAATCGGTCTTAAATACCTGTTACGAATATAACGTGAAGAGACCGTTTATTTTTTTACAGTTACCTTACTTTCTTTAGTCGAGTTGATGCTAATTTTTTATATGCAACGTAACAGGTTTGCAGACAACCTTTTATAAAAAAAAAACGATCAAGAAAACTAGTTCTGAGCTATAAAGCAGAGTGAACCTTGGTGAGCAGTCGATATTCTCGAAATTCTTAAAAGTGCCATTCTCTTACAAAACTATGAAGTTTTTCAATTTTTGCGACTTGTCAAAAATTTACCTACTTGTATTATTTTATCTTTAATGAAATTCATGTATAATTTAAATTCATTCAAGAAAAAAAAAGTTTTTTTTTACTAAAATATTATAATACAAAAAAAAAAAAATTCAAAAAGTTTTTATTCAATATAAGATGTTTGCACACACTTATTGAAAGTCGTAAAAATTGATTAGGTACCGGTTCAAAAACTAGGAGGAGAAGAACCGGTAAGAAACTCCTCTCTGTTTATTTTATTTAAATATATGTCTTTCTTAATTGTATTTTTTTTTTTTAATTTTTTTTTTTTTATTTAAAGTCTTACAACTATTACAATGATGTCCATGCGCACTTATCATTTAAATACTCGGTAATACAATAGTAAGCTTTTTTCATGAGTTGGACTTTAACTCGCTTTGTAAATTGATTAGAATTCAAGTCTAACATTTCTTTTGGAATTTTATTATAAAAACGGATACAATTTCCCATGAAAGAATTATTAACCTTTGAGAGCCTGAACTTGGGAATTGATAACAAATGCTTATGTCTTGTATTTAAGTTGTGGCCATCACCCACCCTAGAGAAAGCATTTATGTTTTTATGTACATAAATTATATTTTCATAAATATACTGACAAGGGACTGTCAAAATATTACCTTCTCTAAAATAAGCCTTTACACTATCTCTAGATTTTAATTTATATATAGCTCGAATAGCCCTTTTCTGCAGAACAAATATTGTTTGAATGTCAGCGGCCTTTCCCCATAGCAGAATGCCATATGACATTATGCTATGAAAGTAGCTAAAATAAACCAGCCTCGCTGTAGGCACATCGGTTAGTTTTCTTATTTGCCTAATTGCAAAAACAGCAGAGCTCAGTTTACCAGCCACCCTCATAATATGAGGACCCCATTGTAAATTTGCCTACTGATAATGTAAAATGATAAATACTGACGATTGCCTGCGACTTCGCTCGTGAGGACTATATATTTATATTATTCGGCATTAAAATAAAAGCCAACCCGCATTGGAGCAGCGTGGTGGATTCATACGATCCAAGCCCCCTCATCGCGAGGGGAGGCCTAAGCCCCTGCAGTGGGGTATAAAAAGGGCTGATGGATAGATGGATTAAAACAAATGCTATATGCGCATAAGCACTTATTACACGCAAAGATAGTCTATTCTATCATATTTAAACATGGTTAAATAAAAATCCTTTTGATTAGGGGAAAGAGGGTATTCCTTTCCTCTCCTGTCTTTGCCGCTCTACTTTTGCCATTTCAATACTGAAGTGGCAATCCTGTTATAAATTGTTGTAAATATCCCAGGACATAGCGGAATTCTGAAATTTTCTAGAAAAAAACTGGAACATTCTTAGTGAACATTCCGTAACGTCATACAATTTTCGCTACTCACTACTACCCACGCACGTTTAGCGCTTAGGATCTTAGGATACTTAGAATCGATTGTAGAGCTATGAGTGGAAACTATATGAACTATGAGCAGAAAGCGGTGAATGGTTCTGGAGAAAACTGTGGGTTTACAAAAATACATTTTTATTTTATCTTTTTCTTTGGTACAAAGAAGTCTTTAGGATGTAAGCTATTTCCCTGCAAAAATTTGTCAAGGTCAGTTCAGCGGTTTAGCTATTTAGCTTGTGTCCTTCCTCAGGGTTCAATCATCTCGGTACTGAATATCATGAAATTTCAGTGCAGCACTTTAGCCGTGAAAACTTACTATCTAGATAAAAAAAATATTTAGGAGAATGGGACGAAAAAACGAGAAGTAAAAAAGTTTTTAACGAAAGTCTGAAACAGTTCTACTGATGAACTACTGATCCATCTCTAAAGAGGATTTTCAGAATTGAATCACTATTTCCACACAGAAAAAGGTGTTCTTTCAAAAATTATGATGGTAGAGCAATTTCATTGAGGATCGAGATCATCATAAATACGAGGAAACCGAAGAAAAAAACTAATCGTCATCATAATAAATTACGTTAAATGAACCATAATTTCCTCTGGCGAATATATTTTTTTCCATTGCTCGACTGATGAGGAACGCTTTTTTCAGGGTAAGGGTTATTCCTTATAAACATACGTAATTACGTACATAGAAACAACTTTACCACTTTATAATATTAATAATAATGACATAATAAAATATGCATCGTGCATATGCATAACAAAATATGTGTCGTGATAGCCCAGAGCGCAACGAGCCTGTCTCAAATTTGGCCCCATCGGGCCATGGTTCGAATCCGGGCGTGTACCAATGAGTTTTTCTGACTTAAGTACACAATATCACTGACACCGTGCTTCGGAGGGCACGTTAAGCAGTCGGTCCCGGACGCTGTCAATAGATGGCGGTCGTTACAGTTCCCAACCCGCAGTGGAGCAGCGTGGTGGACTTAAGCTCCAAGACCCCCCTCCTCACCCTGGGGGAGGCCTAAGCCCCTGCAGTGGGGTAAAAATGGGCTGATGATGATGATGATGATGATGAAAATATGCATGACAACAACGTCTAGGCCCCAAACTAAGCATTAGCTTGTGTTTTGGGTACCAAGCGAAGACACCACATACATATAACAACCAAGACCCGGTACCAGTATCAATATTCATAATATAAATACTGACCCGACCTGGAATTCGAACCCGGGACCTCCAGCATCGTAGGCAGGGTACTAGGCTAAGCGGTCGTCAGTATATATACATCAGTATTATTATGTATACGTGTGTATAGACTATATGACATGTAAATATTAGTCATAATAATTTTAGGCCAATGAGGTTTATTTATACTATGATATACTATACATTTTAACAATGAAAAATTATTATAACACTTCACTTATTCAATCAAGCCAATGAAAACGATTCCCGTGTAACTTGTACCAATTTCTATTTGTTTGTAACTTGAAAATTAATGAATGGATTTCAGGTAAAGATTACGTCAGATTGAAGTTGGCGTCGAAATTAGACTGTGTTATGTTTAATTATTTTAAAAGACTTTGTTATTAGAAATTGTCCTTATTAGTAATTTTTCTGCAATATTATATTTCGTTCCTCGAAATCAAATAACTAAGTTCAGCCCATCTTTTTCCGTGTACCACGCGTATTATAAGCAAATTCACATGACAGAGGTAGAGAAGACAGCTGGTACGTTTGATTCTATAATATATTTGTACCTACCATAAAGTATAAAAGTGAATAAGTGATTGTAATTTAAATATTCGAATTATACCTATATATAAGCTACCATTAAGCTTTTTTAATACAAGAACTGCACCACCGTCAATTTTTAAAGAAGCACTGTTACCGCTACCAGCAGTACATTTGTTTGTAAATGAAAAAAAAAACCAGCCAAATGTGTAAGCGAAATCTAGGGTTCCGTAGCATGAATTAAAAAGCAATAATCTAACAATCACCAATCACAACAAAAGTCGAAAAAATAACACAGTTCTTGTATGGCGACCCCCTTTAATTTTTAACTTTATTGTATTTTTATATTCTAAAGAAAAAATGCCATAACAATCCTATGAAATTTAGTTGGCTGTCGCTAATTTTTGACTGTACTTTCTGGAACAAATTTGGTCATTGTAAGCGTCGAAGATACGCATGCCCTGCATATCGCGACATATATGTAGGCTCTGTGTGAAATAGCCCAAATACGACGACAAAGACTACGATTTTCTCGTTTAAGAAATGTGAGTTCCCAATCCACATTAAAGAATTTTATAAAAAAAAATTACCCTTCAACATCGTTTGCTCTAAGATATTTCATTTCCATTCCATTCAATCAGCCCTTTTTATACCCCACTGCAGGGGCTTAGGCCTCCCCTCAATATAAGGGGGCTTGGAGCTTTATTCTACTACGCTGCTCCAATGCGGGTTGGCGGATTGTGACGACCGCCATCTATTGACAGCAACTGGTACCGACTGCTCAACGTGCTCTCCGACGCACGGAGTCAGTGACAGTTAATGTACTTATGTCAGAAAAAACTCATTGGTACACGCCCGGGTTCGAACTTCGAACCACGACCACATGGCCTTATAGATTTGAAACAGATTCGCTGCGGCTCGGGCTATCACGTCACGACATCATATATATTATATACCATATATATTTCATTTAGTGCCAATAAATCAAATATCTTACAGGTTCGTTTGAAAGCATATTTGAATAACTATATTAAAAATTCTAAAGCGAAATTGGTTCAGCAAACAAATCGTTTAATCAAATTCTACTTGAGAGCTGAACATTGCACCTGGTTATACGAAATACACCAAAACACTTTTCTGCCATAAGTTACCCATGTTCAATTTTCTCGCAATTTCCAAGCACTCGAGCTATCAAATGAAATTTTCCCTCTTTCTAAGTTCGCGCGCCGAGGTGAGTTCCTTCTTGAGAATATTTTCTCATATCCGTAGAGTAAAACCATTTGTTTCGTCGCTGAATGGAATCAACTACGGAACCCCTCCGTAGAGAAGTTAAATGGAACACGGCTACTTATACTTTTCCATTTGAATTCAAACTTTATTCCTTGGCATTATAGTTTATATTCATTTAGTTAATGGAACGTGCGAAGTACCGAGCGAAGGAGCTATTCAGTAAGCTAAAATAAGTTGTATATTCTCTAGTTTAAAGTAGAGTTTTGCAATTGAAAAGTAAAGTCGAAGGAAGAACTAATCCATTTCACTGTAGCACATTGTAGCTACATGCAAAGTTGTCAGCGAAGTTGTATTTTTGTACTTACCATAATAGAGAATATATAATAATTTATTGATAGATACAATTTGTGCTATGAAACGAAGTTACGATAGTTGCAAAAATGTATGTATGTTATTGATTCTAAGCATAGTTTTTTTGTGCTTTATTTTTATATACATTTTTGTACAAAGTCTATTGTTATATTTAATTGACAAATATAATATTTTTAATATTAGTCAACTACCGTATTGTGACTATGTTTTTATATTTGTAACTCATGTATGCTGCAACCACTTAACTAATATACTAGTAGAACTGATGGTGCGAACAAAATCTCTGCGCGCGGCACTATCACCTTGTTTCTACCACATTGATTTTTATACTAAGTATAAAATTTATACGCTGTATTATACATGTCTCATACATGTTATGCTTGGTTCGTTTCCAGTGAAATACACAGAATTGAAAGTATTATATGAGTCTTTAGTAGGTATTATACGGGTGGTGACATTACTTGAAGTTAAAACAAATATGGCGGTAACAGCAGGCAACGGTAGAAAATAATATAAGTACATAAATTTGTTTGAATGGTTTTAGTTTTGTTTTGATTAATTATCGACGATAAGTTAGGTCACTATCTTTTTTCTTCGCAGTTGATTGATTTTTACACGTTTTTAACACCCACGACGACATTTTTGAATTGTTGTCTAATCACGTTTTTGGCACGCGGTCGCGAACAACGCTTGGCGCATACATTTGTTTCGCAGTGTCGTTTCTATACACTAGTATAATTAGTTCGATGGCTGCAACGAGTTCGTGAATCTAACTTAATATCCACACGGGTAAAGAGTAAATAAATTTGCAGTAGCACAACAGAGCTTATTCATACTTTTATATCCAAAGGTTAATTATAAAACTCTTATAGAAGATCAGATTTATTTAATTTCTGTCAGATAGTCTAGGGAATTCAAAAAGCTCACACAAAAAACATTAAAAAGTGTATATTTTATAATTCTAAATTTTCTTACATGAAATCTAAATATTAATAATTCGCTACCATTTCATCCCTTTTGCTGTCGAGACGATGGGTCCCTGGTCCAAGGATACCAAATCACTTGTCCACGATTTGGGTGTCGCGCTGTCTGTCGACAGGGGATCCTATGTGCAAGGAATACTTTGTTCAGAGGATCAGTGTCGCAATACAGCGCGGCAACGCGGCAAGCATCCTTGGTACCCTGAACCCATCGTCTCTTTAAAATTTTGTCATTTATCATAATTTACTTAGTATTTTTTTAATTTGTAAATACTTTTAGTTTTTAATTGTGAGCAATTTAGGTACTTTAATAAAATATTTTTTTACTGCCGAATACAATAAAAATATTTAATTAAAAAAGACAATTATTCGTCCAGATTAATACATGTAAACTGTAACTAATAAAGTCAAAGGTTAAAATAAGTTACGATACCGACCCCAGTCATCTGTTTGAGTTATCAGCTGTAGATATTTTTATAATTCAGCAGCATCACACACTATATGTTATTTGATAAAGTTTCCCCAAAAGATATAATTTCAATTAACTCTAACAGTATCAGGAAATCAATTTCAACGTCAAGGGCATTATTTTCAAATATCCATACATGCGTATTATAAAATGCAACGTTTATCTGTCTGTCTCTCAAGACTCAAAATAAATTGCGACGTGTCGCGGAGGTGGCATCCGGGATGCCAGCCGCGTGAGGGAAAAGGGTCGTGGACGCCCGTGATTACTGCCCGGTGGCACTTAATCTGGTAAAGACATACGTATTAGTTCTAAGCGCTTTTACGGACAAATATATTGTATTTGTCTATGTATATTTAGTGCAGTTGATTATACTAGTATCTTTTTGTCGTTGATTTTTCCACGACGTAATGTATGGCAATGGTGAACAATAAACCCAGGCCCGGTTCGTGGTCGTTATGAGAGAACCTTTCTTCCCCAGCGGTCATCGGTTCTGCAAATGTGACGTGCTCATCAAAAAAAATCACTACATTTGTTTATGTATGTTGTATGGCACCTAAAGTCTATCCGTTATATTAGACCTCAGACGCCGGCGTCGGTATCCTTTGAGGCGGCAGCCAAGTGCCGGCGGCTCTCTTTGTGAATTATTGTCGGTATGCAGTGTCCACGTGTCAAAGGATGTGGGTTAATATAATGGACATACTATACCTTTGGAATCTTATTTTCACTACGAGGCGAGCTAATTGCTGTTCTGTATATTCTACAATAATAACGCAATACTTTCAACAGGAATAAAAAATGACGGAAGAAACTATGACTTATAGAACAAACTTTTGCTTAAAACACGTGTTGAGTTTGTTTGTTTGTGGATTATAATAACAGGGGCTGGCGCGCCGCCAACCATCCCATTGACTCGACCGAAATAATCGACCGCTCTGTAACTGAGTCTCAATGACTGTTTCTCGAATAACTATTTGTTACTCTATTAAACGAATTTGTTTATAAGGACGCCTTTTATGTGTGCAAATTGACGGCCTTGACAAACCAGTGTCGAGTGTTATATAGATACGTTTAGTGAACACATCCATAGATGCGTACGCTTTTGAATTTGGCTTTAAAAAACGAGACCAAGCACTTCACAGTCCACATTAATTGATATATATGTGTATTATAAGCTATATTAAATAAAAAAAAGTTTTTATTTTTATAAGGTGACATTAAAATAGTTTTAATTCAGTGTTTAGTTTTTTTAGTTCAGTAACCGATCTGCAGCGTATTTAATGTTTGGATGGCTTCTGACAAATATACTTCAGTATTTTTTGTATTCTCTAAATTATTATTTTAACAAATCGTGATGTACTTTTCTTAGAAATTTTACGTAGAAAATCAAAGTAACTAAATAATGAACGCATTCATAATAGTCGGTTTTTCTTTGTTCAGCGTGCATTATGCAAATTAATCATGTAAAAATTTTCTATCCTTTCATTCAACTTAGAAAAAATTAAGCTCTAGTTATTACAAATGTTCGAAAATATTTTTTCGGATAAGTAGGTATTGTAAACATATGGAATTCCAAATGTCGGTGGAAATTTTAAATATTACCTAAAATTCCGTTGTTTTAACGCTCTACTGCGTACACGGTGTTCTTTGATCATCAATCAGGGATGATAGGGAAGCCCGTAACTATCAGATACCCGAGACAAACGGACATCGAAAAACTTTAACCGAATCCGAAATAAATGTTTCGGATAGTTTCGGATTAACAACCGAATAATTTTACTTGACATCGAAGGAATTTGTATCGAAATATCTTTTGACATGTTACGCATGCAAGCGTTAGTGTAATTTAAAATAACCCATAACCGAAACTCCGAAACTATATGTTTTTGGAGTAATAATGTCTTTATTATAGATTCTGTTGGGCGAAAATAGAAACGCTTTTTTATTATAAGTGGCATGTTCACTTCAGCCGCAATAAATTGTACGGTTATAGGGTAGAGCGACGACGGCCTTGAGGTTTGTGAATCACAGACTGTGATAATACACATCCTCGGAACCAATGATATTATATAACCAAGTATTAAAAAAAAAAGAGGCAGATTTCGCACTAGCGCGTAGAAAGTGAGGACCAAAAATTTACCTAATTAGGTAAATTTTATTTAATCACCTATTGGCCTTTCCTCCTAATTCATGTTGACTAAGCGTATTTCAAGCATAAATCTTTATAGATAGCTATCTCTTTCTGTATCATGTTATCTCAAACTCCGTTTTATAAAATGTATATACGCTTACGATGTATGTTTTTTTTTTTTCACACAAACCATCTAATCCCAAAGTAAGCAAGTACTATGCTTGTATTACAGGTTACTAAACAACTGATATAATACTTAAATATTTTAAGACACGGAACAAATAAACATGTTCATACACACAAATATTTGTCCCGGGCGGGAATCGAATCCGCGAACTTTGACTCCGTAGTTAGTGCCTCTAACCACTCGGCCAATCGGTCGGTCGTATGTATGTATGTAATTCGCCAATATTTGGAATCGGGAGTCATCGGGAGACGACCGCTTAGCCTAGTGGGCAGCGAGCCTGCCAGCGAAGCTGGAGGTCCGGGTTCGAATCCCAGGTCGGGTCATTATTTATATGATGAATATTGATACTGGCACCGGGTCTTGGTTGTTATATGTATGTGGTGTCTTCGCTTGGTACCCAAAATACAAGCTAATGCTTAGTTTGGGACTTAGGCGTTGTTGTGATTGTGTGTGTTATTATATTATTTTTCACAGTATGGAGGTGCGTCAACCTTACCGAAATATTGTTCGGAAATGTGACCGAAACTAACGGATACGTAGACCGAAATAAAGAAAAAGCATCGTAGTCGAATCCGAGATAAATATTTCAGATAATTTCGGAATTTATTGCACTTTATACCGCGTAGAGACATTTTTGCCAAATTCACGTGAGCTCATGCCAGCCGTTACGTTGCTTGCATTTAGCTTCAATTTAAAGATATCTATAATCAAAACCGATAAAATATTAAAACATAATATTCTTAAGATATACTTATATCCAAATCCAGATCCAAAATCTTACATTCGTAACAACCCTACAACTCAGACATATCTAGAAAACTACAAATATGTATAAAGACATATATATAGACGACCGCTTAGCCTAGTGGGTAGCGACCCTGCCTACGGGGCTAGAGGTCCCGGGTTCGAATCCCAGGTCGGGTCAGTATTAATATGATGAATGTTGATACTGGTACCGGGTCTTGGTTGTTATATATAAAAAAAAAAATTATTTATATAAGTATATATTATAAAGAATATTTAAGTATGTATATCAGTTGTCTAGTAACCCATAACACAAGCATAATACTTGCTTACTTTGGGACTAGATGGCGCTGTGTGGGAAGTCCCATGTATATATTCTTAAGTATCCAGGTACCCGCAACAACTTTATACAAAACCTACAATTTTTTCCAACCTTACATTTCGTATGGAAGTCGTCTCACGCAAAAACTATCAACAATGATTTGTATTGCCTTATTATTTCTATAAAAAATATATTTTACACCTACGGAACTCGAATATTACGGAAATCAACACGCACATGACCGCTTTTAGGGTATCTTTGTACTGTAACTCTACCTTCTCATCCATGAAAACGACTTATTCGTTCTTGATCCCTTTGCAGCTTAAATTAATAGGATTCTGACCTTATCATTATGGCTATTACCTGCGTCATATTCAGAGGGATCATTAAATTTTCTTTGAATATTGAAATTTCCGTAGGTAACAGGTATTGACAATGTTATGTATTCATTTGTTATTCTCAAAAACGAATAAACCTTGTTCACGTCTTTAAGACTAATTAAAATGTAATTTATAATATTATTGAATAATACGGCCAAAACTGCTCTTTCCTAGTGATAAGGTTTAGTGTAAACGTCATTTTATCTCAGTTTTATTTTGAAAATAAAAAGTTTTCAAGTTTGTACTCTTATCGTATCCGATCCTACATACGAAATATAATTAGCATCAGTACAGCAAAATTTTGAACGATTCGATTATCGTCACTTAATTTTGGTCTTTTGGACGACCGGATGGCCGAGTGGTTAGAAACCCTAATTGCGAAGCCAACGGTCGCGGGTTCGATTCCCGCCCGGGACAAATATTTGTGTGCATGAACATGTTTATTTCGTTCCGGGTCTGGGTGTATAATATTTATCTATGTATACATTATTTAAAAAAAAAGTATTTAAGTATGTATATCAGTTGTCTAGTAACCCATAACACAAGCATAATAGCTGCTTACTTTGGAACTAGATGGCGCTGTGTGGGTTGTCCCACGTATTATTATTATTTATTATTATTATTATTATTATTATTATTATTATTATTATTATTATTATTATTATTATTATTGTCTAGAAATTACAGTAAAAAAAGGCGAGAACCATTTTAATTCGAAGGAAGTTTTCTAGGTAGCGCTAGAACGCAAGAACCGTCGAATATTTATAGAGCACTTGATAGACGTCAGTAGGTAGTCGTGTTGAGAGTGAAAGTCATTGAAGTGTCGAAATTATGTCAACGAAGTTTAATTAAGGTCAGATATTAAATAAACGAATAATCAGTATGGAAGTGACGTCCAGATTTAATAAGTGTGGATTTTGCCCGATTAGTGAATTCTTTCTTTAGAGAGTGTGGTAAAGCGAAACAAACGAAGAGAGAATTGGTCGTGCGTTTTTCTGAACGTCACATACAACGCCGCGCCGTGAGGTAACAAATACTGTGTAAACTAAAAACCCTTGCTAAATGCACCTACTGTTTAAAGGAATATTGAATACCAAGTCCAATAAACCGTCCTTCCGTCCGTCGTCTGTTCTCGTCGCCACTACCACAATGTCTGAACACCAAGATCTTCAACCAATGCGTCCTGCCTACAACGACATACGGGCAAGGCAGGACTGGTCCACAAATTTCAAGTCGCTCAGCTCGCTATGGAACGGGTTATGCTCGGTATTTCATTGATGGACAAAGTCAGGAATACTGAAATCTGTTGAAGAACTAAAGTTGTCGACATAGCCGAAGTGATTAGCAAGCTGAAGTGGCAATGGGCCGGTCACATTTGCCGAAGAACCGACAACCGATGGGGTAGACGAGTTCTCGAGTAGAGGCCACGTATTGGGGAGCGAAGCGTTGGCCACCCCTCGGCCAGGTGGACTGATGACCTAAAGCACCATACCGGGGGTAATTGGATGCGGAAGGCAAAGGACCGTGAGTGGCGGCGAGCCTTGGGAGAAGCCTATATCCTGTAATGGAGAGACACGGGCTGATGATGATGATGAAGTCCAATGAAAACTATTCCTAGAGTCATTTTAGTCTATTATATCCTACAATTTAGTATCACTCCTAATAAATTTAATCGACTGATGTTTTTAATATTCGCAATGTGACGTGTGAAAACTGTAGCTGACTCATCTGCCAGTACAAAATCCTGCCAGGATTATAACAAATGCTGATGATACAATGCGGCATTCATCGAGTGGCGTTCAAACAGATCTTCTGAAATATTATTACAAGTTTTGCTCTACGTACATAACCTTCACTTCATTTCATTAGCCTATTTTTACCCCACAGCAGGGGCTTAGGCCTCCCCCAGGGTGACAAGGGGGGGCTTGGAGCTTAAATTCACCACGCTGCTCCACTGCGGGTTAGGGATTATAACGACCGCCACCTATTGACAGCATCCGGGACCGACTGCTTAACGTACTCTCCGAGGCACGGAGTCAGTGATAGTTTTGTACTTAAGTCAGAAAAACTCATTGGTACATGCCCGGATTCGAACCATGTCCTTATGGCTTTATAAATTTGAGACAGGTTCGTTTCGCTTAGGGCTATCACGACACATAACTTTGTGTCAACCTTTAATTTTGTAATATATTTATTTTAATTTCAATTTCATTCAACATTCATGAAATCTCATTAAAAAACAAATTGGTAATGATAACAAAGGAAAAACTCCCGCTTATCACAGAAAAACATTCAACTTCCTTGTCTAAGAAAGAATTTAATAAAAAATCTATTTTTACCTCAGATACGTTCACTGTTACGGTAATAACACATTAGCATGACCCATATTTTACTTTGACGGCACATTGGTGTCGTTGTCTCGATATTTCTTATCTCAGCTTGCGTCAGATCGCGTGTTGATAGCATGCGGCTCAGCACGATCAGTTTTTGCTTGTACTCTAAACAATCGAGTGTTTTTTGTGGCTATGTTTACTTGACGTTATTATGTACAGACCGAAGGATCACTGGCGAACTGGTAATCTTTTAAATAGTATTATTTATGTGATATGTCCCGCTGTTATAGAATCAAATATAGTTGTTTTAATATCCAACTGATTTTGTGAGCAAAAATTTATTAAATATTGTTTTGTCCGTCTGTCATTACGATCACGTACCGAAAATTCTATTTTTATTTTTATTTTTATTATTTTATTTTTTCTAAGCTCGTGAAATAAAGTTTTTAACTTTGTAACACCTGTTACAGTATAAAAGCCATATCCTGAACTGTATGTTATGGTAGCAAGCGGGTTAAACAAAACGCCAATAATTATCGCAATTTTTATTTAACTTAGGTCGATAAAATTTTGTCACTAATTTATTGTAACTAGCAAGTGTTTTTTTTTCAAATGTCTTTATATTTTAAGAGAATAATATTAATAGATACAATATCATTAATATTATAGAAAAAGTAAGGAAATAAATTTTAATTGAAATAAATTAAATAAACCGCATAAATTTAAAGATCACGTGCAAAGTATTTCAAATAAAAAAATGGTGTTATAAAATGGATGAATTCTTAAACAACAATTTAACAATATTTTTAACTTAGTTTTAAAAAGAGCAACTACTGAGTTGCTTGTCCTTTCTTCTCAGTAGTTTCTAGTTTTTGCATCGATAGTAGGTACACTTAAAAAATTAAAAGCACTTGTAAAGGTGTTTTTTATGTTTCAATTTTTTTTATGTGAAATTGCTCCGCTTTCTTAGGTCTAAGCTTTTGGGATAACTATAAAGAATCCGTTGTTGTATGGTTATTGTCATTATTTATGTTTTTGAAGGTAAATTTAAATTTAATTTCAAATCAATCGTTACAAACATAATTACAAAGTAAAAAAAATCGGGAATATTAAAAAAATACCCGGCTGAATAAAAATAATTAATTGAAAAGTGAAAAACCTTATAATCTGTAGAATTTTGTTCCAGCAATGTGGAATGTAGCATCCAAAATCCGAAATATGTGTGATGGTGGTTTATAACTGACAATCTATTTAAATTTTTACGAAAAATATGTTTCGAAATTTTTGTTTGTCCGTCTACCACACCTATAACAATCAAGTTAAAATTATGTTTATCGTTCAAACGAAAGTCTATACAACAGAGTAAATTTTCACTTTTCACTCAGTTATTTGTTTTTTAATTTTCATACATAATTGGTTTTTATTATTCTAACTTAAAAACCGAAAGTTCTATAAAGTTTTTATTTGGCTTAGGAATACATAAGCTTGAACTCTGCAAGCTCCACAAAGCACCATGCCAATCATTTCATTAAACGTACTTTTTAACCGACTTCATATATGAGTAGGTTCTCAATCAGACTGTACTTTGTGCGCGTGTGTGTATGTTACTCTATATATTCGCTAATTTTAACCTATTTGAATGATTCTTTTTTCACTACATAGGCTATACCTCGAGCTTGGTCCCTTTATAAAAGAAGAAAATATTTTATCTCAAAGGTCAGAATCGAAAAGAAATGTTATAACGTATGTATATATTTCGAACTGGTTATTTACAAGCTTTTAATTGATACACATATTATTATAGTTATATTAACAAATATATTTTTTGATTCACCGTCGCCATATTTAACATTATATCTCAAGTAACAATTAAGACGAATCTAAAGGCACCTCATATGCTAAAACCCATCAGCCTTTTAGGCTACAGAGCCACAGAAATAGACATGCACACATACAGAGTACAGAAATATTACCCGCCGCAGTAGGAAAAAAATATCATCACCACAAAATTTAAATTTCCTTAGCCCATAAAAACTGTTATACGACACTTTAATCCATGGATGAAGCTTAAGTTGATTTTGGTCATGCTAATATTCGTTTACACGTGTATGATATACTATACCCTAATCGTGATAGATAATGCAGTTTATCAATATAAAACTTTACTTAAAATTAAAGGTATTTAATAAAATAATAATGTGTAGTAATATTTATATAAATAGAAGATATATAAAGACGCCCATGTACCTCGAGAAAACAGGGGAACGAGGAAGTCAAAAGGTGTTGGCGAGATTAAGACGTGGAAATCTCGAAGAGGAAAACAAATATTGGATGGCAGATGAGGATAGAAAATGCAAAATATGTGGGAGAGATTTAGAGCACTCGATGGAGCACGTAAGGTGGGAGAGAAAAAGAAAAATGGGATAACTACTGGGGGGAAATGGGGAGATAGGAGCCGTAGAATGGGTACGGGAAATAGAGAAATTAAGAAAGGGAAAGGTAGGAGGAGGAAATAGAATTAATTATTAAATTAATAAGTATCAGGGTGAAGAAAAAAAATTATAAATTGTAATACAGTAAAAATTTATGGAATCAACTCCGAAAACTCAGCCAATAAGCTGTTTTGTATACAATTTTTTTATTTAGTAATATTTATATACTTACTAATAATACAATAATTTCAATTAAATATTTTTCACTACCACCACACCCATCCACTCATGACATTTTATTAAATTTTCATCCTAGGAAAGTTTTTTTTTTTTTTTTAACTATTAATCTTATTCTAATTTGTATCGAAATCATGGTAGTGAATTAGTTCATCTATGTCGCTAAAATAAAATTTTGAGTGTTTATATTTATATATAACAGTATTAAAATGTACTGAAATTATTGAAAACCGAATCACTAATGAGTGAATAAATTTTTACACAAACGAATTTAATTAATATCTCTGATGTACAATAAGTACCTATATAAACAGAATTTTCTAGACCATGAAGTGAAGAAAGTAATAAAATGCCAATTTTTTATAGCGTACCTATTACCTACTTATCTGTAATAATTCCCAGCAAAATTAATTCTTATTCCCAAAATAATCTTCAAGGTTCGCTTTTTGTAGGGAAGTTATTAATTAAATGTGTTATTTTTGAGGTTATTTTGCGCATAATCCCGAAAATTTTAGTTTTATAGCTTTTAAAATTCGAAACTTTAACGCCGTGTTGCAAGTTTAATTTATTGTTTTACCCTGAAAGTACGGCATTTTAAATGTTAGTGAGGAATGGTGTCGTGTGAATGAATATTTAATGTTATTTAAGCAAATTAAATGGAAAAAAATAAAATTACATAGATATGGAAAGGAGATGAAAATGAAATGGGAATGAGATGGAAACAAATTGGAAATGAAATGCTTGAAATGTTAGGAATTGGTAGGATACGTTAGAAAATTGTAAAAAAAATATGATATGAAATCGTATGAAATGTTGGAAAATGGTAGGATATGTCAAAGATGGTAGAAAATTTCACCGTATGGTAGGAAATGCTAGAAATAGAAAGAAAATTGTAGTGAACGTTAGAAAGTGGTATTAAACGGTAGATATGGTAAAAAATGCCAGAAAATAGGAGTGAGTACTCATAAAAAGAACTTGTCATAAATACAAATGAACTTATTTTACTATCGGTCTGTTATTAATATATACATAAATATTTGAATTTTTAATTGCATACACCATGTTTTCTTATTTTTGCAAATAAATAGTAAATGTTACGGATATGCGGTATTTTTTGAAATATTTCTTTAGAACACGGCAATTTTAGATTTATAATATAACAACCTAAAGTTTGTTAAGAATTATCAATCATTTAATATCAATCAATCAATACATCGATTGATACTTGACACACACACACACGTTGATAGACAATTATTTCGACACGTTTGGATTTGGATGTGGACATTTCGTCTTGTTATTTTGTTTGTTTACTCGTACGAGTGTGATTCAATTATACTTCTCTGAACACTCAGTGAATTTTGACAGTTCGAACTTAATTAAAAATTGATTACACAGCTTAAAACAGCCTAGGCTTGTGACTGCTTGTGACGTAACCCATGGCTTAGTGTTATCATGTTCTATAAAGATAATTAATCATGAGTTTTACAAAATGTGTAAACAACTTACACATGCGTATGATAAAATTAGATCGTAACTACGAGAAATGAGACATCCTATCAATATTGTATGGAGGTAGAAGAGACAAGGCTGGCTCTTGGGCTGCTACTGTTTTTAACTTCATTATTAAGAGAATTCATTCCTGTTATACTATAGACTCGCTGTTATACTACAAAGTCGCCATGATTGAGAAACACATTGCCCTCCTTTTCGTCGCGCAATCGGATAGAAAATAGTCGTTTTAAAAGAATGTAGTAATTACGATAAATAACTATAACTTACCTTACAATCGACTTATAACTATATTTTTTTTTAATGATATTTAACTGTTTGTGCGTGGCTCGTAGACTATAGATAATTTTAGTTGTGTAGCCACGCACAACGGCCAACCAACATTTTAAATTTTATTGCATTAGGTCAGTTATGAGGAAAAAACAGTAATTTAATTATTTCACTCTTTTTAAAGCACCCTATTTTTGAAGTGAAAACTTCTTTAACATCGTTGTAATTTGAAAGTCGATGAAACGAAAAAGCGACAGTAAAAAGAGACACACATAATTTCATAAGATTTAACGTGGGAGAAACTAAGATAGGAAGCATTATACAGTGTTTCTTAGGTTCGTGGTTCTCTTTGTGCTCTGCTTCGTACCTCTTTCACTCGTGTTTACCAAAGCACAGTGGGAGTTTTCTTGGTAGCGTTGTACGTGTGTAATACGCGTTTGTGCGCGCCTGCGTAGTACAAAGCTTGAGAAAAGGCATCACAACAACCGTGGTGTTTTGTATATGTGTACGTACTCTTGTATCATTTATCGAAAATGTGAGCTCTGAGTCTGAATAAATCTATGTAATTATACGAATAAAATGTAAAATATTTATCTAAGTTTGTATCAGTATTATCATTACCAAAACCTACAGTTATTCTCTTCCCAAAATTTTACATTCGTCTCATTATCTTGAAACCAAAATTTTTGAAGGTTTCACTTCTACCACGTGTGAATTGCACACATGTTTTAATTACTGTAAGACATTATGTCACGACTGCATGGGACTGAGCACTTATTATCGTAGACAACTTTTTTAATGACGTACGAATATTACTTGGAATACCTTGTTAAAACTTAGTATAAGGGACTTGGCGTTGCGTTTTGCGTACTTATTAACACGATATCTGTAGACGCCTTATTATGACCTTCGAACAGATTAACACTTTATAACAGCTGATTCTGCTCCAAAGCTGTATGAATTCATCACGAAATGTGGACAAATATTTATTACCTAGATATCGACTAAACGGTTTATGAAACGTGTTTAACTTTAGATAATCTTAAAAATGAATTAATCCAACGCAACCAATATATTATGCGGTTTTGTACCATTACCGTAAAACTATTATATTTTATGAAGTACTATTTTTAAATAAAATAACACTTTTAAGAATATGAATTTTATTGGTACACGTGCTCTCTCATTACATACAATTATATAAAAAAAAAAAACGCTTTAAGTTACTCTCATATGCATGAATAAAGTATTTGGCTTCGCCGAATTTATTTTCGATATAAACGCTTACGTCTGGGTTCTAAAACTTTCTCAGGTATTTTACTGTAAAAACTTTCTAACATACCAAAAACATATTGTGCTAATTTGTTGTGTGATATTGCATTGTGTGTGTACAATATTGTGTTAATTGAAATAAGTTTACCGTAGTAAAGTTTCAATTAAATAAGCGCAAACCCGTAACAGTTTTATATATTTATTTATACACTAGCGCGACCTGACTAGGCTTCGCAGGGGTGGCACTTATCTAAGTCAAACAATATATAAAAATCGCGCACCCACCGCCCGGCTTATTTGTCGCAGAGTTGCGGGCTTAGGTAATATGACTAGTAGGCAAGCTCCATAAATGCATGTCTGTAACGGTTGAACTTCGGTTGGACATGGGAGAAAAAAGGAAGGAAAATGACTTTACCATAGCATAAATCAACGTACTCCATTAAGTACTGTTGTTCGTTCATCATATTCTGTTATCTCAATGGTTGCGGGTGGTTGTGGGTGACTGGCCCTAGGCACGGAAGCTGTATTGATTGCGCACCCAAAACCTCGTATTTTTAGGCTCGAAAAACATATAAAAGTTAATATACTGGTTTCAAAAGTTTGGTATGATATCGTTATAATTTATAATACATACAGAAATCCAAATGAACTGTAGAAAAATACGATCATATTTTTTCCTAAAAATTCATATTTTGTTACTAAAACTTACATAAACTGGAGTTAATTATCGTGTATCTTACAAGCTAGTTAATGTCTTATTATGAGTTTATTTTAATAGATAGTCGGACGGAGTGTCACGGACTTTTCTTTAGACTGTTATAATGTAATTTTGATACAATTTCTCCGTATCACGACGATACAAAAAATTAGACAATTAAAGCAGCGCACGCCAGGAAAGCTCTCGAAAGAGATACGTATTTTGCCGACTTGATCGACAAACATAGTTCACAAAACTTACATTAATTATTTTTAAATTGTATATACAAACCATCTCGTGAATCAGTCTATCTACTAGTGGACACCCGCGTATCAAAATCCCTGTAGTACTTCAAAAGGTTATTGTAACCTATACAGACAGACAAACAAACGCGGAGAGTAATTTTAATATATTATAATGTTTATTATAGATCATCATCATCATCATCATCAGCCCATTTTTACTCCACTGCAGGGGCTTAGGCCTCCCTCAGGGTGAGGAGGCGGGCTTGGAGCTTAAGTTCACCACGTTGCTCCACTGCGGGTTGGGAACTGTAACGACCGCCATCTATTGACAGCGTCCGGGACCGACTGCTTAACGTGCCCTCCGAAGCACGGTGTCAGTGATATTGTGTACTTAAGTCAGAAAAACTCATTGGTACACGCCCGGATTCGAACCATGGCCCTATGGGGCCTTATAAATTTGAGACAGGTTCGTTGCGCTCTGGGCTATCACGACATTAGTATAGATGCACAATGTAATTACACAAAATAGGGAAAATACATAAGCTATACATAAGTGTAATATTTTATAGTTGCCATGTAGGGAGCCAGAACGCATTCTCAAGACGATTTTAATTTTGGTAATTTCGGTATAGAAACGACAAATTCAATACAAAGGACCAAAAATTACAAATATATTCAAATTCATTTATTTAAATACATAGGCACTGTAAAGGTCCCTATATCCAAACAATTATATAAAATTTTTGTATTTGTGTATGTTTTCAACTTAAAAACGATTCGTTGGATTTGAATGAAAGTGAGAGTGTGTGGTCTGTTGAACCACACACACAAGTATGTAAAAGTTGGTCTGTCATTTTTGTAGACATTGTATTGCGAGTGTTCATCCAGACATTATATAATAAAAGGCCTGGAATAGATCATAATATTATGTAACTAATATATGTATTTGAAGAACAGTGAATTCTAAAACTGTACTGCATTTTGAGCTCGTTCTGTGACAACGTCCATAGTTTACTGAATAATTACATAATTTACTAAATTCTCTCACGAATTCAGTTTTCGAGCAACACCTTTTTACATAATAATATAAGAGCTCTATATACCTTGCTTGCCTCACCGAGGCCAAATGCCATCGAAGGAATGTAACGCTACGGGGTGCTATTATTACGATGTATTTATTGTATAAGTATATTTCATCGTGTTTACCTTATCTCGTAGAGAATTGATGCTGAAAATACGCTCTCGTATTGCGATTGGAACATATTACTTGAATAAGAATGCTTGCTGAAACTTTTCTACAATGTTAAACGGAAGCTTTCAATTTAATATAGGGTTACCACATTTTCTACTTATTTCAATGTTATATTATGTATACATGTATATTTTATAAAAATAAATGATAAGCGACATATCTTAGATTTTCTACGTTTAGCAAACATTTCATAGATACGAAATCATTATCTGCTAAATTTTTATCAATATGTAATATCGGTGATATGCGTAGCAAAGACAAAGACATGTGAAAAATTTTAATTTTAATTTAATTTTAAAAGTGACGGCATAGGTACGCGCGGCTTTTTGAATTTCTTTGTCTTATTCTGGTGACCGTTATGGGCTGTACTTTATAATAACAGAAAGTCACAGAAAACCTTGTACGGCTTTATCTTTATAACCATTGGATATATTTTAAAGAATTTGGTATAGACATGGACCGAACCTAGAAGAATGACACAGATTAAGTTTCACATCAGAAATGTGTGTTTGTGTTTGATACCTTTTCATGACTAAACCTTCAAAACGATCTTGATGAAATTTAGCAGGGAGATAGCTCTGTAGAAAATCAAAATCGTCAAAGAAAAAGAATTGCAGTAGACCCCATGGCATAACAATTGAAACAATCATAATTGATACTAAGAACAGATTTTTAAGTGTGCAGACTGGGTTTTTGCTTGATTTTACATTTAAATCATTTAAAAAAGTTATTTGTGTGTGTTATTTATGTGCAGTATAGAAATAAGAAATTGTTTAATTAATCCATTTAAAACTGATTACACAGAGAAATCCGTGTATACCTACCCTCGTTTTCTTTTCTCATCACAGCGTTATAGTATAAAATTATTATGGGTAGGTGCGGTGTATGCGGTAAATTTACTTCGCGTACAGATTTCATTGAGTGTACGAAATGTGAGCGTTTTTACCATCGACCTTGCGTGGGGCTGCTGCATTCCGCGGTGCCTAAGCGGGACTGGAGTTGTCCGGAATGCAAAAGGAATCTGCCAAGGGATAATAAGGACGAGACTCCCGTTAGGGGTCCTCAGTTGTCCACAGCGGTGCCAGGGACTGATGAGCAAATCACCGTGAATGTCGGCCCTGCCAGCGGGGACATCGAGGAGGAGAAAATTGACTTAGGCCTCGAGATTCGTCTCTTTCGCGAGGAATTACGTTCCGTAAGACTAGAGCTCCAGGATTTTAAGCGAGAGTTTGCCGGATTCCGGGCAACAATGTCAGATTGCGCGGAAAGGGTCTAGTCACTTGAGCGGCGTGTTGGAGTGATCGAGGGCAGAGCTTCTGGGGACGCCGAATCGACCGGCACAAAGCTTCTGGAGGAGGCAATTGAGAGTCTTCAGATGGAGCTGCGGGATCGGGACCAGGATGCCTTAAACAATGACGTCCTTCTATCGAATATAACAGAGGAAAAGGGCGAGAATGTGTCTCATCTGGTGTCTTTGGTTGTTGCAAAACTGGGTGTGGAGTTGGACGAGCGGGATGTAGTCCACGCTGAGCGCGTGGGTTCCAGGCGCGCCGCCACCGTGGGCGAGCGACCTCGCCCAATCGCCGTGCGGCTTGCGCGCCGGGCCACGCGCGATGCGCTATTGCGTGCTGCCCGCGTGCGCCGCGGTGCCACCACCGCTGAGATGGGCCTCGCTGGAGAACCACGTCGATTCTACTTGAATGAGCGTCTCACATGGCACAACCGGGCGTTGTTTAACAAAGCCCGCGATCGACAGCGTCTCGACGGTTGGAAATTCGTGTGGACGAAAGAGGGCCGGATTTTTGCCCGCCATAGTGAGGGCCGACCGGCTCATCGTATTCGAAACATGTCCGACATAGATAATATTTTTAATACGCGGCCAGTTAGTACATGAAGCAGACTATTCACGGTGTTTACTTTTTTACTTATTAGGTTTAAAAATGCAATTGGTGTGTAATTGTATGTTTGAATATATATGTACATCTGTAGTCTGTATATCGGTAGTTATTTTTTCCCATTTTATGTTTTTCATGTTTCTTTCAAAGTTATTTAATTTATTGGATGTGTATGTGTCTATGGCTATAAGTATCTGTTGTACGCCAGTCTCAGTATATGTCTGGAAAATTGAAAGGTATATTATTTATACTTATTATTTGTTGGAAATGTATCTAAGCGCTAGTATAAAAATCATTAATAACATGTACGTACCTAGTTTTTTGTGTGAAGGTGTAAATGTTATTTATCACTGCTTGCATGGTGCAATCTAAATTGTTAAAAGTTGGTCTATTTAATGCTGGGTCCCTAGGTACAAAACATGATGAGTTTACAGTCGCTACGATGAGTAGTAACGCGGACTTAATTGCAATAAACGAGACATGGCTTCGTGAGGGAGGGGAGGCGCGCGCTCCTTCTGTGCCGGGGTACCGGCTGCGGCATGTTCCGCGCCCGCTCTCAATCCGCTCGCGCGGCGGTGGTGTCGGCTTTTACGTGCAGCGGGGTCTCAATGTACGTGCGTGCGCGCATCCTCCTGCCTCCATGATTGAACAGATGTGGCTTCGTTTATATATAGGTGGTATACGGTTGATTATAGGCACTGCATATCGCCCTCCGTGGCTTAATGCTGACAATTTTTTTGACGCGATTACTGACTCGGTCACTTCTTTTAACAGTTACGACCGACTTTTGTTACTGGGGGATTTTAATATAAATTTTAATGACATAAATGACACCAACCACAAAACTTTGACTGAGTTCTTGACTACAGTTAATATGAACCAATTAATAAACGAACCGACTCACTTTACAGAACACAGTCAATCGACAATAGACTTAGTATGCACAGACATGACGGTTTCCCTTGTATCTGTGAAGCATATCCCGGACTTAGGTGGCCACGCTTTTATTACAGTTGAATTAAATTTGAAAAAGAAGAAGTCAATGCCGCGACATATTATTTACAGGCCATTAAGGGACATTAACATTAGTAATTTTGAACTAGACCTTCAAAGGATAGATTGGGATCGTTTACAATTATATGATGATGTGAACGACATGGTACGAAAATTTTATTATCTTGTTATTGGGCTTTTTGAGAAACATGCACCGGAAAAGGTCATTACGGTAACCGAGTCTTCTAAGCCTTGGTTAACAAATACTGTTCAACTCATGATGAGACTAAGGAACAAAGCTCATGAAAAGTACAAGTTGACAAGGAATGACACGCATAGACAGTACTAAAAAGACCTCAAACACCTTGTTACCTCAGCAGTTTATAACGAGAAGAAGGCTTTTTTTGATAAATGTATAAACGATAATGTCAAAAATCCGAAAAAGTTGTGGAAGAACTTAAACCAATTCGTTCTTTCAAATAAGCGTAATGATGACTTGCCACAACACTTTGACGACCCGGACGCTATTAACCGACACTTTTTGACTGTACCAGGAAAGACCGATGTAACAATATCTGACTTGACCTATTACGAATTTCAAAAATACGGAAAATCTAATTTCACTCTTAAGACTGTCGAGACTAGCGAAGTCACCAAAGCAATCCTAGGAATAAAGACTAACGCACTAGGGTCTGACAGAATTGGTATTGACATGTTGCTACTGACACTGCCCACAACGCTTGATATTCTTACTAGCATTGTGAACAAGAGTATCAAAAGTATGATGTTTCCGATCGACTGGAAGATTTCATATGTTACACCACTTCCTAAGATATCTAATCCTGTCGATATGACCGATCTGCGTCCCATCAGTATTCTTCCCTGTGCGTCGAAGATAGTGGAAAGAGTTGTCTATAATCAGGTGTCAAAATATCTGGAGGACTGTAATATCTTACCGGAGTTGCAGTCGGGTTTCCGCAAGGGTCGTTCTACAGCCACTGCATTACTCGATGTAGTAGATAACATCCTCCAAGCCGCAGACAAAGGGAAGAGTACGATCCTAGTATTGCTGGATTTTTCTCGAGCTTTCGACTGCTTAAGTATTCCATTGCTACTATCTAAGATGTCGTACTATGGATTTGATAATGCAGCAGTAAAGTGGTTCAACAGTTACCTTTCTGGTCGCACGCAGTTGGTTAATTTGCGTCAAGGGAATGGTACAACCCTGTTATCCTCTTTGAGTCCCCTGACAAGGGGAGTTCCGCAGGGATATATACTGGGACCACTTCTGTTTGTGATGTACAGCGCTGATATTATTAACAGTATAGAAAATTGTCACTACCATCTTTACGCTGATGATTTACAGTTGTATGCTTCAAGCACACCGGATGACGCTTGTCCGTTGGTCGAGAGACCTGGATCGCATTGCAGCCTGGTCAGAGAGAAACTGCTTGGTTCTGAACCCTGGAAAATCTAAGTATATGGTGCTTGGAACTAAGTCTCAGGTCAGTAGCACGTCAAGCAATCTTGCCACCACTTGTGTTTCTATCTCCGGTCAACCTATTGAACAAGTAACGGAAGCCAGGAACCTTGGAGTACTAATAGATAGTGAATTGCGTTTTGAGAGCCACATCCAGAAGGCCGTCAGTAACTGTTTCTATCGCCTAAAGACCCTTTACAATTTTCGTAATTACCTCAGTGTTGATTTGCGTATCCACCTGTGTGAGTCGTTAATATTGTCAAAGTTGAATTATTGTGATGTTGTCTTCGGTAGTTGTATACTCGGTCGGACTAAAAGGTTGATACAACGTGTGCAGAATGCATGTGTGCGTTTCTGTTTCTGTGTTTCTCCTCGTTCTCGTATAACACCGTACCTGAACAGTGCTAATTTGTTAAATATGCAGGCGCGCAGGCAGTTGCATTTTGCAGCTTTGTTATTTGATGTGGTTCGTGAGGAGACACCTGTATACCTGTATAAAAAACTAACATGGTCAACCAGTCAACGTTTGTACAAAGTCAGAGCAATCTTGCCGGGACACAGGACAGTAATGTTTAGGGGTAGTTTCAGATTTGCGGCGTCCAGGTGCTGGAATGATATTCCACCGCCTATCCGTGAAGTTCGCGGTAGGTTTAGTTTTAAGCGAAAGCTTAAAAAATACTTGTTGGCAGTACAGAAATGTTAACCTCTTCCAGCACTTAATATCTTTCTCACATTAGTTTTATTTTCTTTAATGATTTTTGTATCTGTGCGTTTTGAGTAATTAATATGTAATGTTTGTTTTTAATGTGTAACTTTTTCGTTTCTGTTTGAATTATGTATATTTCATGTATTTTCATTTATGTTTTGTAATAATAATGATGTATGAATTGATGTACATAAAGATATCGTATTGTGACTACACAAATGTGAGCACATATTTACGAACACAAGCATTTATGTGTAATTCAATACTATCAGTAAAATGTCATTATGTATGTATTATATGCAAGTTTCTTTATTTCTATCTTTCTTAATCCGTATATTATTCATGTATTTTTTGTGTTTTTTGTAAGAATACACTGCTGTAGTTAATTCAATTTTTTTTTTTGACAAGTATTCATTGTATGTATTATTATGTTTTTTTAGAATTGCTTTTTTTGTGCTTTGGTGTATGCGTAGGGGCTGACTGAAAATCAGTGCTGTGGGCGTGGTCACACACACCTGCAGCGGATGCTGAGTCAGCTCCTGTCATGGCTGCGGAGACTCTTTTTTTGTGTCAAATTTTTTGTATTGTGTAATATGTATCCGTGGTTTTGATTAAATTTCTTTCTTTCTTCTTTCTTCTTTCTTTCTTTCAATTGTAAAATATATTTTATTTAAATTCTATACGACACGAATATCGCTAGTGTATGGGCGGAATCTAAATTATATTATATAAAAACGAAGGTCTATCAGATATTAATAACTATCGACCAATCAGGTTAATGTCGCGATAGCCCGAGCGTAGCGAACCTGTTTCAAATTTACAAGACTTTGTGGCCGTGGTTCGAATTCGGGCATGTACCAATGAGTTTTTCTGACTTAAGTACATAACTATTACTGACTCCGTGCCTCGGAGAGCACGTTAAACCGTCGGTACTGGTTGCTTTCAATAGATGGCGGTTGTTACAATCAGCCAACCCGCATCGGATCAGCGTGGTGGATTTACGCTCCAAACCCCCTCACCCTGGGGGAGGCCTAAGCCCCTGCAGTGTGTTATAATGGGCTAATGGAATGGAAAAAAAACTGCTTAAAACCCTCTTCTACAAGCTCTTTGTGTCATGTATTGAAAAACATCTAGAAGACTACCAACCGATATAGCGGGCGGGTGCATTACTGATGTACGAGTACCTTCAGAAACTATAAGTACTTATATAAATAGCAAAAGTAAAAGAAACCATTAAATTTTTTTAGTTCAAGGCCTTTTTATATGGATCCTAAATATATTCAGAGGCATTTCGCCAGGTCACCCTTTATCTTTATCATCGTTTTCCAAAACATATTAATGAAAAATCTGAACTGGTAAAGTCGCAGGTATTCTCGCATGCAGGTTTGCTGATGCCATTATACTTCTCTGAAAATGAACCGCAACTGGAAACCGTGGTAAATGAAATACAAACTCTAAAGTAAGATAATTATTTTACAAGTAAACATCATAAAAACCAAAATCGTGATTAATAGTCGTACTATGAGCCATAAATTAGGTTTTTGTGAACACCAAGCTCTACTGGATAAGTCCGAATGTACAAAATCTGGGTCAACAAATATATTTTAAAAATTCCAAGCATCGTGAAGAAACACGTGTGAACTTTACCCTGAATTTTGGAATCACAAAGAACTACTGTGTAATCTTTCTGTAAAAATAAAGAGAAAAATTCTATTCTTATATCTCACTACATCTCAAACTCAGCTAAGCGTCTTAGACTTGAATATTTTATAAATTCACTCGAAATAAAATATTAACTTCTTAAAGATCTATGGAACAGAGATTTTTTTAATTTTAATATACAGATATAAAGAAAACGAGTAACGTTATATTGATTTTATACAACACGCAAAAATGGAAATGGGCTTGTCACATTCTACGTATGGATGATGATAAATGGACAAACAAGCAAAAAAAAAAGAGAGCTGAGGAACGAAGACTAATGGGACAAAGAGAGAAAACAAGAGCCCAATAAACAAGAGAAACAGAAAGAGGTAGACTAGCAAAGCGATATATAGATATATATGTTTGGCGAGACATTTGAAACGGCAGGAAAAACTAGATAAATAGTGCCTTGTTTATCAAATTTTACCTGTTATTACGTACCTTTGTTATTTTCTGGAGTGTCTATTTGCTTTACAAAGAGAATAATAGAGAAAAATGGAGGAGGCCTTTACTCATTGAGAGGTCCTTAGTAGTGACTTAAATTATCAATTTATATTTGCACAAAATAAAATATTATTATTAATTTATGAATGAAATTTAATATGCAATGTTAATTTAATTATTATCAAATTGTAACTGAGGTTTATTATTATGTACCTAAGTATTATGTAGTAAAGTAAATAAATAAATAGTAAATAAATACCTACGTAATTTAATTATTCCATAAAATACTCATAGTCATTTTTTTATCTTTACCTAATTTTCTATGACATTATTATGTTTCGCAAGATTTTTCGCAGTAATATTTTTTGAAAGAGGCTGAAATGACTGCGATTAATAATAGATTTTATGAAAAAAAAATATTTGATAAATCTTCTATTTCTTCCATTAAAATAAACCCCAAAAATCAAAACCGTTCACTAAATGGTGTGATAAAAAAGAAATGACCATGACACACACAAAGGCACATCTATCGAGGCATTATGGATAAATAATAAAAATACAGAAAAATATGTATAAAAAATATCTGATATTAAACCCAACATTTACCAAGACGAAGCAGCGGGTTAAACCGTTTTCGCCTTAACCTTTATACACTATTCTACTCTTAAGTATAGGTAAATATAATAGAAGTTATCAAGAGCCGGTATAAATTACATGGCGGCTTTGCAACCGCGACAGGCGCGCCTAGGCTATCTCTATATGGACATGACGTGCCCATTATATGTCCACTCGCCCTCAATACTGGATATACAATCGAAGGTAAACTAACTAGACATTTATTTATGATCGCTTTTCTGTTCTATTTCGATGATAAAGTTATGGATGCGTTTGATTTGTGTTTGTTATTAAAGTAATTAAAAATTATCACAGTTTATAATCAAAAAAAGGTTCTTGGCAGCGAAATAAAAATATTTGTTACCAAGTTCAGTCTAACCCTAACTAGTATTACACATGCGAAATTATGTCTACATATATTTGTCACCTTTTCGTGTTTAAAATGCTGCACCTATCTTAATTAAATTTGTCCAAGAGATAGATAGTTTGTAACCTGAAAACGTACGTAGGCCTCTTTTTTAGGATATTATTTCATTTTACCAAAAAAAAGCGGTTTTTGTTCGTATATCTAAAAAAACGGCCGGTTGCTTGTCGGACTCGCATCGACTTAAAATTTTCGTAACTTATACTACGAGGAGAAATCAAAAAGTAGTGAGAATGAGATAGAATAACTATTGACAACTTAATAATTTATTTTTCTACATAGTTTCCGAGTTTCTCTACACATCAAGGCCAGCGTTTTTCCAAGGCCTAAATACCATTAAAATAAAAAGTTTTGTCTTGGTCCTGCAAAAAGCTCTCCACGGCATCCATTACCTCGTTATCGTCTTCGTACCTGTTTCCCCTAAAGTATTCTTCGCCAGGCACCAGATCTGATGAATAAGAGAGGTGGTTAACCAATTAGAAGCCAGCTTGTTGAATGGCAGCCATCCCAACTGCCGAGCTGCGTGCGGGTGCGTTGTCGTGATGAAACAGCACGCCCCTTCGAAGTTTCCCTCTCCTTTTCTCTTTGATGGTATTTCTCAACTTGAGAATTAATGCTGCATAATATTGGCCTTTAATAGTGGTTCCATGCTTCAGGTAATCAATCAACAATATCCCTTTTGAGTCCCAAAACATTGAGGCCATAATCTTACCAGCCGATGCAACGGCACGAAACTTCTTCGGGGTCGGTGATGATAGCCGTTTCCATTGTGAAGATTGCTGTCTTGTCTCGGGATCAAAATGATGGACCCATGTTTCGTTCATTGTTACGAAACGAGACAAAAAAATTTCGGAATCTTTTTGAAACTTGTCCAACACTGTCTTCGAAATGT
Organism: Luffia ferchaultella; assembly: GCA_949709985.1. NCBI lineage: Eukaryota > Metazoa > Arthropoda > Insecta > Lepidoptera > Psychidae > Luffia > Luffia ferchaultella. The sequence continues at coordinate 12,133,714 of OX453255.1, forward strand.
CAAGTCGATTTTGTTTCTAACTGTCTGTTAAGATTTTCGGCACCCATCTTGCGGAGACTTTTCTTATATTCAAAGATTGTTTCAATATGAATTTAATACTTCCACATGAAATGCCCGTTTCTTGAACTAACTAACAGATGATAACTCTTTGATCGCTCAATATAATTTTCTCGACTTTAACAATATTTTCTTGGGTGACTGACGTTGATGGGTGGCCGCTACGATGTTCGTCTTCCGTGCTTGTTCTTCCTACTCGAAATTGAGAAGTCCACCTTGCGACAGTGGAATACGGCGGAGCAGACTTGCCTGATGTTGCCTCCAAATCGCAGTGAATCTCTTGCGTCGTTAACTTTTTTAAACAGAGGTATTTAATACTCGCACATCGTTTTTCTCCATTTTCGAGAACAAGTTCCGACACGAAGAAAACGAATGACTACATTCAGAAAGAAAAAACAAAAGGGTATCGAAGACTTTGCCTTTATTAATATTACAAATATCTGTGCTATGCCTGCCAGTATTTATTTTTTTCTTACCAAGGAATATATATGTCGTTCTCACTATTTTTTGATCACTCCTAGTACAAACAATCAAGATACAAAATCACACAAAATTAATTTTATTGGTAGCTGAAAATTGTGGATTTCCAAGGAACTTGTAAAGCTTTCTTATTTAGAGCTTTGAAGTGTTAAAACGTTAGAAGGGGAATTTGATTAGCCCACAAGAGTGAAATACGAATATATCTGTTTCCAGCACCTAACTACAACCCTTGTTTACATTGGTCAATGTGGTTTTCAAATAAAGGATTAGTATCGGCTGTGCAATCTACACGACCGTGGGTATGTTTACGTAAGAATGTTTATGGAGAGGTAGAGTTTGTACAAATTCTTGTTTAGTCTTGGTCTCGTCACATAATGTGACATATGATGATGACACCATCGCCATCGTCACAACGGATGTTACTGATTGTTCTTAAGTAATTATTTCTCAAAATTGTTTTCTATTACTTCATTTGGAATATTATTTTCACCGCTAATGACGAAAATAAACAGGATCGGAGACAGGACGGGAGTTTTTTTTTTAAGAAATCATAACGAATGGCACTGATTGTTGTTGTTTTTTTATAATTAATTCTCATAAGTGTTTATTTAATAAGTTTGAAAATTATCTTCACCATTAATGACGAAAAATTAACAGGACTCGAAACGTACTATCAGGAACTACCGGACATAACTTTTTTTTAAATAAAATTTTAAATCGACGTCACTGTCCTTGAGAACTAACAGATACCGCTGCTTATTTAAATTTTGGTTTATCCAAAATATTTACACAGGTCATATAGTATATTTTTAGTATTAAATAGATAAAATTGCGTTGGGCATACTCGCGGTCTCACTTGATACATCAACGAGTTTTACGATTACTCACTGACACACATTCGAACCCAAAGCTTTGATTACATGTTAGGCTCAGCTCACGTCACGTCACGACCAGTTACCCGTCGCTGCCTCTACTGACATCACGTTTTTGAAATCATAGTTGAGATCGAGTGTGGTCTAATTTATATTAAATATTACTCGAAGTGATCTACTTTAACATAAAGATAATAATAATAATAATGTAAATTATCACAATTTGTGTATTAAATAATATGACATAATAATTAAAGTGAGTGTATATGCTGACAATGAAAATTCTGATATGTACTAATTTAATCGAAGATTTATTTTACGCGAAACTGTAAACTACCGCGTTTTGTGGTTTTAGTGCGTGTGGACAGTTGCCAGAATGTATTAAAGCGTTCTGACAAAATATGACAAATATTTGTATGAGTACGACGTATTTATAATTTGAAAAATGTATGCCGATATTTATATATAGCTTAGTTCGTATCTACACGTTTTCATCGATATAATATGTGAAATGTGTCTAACTTAAAAGCGATAGTAACAAAAGCTTCTCAAAAGCATCGATAAAAAAAAGATCAATTGCATAATATCGAGCGATGTATGAAAATAGAATTTCGTAAAAGACACAATATTGAATGCGCCGTCTAAAAAGTTTATTATTCATAGAAAAATTAAATCACTACAAAACACAGAGCCAACAAATATATTTGAATACAGTAAGTTGTTGCTAAAAGTTAAATGACTTTAATAAAAACTGTAATAATTTATTAATATAGGCACTATACTAGCCGTCGCCAGGGCTTCGATCGCCTGAATATAGTACCGTATACAACATCTGCATTTTCACATTGATTTCCCCCTTTTTCCACAGGGAAAAGATATTTTCCTGTGGTAAACGATGACAATGTTCGCTTCCGTTTAACTATTCAGCTGTTCTTTGTGAAAAATAAAGTTTTTTTCGATTGGTTTTTTTATATGTATGGGCACGGTCATAAACTGCATGTGTTCTATTATATTTTTCCGCGGAAAAAAAATTTTACCCTGGGGAAAAAACTCGTCGATATCTTTCTCTGTCCATTTAATTATATTGGTTGTCGTTGAAACTTTGGACATGTAAACTTTTAAACCTTGTCCATCGTATTCCAATTTTTTAACGTACTTCATTTAACTTGTCATAACATTTGAATCGCTAAACCTATTACATCAAATATAGCCTATGTTACAACCAGATAAATTATCTAATCAATAGAACCAATCGTGCCACTCCCATTGCAATCGTTATGCCATTCTAGAGTTTTGCTCAATCGAATATACATACGTACATTATTTTAATTGTATTCAGTTGATAACAAGTTACTGTAGCAATATGCTCTATTATACTTCGCAGTAGACGAGCGATGAAACATCTCCACTCTTCAAAAAGAACTACACAGATATCTTAGTTAATTATTTACTCAACTAGGTACTTAGTATTATAGGTAATGGCATGAGTCTTTGCACGTTGACTTTCAGACGGTTAGTCTTTATAGGGATAGGAAGTGACGTACCTACGACGGACAGAAGACTCTTCGATCACGCTATTAGTTCATCATGACTTTACTTCCCAAAGTCAAACAGGCCTTGAGATAAACGACTGCGCGTGTGGAAGTCAGCGATCACGACTCATCCCGCTTACTGTAGAGATATATATATTTCAGCTCGCATTTACAAAGTAATTACGGTCACCTATTTTAAAACACTCTCTTAATGTATTTATATTGGAGAGTGGAAAGCGAAAATTGAAATATTCCATTTGGCATAATATCATAAATTGCTCGCTAAAGATATCATTGTTTATATATTCCATATCATAGCTACGACAGCGCCGAATACGATTCTAAAAAAACCGACTAAGTACCTAAAAAAACATACAGTAAATTAATTTGACAGAAGCGTTTGGTTTCAAAAGAGTCATGAATGTCAGTTCACAGTATCGAAGTGATATTATGCAATTTTGGGGGGTGAAACATGCACGCGGGGATTTCTCGGGGGTGAAGAGCGGCGCAGGGACCTTGCGCACTGAAACTCGGACTAAAACTCTCCATCTTACACCAGCTAGTTAAAGTATGAATGGTTAGACGATAAACGCAAAAGAGGGCTTCTAGTTAATTCGTACTTTTATGTCAGAAAATTTAATCGCCTTACAATCGCCGTTCACACAAAATTTACGGATACTAAAAATCACGGATATCTCAAAAACTTGTTAGTGTACCTTCCTCAAAACAACTTTCATTGAAAGCGTTTGCTAAGCGCCATTTTTAAATTTTTTTTTAGATTTCATAAGCATTCGAGAAATATTCAACTGAATTCAACAAAAACTTTCATTGCATTCGAAGACTGCTCTTAAAATAATGTATTACATGAATGAAATTTCTGTTAAGTGTTAAGATTTAATTAGATAATTAATTCCGCTCTTTTATTGAGAAACACGTCACACTTTTTACATTAAAAGTTAATAACTTTTTAACTAATCATTGCAAACATGGCACACGTTAAAGCCATTGCGGATTAGACAGAACAGATTCGATACTTATTTTTATTGATGAGGACAAATCACGGGAACCAACGGGGCTTCGTTTTTTTTTTTTGACTGCCCGACTGGCCGAGTGGTTGCGGATTCGATACCCACCCGGGACAAACATTTGTGTGCATGAACGTGTTTATTTTGTTCCGGGTCTGGGTATAAAATAAAAGTATGTATATCAGTCATCTAGTAACCCATAACACAAGCATAATACTTGCTTACTTTGGGACTAGATGGCGCTGTCTGATGTCCCACGTATTATCATTATTTGCCTTTAACTCCGGAACCCTATAAAGTGCAAACGATTCGCGGTATTTATTTACTTTTATTCTTATAACAGAAATCTTATATAACACGCCACTTAACCTAGTTGAAGCAATTATACTACCCAACGATCGGAATTTGAGAACGACCGTCAGTTTCTTGTTAATTTTGAAGTTTCCACGCAAATTACTAAATTTTAGTTCGAGAGACCCTTTTAGATAAAACCATCTACGTCTTTGATCCGCTATCCGAAATTCTCAAGTCGCTAGTCGACGTTAAACGAATAACGCAGCAACTGTTTTTTTCTGCGGCATCCTCGAGCTGAATGTTTCATTTAGAACCAAAATTAGGAAGAGTCCATAAAGAGAAAAGATGTGACGAGTGGAATATTTATATTAACAAAATAGAAAGAAGAATAGAAGAATCTAGAAATGCTGCAATGTGATACCTACTGTAATCAATGCTAAATACTAAAGACGTACAATGAAGTTTATTTCATATACTATCTACATTTTTTTTACTATCACCACAGAATATTATAATAGTACCGATACAGAAGATTATCTCACCAAAGACCCTTAAATAAATAGCAACTCTTGCTGCGACGCAATAAAATGTAATTCAGCTCGCACAGCACTTTTATTTTCTTCATCATCATCACTTCACAGAATACTTTTAAATTTACCTAAAAGGCGCCTCTCTTTAATAATAATAATGTATACATGACAACAACGACTAGGCCCCAAACTAAGAATTAGCTTGTGTTTTGGGTACCAAACGAAGACACCACATACATATAACAACCAATAACCGGTACCAGTATCAATATTCATCATATAAATACTGACCCGACCTGGGATTCGAACCCGGGACCTCCAGCTTCATAGGCAGGGTCGCTACCTACTAGGCTAAGCCGTCGTCAATCTTTCTATCTCTATTTTTTTGTGGACAGTTTAACCTTAGGGTCAGAGAACTATTTTAGGGCTGTATTCTTGTGACGAATTATCAATTTGAATATTTATTTAACCTATATTATTATTAATAGTAGTCTGAATAATATTTTAAACGAATAGATAAGTATAGAGAACTATTTTAGGTCGTCAGGCTCATCACAAAATTATCATCTTCTCGTGGGAATGCGTAGGCGACTGACGAACTTCTTTTCGTTACACAAGCGATCGTCATATTCTCGTGCGTAGTATTTACGTTCAACTTAGCAATTACGCTGTATCGATAATTAATTCGGAAAAAATTTTTGAATTCCCGAAAAATTGGACTTTTTGAATAATACCTAATGCTTTGGAATTTGAAAAGTGATGTAAAATCTTTCTGTTTATGTCTTAGTCTATCATTCCACTTTGTATGAGTCTTTATCGTGTTTATATTTGGATCTGTACCTATCTAAGATTGACGTAGTTAAGAGGGGTCTCTTAGTACTCACTATCTTTAAACGTTTCCTTATAAATCGTAGGCCATATAGAAGAATGAATGGTAAACAAGATTATTTTGACACTTTCAAACGAAATAAAATGTTTTATTTGTAATTTTCTAAACCGATCTGAACTTCTAATTAAATTATGAAATAATACTTTCTTTTAAAAACTTCTAGTGGATTGTTTATACAATTTATTGATAACAATAAAAAAAGAGAAATTTCAACTCTGGGCAAGTATAAATTAAATAGAATCGATTTTATTTGGCAGAGTCTTGAAAATAAATCCTGTTAAGCCTTTACAAAGAAAATCTGTACAAAACCATGAGAACGGCGGCGTATACATTTTCAATTATTTGGAATCTATAGTTAAGTAAAATATAAATAAACACTGTTATGGGTATTAAGAAAATTAAAAACGCAATTATTTATATGTTGCATCATTAATTATAAATGTTAAAATTATCCTATGAACTTCCAAAAATAAACATCTTGTGTTATTAAAGCTGAAGTTGCTGTTTTTTCTGTAGCTGAAACCGTTTATCTTTAAATATACCATAAGCAAAGGTGGTAAATAAAAGCATCTCTTATAATACTGAACGAATGTACATATAATAATATAATTATTATTGTTATAATAATAATTAAAATAAAATAATAATAACGTATACATGACAACAACGTCTAGGCCCCAAACTAAGCATTAGCTTGTATTTTGGGTACCAAGCGAAGATACCACATACATATAACAACCAAGACCCGGCACCAGTATAATATTCATCATATAAATACTGACCCGACCTAGGATTCGAACCCGGGACCTCCAGCTTCGTAGGCAGGGTCGCTACCCACTAGGTTAAGCGGTGTCAAACCTATATATAAATTGAATAGAATATACTTTCATTCATATATGTTGATTCGATAAAATATTAAACGTAAATCATGTAACATATAAATATATTATTTATAATACATAAATACATCGATAAAAATATTGATTCCCTTCACTATAGATGTAAACTTGAACATTAGTTTCATCAATACTATCGTATTACGTAGTAACTCAAATGTGATACGTGAACGTCGCGTCGGTAGAAATGTGATTAACAAATCGTGAAAACGTAGCATGAATGGTCGTAGCGTATCTACACTGAAAAAAATTAGATAACAAAACTAGTTGTGTTACCATGAAAATAGTAAAACTTTGATAATTTTTAACCAAAGTTCGTTAAAATGAAAGCTACTTGTCGGTAAGCTGGTCAACTGAGTTTACTTATAGCAGTAGTTATGTTGTCACAGTTTTTGGGTAACTAGTAATAAAAAATTTTGTTACTTATAACCAAAAACGTTTTTCTGTGTAGCCGTGCTGTTGTTCCTTAAACAAAATCTAATTTGAACTCCGATTTATTTCAAAAATTGTACTACGAGCAATCCTTCATCTTTATCGAAGTCAATATGGTAATCGCTGCCAAATATGAGTGGAAATATGAACTTCCACGTCTTGAACCCCCTTTAATACGTCAGTCCCCCAGGAGACTACACAGCACTCAATATTCCACTACGATCCCTTAAGGAGTTATATAAAACACTAATTTCCTTTTATGCATCGAGAATTAAATTTATTATGTCAATAACGTTTTGATTGACATACATATAAACTGTGGGCATAACAACTTGTAACTAAACTATTACATTATTTCTGAACATTAGTACATGCACAACCATCAATTGTCAGGTAGATACTCTGTTACGATTTTTATTGAAAATAGCAATAGATGGTGCCAACACTACCTACTCATCAAATTTTCATACCGTAAACTTTAAATGAAAATCGATTCTTGAGGAGTGAACTCTTAAAACAAAACTAAAATAATAATAATATCTGCGACATCCCACACAGCGCCATCTACTCCCAAAATAAGCAAGTAATATGCTTGTATTATGGAGTACTAGATAACTAATATACATACTTAAATATTTTTTATAATATGTACATACATACTTTTACCCACCCAAAATGAAACGATGTCTTATTAACACTCTCACGCCCATACGGTCAGTCGGCGGGTCGTAACTTTTCAAGGTCGCCGTATATATACTGCCCTGAATGAGTTCTGCAGGCCATAGGGCCGCCGGCGTGGCACACCCTAACTTTATCGCCGTAATCTATCAAAACGTTCGTTATAGATATGAAATTGCGACATCGCAGCGGACCGCATAGCCTGCTAAAAAAACAATCATCAAACCCGCCAGCCGCCTGTACGGCCTGCTGCACTAGTTATAGATTTTTCGCCGCGACTTACGCGTATAGTTAGAGGCGCAGTCGTTGCGTTGTGGCGTTGGCGGGCCGCATAGCTTGCTGAACTTGAAAATTCTATATATGGATGGCAGTGAGAGTGTTAAGGGTTTTTCTTTTCGCTCTGTCGTAGAAACGGTAAGACACAAGCCATCAAACTTGATATTATAGTACAAACTCTATAGTAAAACAACAAAAAAATAAAAACCGGAAAAGGGTTAGTCTGGGTTGCGCAAGGATCCCGAACGAAACAAACTCAACTATTTTGGGAATTTCATGACAAATATATTGTTTTGTTACATTGAAACAGACGATCGACTCACAACAATAATTTTCGTCTAAGACAAGAAGCCCTAAAAGTTTAGATAGCACACTTTCATATCTGTTCTGTCACTTGGTCCTGGTTATGTATACGCAAAGAAATGTTTACAGATAATTATTAGCTTAACTGTCACACGTCTAAGCTCCGCGTGTTCATGTGTTTGTGGTGGCACGGTGGCCGTGCGAAAATTAGCAGATACACTCTAAATGCGTGATAGATGTTTAGGGTTATATGTTTCTTAAAGTCGAATGTCGCACCCTTATTTGTGATTAAACAGCGAATTTTTGAAATCAGAAAACTGGAACATCGATGAGACGAAAACAATTAAAAATGTGATTATGATCCACTGTAATACTCTAAATTAGAATTTGTATGACCTGGCGAATAGCAAACAATATTTTTTTTGGCCAGCGTTTATTATATTAAAATATTCAAAAAACATTACAAATTATACAGATAATTTTTTTTCAAAGCTTGACAATTTTTTCAAGGATATATCCTAAGTCTATCTAAGGAAACCATTTTTTTAAAAAAAAAGAGGACTAATTTTCACATCAGAATATTTTTCCTGGAAGAATCATTAATACAACGTTAAATTCTACGGACGAGAAAGGGGCGACCACGGTTGCAGCTGGAAAGGATATCTCACCGGCAGCGCCGAAAAGCGCAATCGTCAGCACATTCCCTCGGTAATAAGATAACCTCGTGACGCCATATCACAATATTTTAGTACTAAGTGATACTTTTTAGAAACTTGAATACTTTTTGGAGTAAATTATTCTGTATGTGTATTCTTATTTTAAATAATTCAATTTTCTTCATTTACAATCGTATAACTGAAATGTTGAAAGAAAAATGATGTTTGCTTTAAAACAAAACCGCCGCACCGACTTAGACTATCACGCACTTGCCACTCGTTAGTATCTCTCTCTTTTTCTCTCCTATACTTTTACTTTCTGTCCTATTCAAATCACACTTTGTTAGTGTGTCCAAATATTTTCATACCTCTAAATACTATATAAGTCATCATCGATGTAAATAAAGACACCGACCGCATCGTGACCACAAAAGTATGAACAACAAAATATACGCCACGGACTAAATATACGCCAATCGATGTTTTGAAATTCGTACTGAAATAACAAACAAAAATTCTGAAATATTACATTTCATGTGGAATTCAACGAAATGTTTAAAGCAAACAATAATAATGGTATGTGATCTGTCTGTCGTTTTGCTTGGGTTTTTAATTATTTCGATGAATGAGACGCCATTTCTTGATGATTCTGTTGTCTAATTAAATCATATATTGCAAACGGTTTGCCAGTAAGGATTGATTAATTCATGAGCCAATTACGATTCAGATTTCAATATATTACAGGACACAAACACATTATATATGATTAATTAGGTACGTAACCATAATCGTCATAATAGATTGTACACGCAACGTGTTTTAATTAATAAAGACACAACCATAACATAATACTGATGACGCTCATAATCGATAAGATCGGAACATATCCGGATATACCTACTTAAAATGATACGATATCTTCGAATTACTTAATCTACAAGTCCGAAACATAAGCACACAATTTATTTGCATAATGCACATAAGTTGGGCTGTTGTCACATATGGATCAACGGTTTCAAATTGTGAACTTATAGGAAAAAATTGTGGTAAATATTATGAGACAAATACGGAATCTTAGTTATCCGACGTACACGCGCACGTTTTATATATGTTGTAGACCAAGTGATAAATCGGACCTTTTTCATTATGACCGAGCACTATGAAAAATGCACAATTTGAGAGGGCAATTTGGTAATAATTATTCAAATAATCCAATTGACTGGGCATTATACATAATGTCCATCACCTTTTAGGCAGAATACCTCGTATTATGTTATATTTTATATATATCATATTAATTAACATTAACTAATGTCAATGGCAACACGAGGAGCGAATAGAGGGAGGTGGGGCTGGGGAAGAGGGGTGTATATTCGTTTGGTATAGTACCCCCTTGTTGGTGGGTAGAGGGGGGAGGGAATTTTTGGTTAATTTTGTATTACGGGTCAGAGGGTTGATTAAAAAACTCCTCGCTCCGCTCCGTTTCGCTCCTCGCTGGTCGCAAGAAACCTAACAGCTCCTCGGTTCGCTCGTCGCGACCTATCCGTTTTTTTAATATGTGTAGTAAAATGATAAACAAAATTTTAAAACCCATATTGTTATTTATCCAATTATCCCAAGCTACACCATAAGCATACTATAAATTTGCTGAAGAAACTGAGGCATTTGTTCTTTAAGAGATATCAATTGACTTTATTATCAAATTGCCCATTTGACAAGTAGCAATATAATAATTACCGGGCAATATGATAAATAATGAAGCTAGACATTATTATTAATGCCCACATTAATCACTTGGGCCATAACATATACACCGTTGTATGCTGAACGTAGTCCAAACTTTATAGAGAGTCTAGAGCTTACTGAACTAAACAAAAAGTTTCATGTGAGCGGATGACGCAAATTAACGGTTACCGAGAAAAACATGTTTAAAGTCTAATTTTTTTATAACAACCAATAAAACACTAATACAAAATTACAATAAAGAAATACTTGGTACATCATTTTTAGTTAATCAGGTTTATTAGCAAACTTAATAAAACTCCGCGGGACTGTCTCACGAAGAAAACAACTGATAAGATAAATGATCGACTTCTTTGAATCGAAGTGTTAGTGCAAATTTTTGTTATGTAATTATTTTTAAATTAGCGATTAGCGGTAGACCAGATGTCTCGGAATAGTAATTAGATATCTTAAAGTAGGGTGACGAAGCATTTAGGTTCTCCGTGTTGTGTTGTTTTTCTCATCATCAGCCCATTTTTACCCCACTGCAGGGGCTTCGGCCTCCCCCAGAGTGAGGAGGGGGGCTTGGAGCTTAAGTCCACCACGCTGCTCCACTGCGGGTTGGGAACTGTAACGACCGCCATCTATTGACAGCGTCTGGGACCGACTGCTTAACGTGCCCTCCGAAGCACGGTGTCAGTGATATTGTGTACTTAAGTCAGAAAAACTCATTGGTACACGAACTGATATTCGAACCATGGGCTTATAAATTTGAGACAGGTTCGTTGCGCTCTGGGCTATCACGACACTTGAAACTCTTTGTTCGTTAAGCTGTACGCGTCCTTAAAGTTTGGACTTCTTCCAATCAAACACGGTTGATAAATTTTTGAATGTAGACAGGATCAAACAAAAACCAAATCGTGTACTAAATTACACTAAATTCATAGTCTTATTCATCGCACGGAAACCGCCTGCTTAATTGGCTAATAGGGTAGGTGACAATTTTTTTTTATTATTTGAAATAAGAATATGGTATTGCTGATAGTTATGAATTCACTTACCATATTAGCCAATTATGTCCTATTGCAGGGGCTTAAGCCTCCCCTCGGTATGAATGTGCTTACTACATTCAAATGAATTATTTTTTTAAGTAATAACAAGATTATGAGCGTTTAGAATTCGCTATTAGACATAGAGGACAATATTGAGGCGTGACGTCATACCACAATAAAGCTTATTTGAATACGTACAATTTTTCACAAGAATAGGCAAAAAAAACATTTTTTTATCATTTATTTGCGAGTAATCTCTATAGAAATGTAATATTTTTAATACGTACTGTACATTAGTCACCTACTTTATTCTATTAAAGCCATACGTACTTTAATTTGACCCAGATTTTTACTCAAATGGACCCCGTTAATTCCGCAGCCGTTAAATCGGTCACGTCTCTAAACGGTCAATGGTGACCAGGTGGGCATAATCAATCAACAAGCATTATCTATCAACCGCAGAGTTTGCAAAATGATTTATTTATGTGCTCTACAAAGTTTAGACTGTCGATTTCATTCGCTACTAATACATGGTAATAAAGTGTCCTGGTGTTATTTTTTAATCGGTACAGATTATGTTTTGGTGTTGCTGTATGATAATTGAAAAATAAAACTCTCCGCTTGAGGTCGCATTGTTATTTAAAATTTAAAAAAAAACCAAAAAAATTTAACATGCTAAAATTTCATCAGAGTTTACATTAATAATATCGTATACATCCATAAAAGTACGAATTAACTAGAAGCCATTTTCTGCGTTTACCGTCTGTCCAGTCATAATCTAGCTACCCGGTGCAAGATGGCGAGTTTCAGTCCGCGAAGTCCCCGCACACCGGTCTTTACCCCCAGGAAATTGCGTTTGACATTTTCGATAATGTGAAATTATATTTCTGCTGCTGTCAAATTTGATAACTTTTTGTATACATCATACCTAAAATCAAAATATGTTTTGTACACAAAAACACGTATTTATATATAAAAATCTCATTCGACTGAATCACTTTAAATTCTATATAACACTTATTATTTTAAGGGTAATAATTATAATAATATCTGGGACATCCCACATAGTGCCATCTAGTCCCAAAGTATGCAAGTATTATGCTTGTATTGTGGGGTACTAGACAACTGATATAAATACTTAAATATTCTTTATAATATATACATATATACATATATAGATACCTTTACACACAGACACGAAACAAATAGACATGTTCATGCACACAAATATTTTTCCAGGGCGGGAATCGAACCCGGGACCCTAGGCTCCGCAGTTAGGGTCTCTAACCATTCGGCCAACAGGTCAGTCAAGGATATACTGATATTTATATAATAATTTTATTTTATTTAAAATAATACAATCTGGTTGCAAAAGATCGACATACATTCTTTGTTTAATATTTATTTATAATTAAAATTTTAATTTAACACGTTTAGAGAAGATTACTTCAAAAATCATATTTTTTTAAATAATATATCCTGTATGCGTCTAGAATTTCGGTTCAATTTTGTACTGAAAAGAGCTGAATCAGCAAGATAATTTGCATAGTTAATATTGTACGGCAAGGTAGATTTTAGGAGACGTATTTTCAAGTCGCGAACGAGAAGGCGGGGCGCTTAGTAACGAAGCTTTTGTGAAGTAGGTATATATTGATTTCTTCGAAGATAGCTTATCACAATACGTTCCCATATATTAGAATCTCATATGCGGATTTTTCCCAATAAGCTTATTTCGCTTAAAAGGAGTTTGTAAAAAGAATAAAATGAGAGTAAGATTTGCGCCTCGTCAGTTCAGTATTAAAGATATTTGAAATTATCATCGTAAGCTATATTTGATTATATTTTTAAATCGTTTTATTAAGCTTGATCCCGTACATTTATAACTTTGATTCAAATCTCACGACAGTTTTTTCAACTACTCCTCCATACCGATTTTTGAAAATTTGCACACTAATTGAGTTACCGTGACAATTATTATGATAATTGCAAGTTGGTAACGAGGGTCTGATGATGGACATTGGATCTCTTCAACACTTACCAGCAGTCGTTTCGAGTTTGGTTGGTTTCAACAAATCTCACACATTATAATTGGTTACGAAAATCTGATGATAGATACAGGAGATGCCAAGTAGAACTTACATAAAAAAAACTCAAAACTATAAACTAAAAACAGTTTTAAAAAATTTTAAATCAAAAGGTTTCGATCAACTGTTCTAAAACTAGAGAATAATTAGGACACAAACCTGGACCTTCTTGAGATACTGTCATCTGATGAGAAATCATGCAATACTAGCAGGGCTGTCTTCTCATGTAGGATGCCAAGGGCACTTTGTTTTGCTGCCTCAGTGGATTATGTAATAATCTGGGACTTTTAACAGACTAAAATAAAAACTTATATAACGACTGTATAATTAAATAAAGAACTACTTGCCCTGAAAAGTGTTTCCAAGCTCACTGAATGAAAAATTTCAAATGCGCCCGCCCCACGTTTTTATTTTAAGAGAATGTCATAAGCCAACGAAAATTCAGAATGTCGCCGCCCACTGGCCCCAAAGGCGACATACCTTGTTATACGAGTTCGTGCTTTACACAAGCGAGACGCACAATAGCGCACCGCTTGAAATTATAGGGCGTAAGTGCAAAATTATTAAAATTTAATTTCTTTTAATTGAAACGCCTATTGAAAAATACAAAACGAGCATCGAATACAGAATTATAAAATCTATATAATATATTTTTTTCAACTATAACAAACTTCTTACTCAGCTACAATGATTGATAAATGGATTTTTAAGAGGTATTTTTACAATTTATTTTTAATCTGTAAAACTTATTAAATAATAATTTCAAAACGAACGTCGTATAAAACGATGACAGTGATTTAATTTATTTTAAAGACATTAAGATATATGAAATACTTTAAGCGATATCGTTGTTTGAAAATGCCGTCCTCAGCTTCTAACATCGCCTTAACCTGTTAAAAGTTCCAGATTACTACATAATCCGCTAGGCAACAACACAAAGTGCTTCTTGGCACTCGACATGAGAAGAACCCTGCTAGTATTGTACATTTTTTTACCAGACGTCAGTATCTGAAGAAGATCCAGGTTTGTGTCCTAATTATTTTCTAGTTTTTGGTAGACAGTTTCTTAAAGAAAGAAAAGTGATTTTTTTCTTGAATATTTTGAGGGACCAAAATTTCAAATTACCATCGCCTTAAGAAGAGATGACGAACTTAAAGGATATTTATCACATAAGAACTAAGGCCTCCAACAAAGCGACGTTCATGTCTAAACTTATTCTGAATTTCAGGGAATTTTTTTTTTGAAGTTTTCTTCCTGCGAACCGTTCGTTGTAAGCTTATTGTCAATTTTATGACAATTGTTACCATTTCAAAAAATCCAAAATTAGGGAACCACGGTTAAAATGAATTAAAAAATATGCTATATCTAGTCAATTTCGGCGAGACAGTCTTTAAAGACTTTACTTTTAGGAAATGAAGAAATGTTCTGCAGGATTTTCTTCCCTTATTTTATAAATTAATGAATTTAGTCACTAGCTAGCTCTAAGACTAACACTGAGTTACCACACGACGGCTTTACGCTTGTACAGCGTTTAATCCTGTGCAGAATATATGAAGCTTTAGGATATTGTAAGGTATTATACAGAATTGTTTGCATATCATTGAGATTTATTGAAGTATATCCAATCATTTTTGATTTTTTATACTCTAGAAATTTAGCACATAATTTGAAGAATTTGCAAATAACGAACGTGAAGAGAAGTGGCCTGTAGATCCAAATTTTCATATTGTCGTGGTAATATATCTTATTTATTTGAAATTAGCTGAATCGATTCAAATGAAATTTCGTATGTACATTCTGTTAAGATATATCTGTAATGTGTTACTTTTTGATTATCACAATCAAAACATAAAAAGAGATTTTTTTGTTTTTAACGATTACATTATGGTATTTTCGGCTGCTTTGTTTCACGTGAAAATAAAATTTGAAAAAAATGTGATCTTTATTATGATGTCTGATATTGGAATAACAATAAATTACATCAGCAATAACTATTTTTGAAACGCTGACTAAAACTTTTGTCATGGTGACGTGTGTGAAGGACGCCGTTTTCTCACATGGGAATATGTCGGCCTAACTATTCGTGGCGCGCGAACGTTGAAAAACCAATTTGTAGATTTTCGAGACTTTCGGTTCCCTCTTAAATAAAATAATTATTATATGAGTATTGTGCTTCAATCATTTAATTTAGCACCAATTATTGCCATTAAAAATCTAATATTGACAATCAATATACTTTATTCCTTGCATTCATTATTTGTAGTAAAATACAGTTTTTTTTCTTAATGTACTGATATGATATAAACAGTTTCTGTATCTTGTATTTTCTACCATTTCCCTATAATCTTAGAGTAGCGAAATTATCAGCAGTTTTATTATTAAACGATAGCATTTCGATTGTTCTGTGAAATCAGCCGGTTTGTAAACGAAACGGCTGACGACCGTTCTATAACACCCGCATGTCCTCTTCACACCTACTTCACAACTAGCGTTCAAATCAACTCCAGAGTTCAAACTAAAAAAGCACGCTCTAACTGAAATATTCACTGCTAATTTGTTACTTTAAGCTCTAAAAATGTTTCAATTAAAGGAATACTGTAGATTACATTACCTAACGTAAAGTCGATAAAGTAAAAATTGAGACACATATCGAAATCATTTAATTAAAGTTATTCTTACTAGTATTATAATCATTTAAGGTATCAAAAAATACAAGGCTTGTTGGTGACTTGCCGCTCCGCTCCGCTTCGCTCATCGCATTATCACAAGCAAAACCTAACCTAACCCTTTTTTTTTAAGCGACTTCAAAAAAGAAGGAGGTTACTCAATTCGACCGTATATATGTTTTTTTTTAATTTTTTTTTATGTGTGTTCAGGGATAACTTCGTTGTTTATAAACCGAATTGGATGATATTTTTTTTGTGAAAGGGAGATATCTCCGAAATGATACCATGATAAGGAAACCAGGATCTGATGATGGCATCCCAAAGAAATCGAGGGCAACCTTCGAAAATCGTATTTTAAAGTATCGTATTTTAAGTATTTTGATAAAATACTACTACTAGTACTATTTAATGAAGGTCGGGAATCGATCTGATGATGGAGCTGAAAGACAGTAGAGGGAACTCCTCAACGACTTACAGCAATTACCTGGTGTTTGGACTTAATTCGTTTCTATTAATGAGAACTTTGCACCCATATGGGTTATAAGTACCATTACAGGTCTGATGACGGAGACCATACACAGTCGAAGGAACTCCTTAACGATTTATAGCAATTACCTGGTGTTTGGACTTGATTCATTTCTATTGATGAGATCTTTGCACCCATATGGATTATAAGTGCCATTACAGGTCTGATGATGAAGACCATAAACAGTCGAGGGAATTCCTCAACGATTTACAGCAGTTGTTTTTTGTTGGGCTTCCTTCATACGGTTGAATGTGCCAAAATGTTCAGTTCGCACAAAAATAATAATTAAGATTGAAGTTTTACATAGGAATACCACTGCCTACTAGGCATGCTGATGCGTCAATTTGACACTGAATTTACGTTGCGTAATCGCGGTTCTGTCTCATTAGAGTAGCGCGTTTAGTAGCCCCATTTATACTAAATACAAATAAGTTACAAATGCGTTCAACTAAAAATTGAAAAATAAAATAATTTTCAAAAAAAAAATAAAAACCGACTTCAAAAACATAAACTAAAAAGTTAAAAATAAAATTTTCACTTTAAAGAAAGGAGCATTAACAGGCGGCATATAGTTAATGAAGTCTGTGCTAACTCAGACACTTTAAATGGGTACTTACCAGGTAATAACAATTACAATAATGATATATTTATAACTATAACGAATATAGAACAAACACAATTTAAAGTGTCTGAGTGAGTAGGCACCGACTTCATTAACTATATGCCGCCTGTTAATGCTCCTTTCTTTAAAGTGAAAATTTTATTTTTAACTTTTTAGTTTATGTTTTTGAAGTCGGTTTTTATTTTTTTTTTAAACCACGGACAATCAACTTTCACTTCTTCACTTCACTTCATCAGCCCATATTTACCCCACTGCAGGGGGCTTGGAGCTTAACTCCAACACGCTGCTCCACTGCGGGTTGGGGACTGTAACGACCGCCATCTATTGACAGCGTCCGGGACCGACTGCTTAACGTGCTCTCCGAGGCACGGAGTCAGTGACAGTTATGTACTTAAGTCAGAAAAATTCATTGGTACACGCCCAGATTCGAACCATGGCCCTATGGCCTTATGAATTTGCCAACATACATAAATTAAAATACAATCAACCTATCTTGACCGAATTTCAAAGCGGTGAAAAGAGAAGACTAGGCCAATATGAAATCGCAAAACAATTCGCGCCATTTAATTCGGCGCGGACTTTAACTAATATCGATCAGTTAATGTACACATTAACTATGTAAAGTACGACATTCTTATTATTCTGCACTTTAACGTGTTGATTCAGTTAATGTCAGCATTACCTATGTAATATTAACGATTTTCGGGCTTCACCGTTTATATCTTCATCTTCATCAGCCCATTTTTACCCCACTGCAGGGGCTTAGGCCTCCCCCAGGGTGAGGAGGGGGGCTTGGAGCTTAAGTTCACCACGCTGCTCCACTGCGGGTTGGGACGTTTATATGTAAAGTCAATATTAACGGTTTTCGGGCTTTACCGTTTATATACATATATATCCGTCTTGGAATGCGCTATACGAACCCAAACTATCGACAAATAATGCCTAGAAGTATTTAATTGTGGCGTTCATATGTGATTATGCGATAGAAATATTCGGTACCCTACCATATCCATCTTGTACATCCATCTCTGTATTAACTGCAATATCCACGGCG
Source organism: Luffia ferchaultella (assembly GCA_949709985.1). NCBI lineage: Eukaryota > Metazoa > Arthropoda > Insecta > Lepidoptera > Psychidae > Luffia > Luffia ferchaultella. Next base: position 12,152,360 of record OX453255.1, read on the forward strand.
TCTAATTGAAATACCGGGACAGGGAAATTCTATCCAAAAATAAATTAACTTTCAAGGGAACGAAACGAGCGGCGAAAGAAAATAAATTAAATGATACCCAATCACTGACAATCCGGGAATTGAATTGGCTGTACGCCTGTGGCTTTAAGGGTCTATAAATTTGTCTGTATGTAAACAAACATTTACCGTTGATTTGTGCATTTATAATTAAAACACAATATGAATATATTTGTGTTCATAAACTAGTTCTCCTCCCGTCGTTGGAGTAATAACTTCAGGTCATAATTCTCACTTCTCTCCCTATTATAGGTAAACCCCTGTTGTCGTAATATAACTATACTAATATTTATTGTTATTTGCTTCGTGATATATGAAAACTGTACCCGAATATGAAACAAAATTACAGAAAAATCGATCAGAATAAGATCGAAGTTGTATTTATGTAAAATTTTAAATAGATGAAATTGAATTTTTTTTTTTAATTATTTTGTATGAAACAGTTTTCTAAATATATCATAACATAGTGAAAGAATTTAAAAAAAAAATCATTATCAACAAAGTTATGAATGTTTAAAATGTCCTGTTAGAGAAGTAAATACCGTACAGTGTACCTATGTGTGAAGTAAGGCCATTTTAAATAATGTTAAATATTTCGAAAGAAAGAGATAAATTTTAATAATTTATAATTTCCATATTGTTCAATCGAATTTAATTTTGTTTGTAAATTTTGTTATTGTTTAAAATCTATTTTTATGATAAATTTAATATATTTAATAGTAGACAAGTGCCGTATTTTCTCTTGTAACTTAACTTATTACGTTCTTGGATATTTCCAAATAAATAGCTAAAATAAATTCAGCAAACTGAATGCCTAGAGGTTATTATATCGTAAGAGTACTTTTGGAAAATATTGCTTCCAGCGATTAATTTAATGTATACAAATATATTGTTTCGGCAACCTAAAATAAATACTTACTGAAAAACTGATAAGAGAGAGTCAGAGTAGCTTAGCAAGGGTTCCTATCAATGAAGGAAGCTTGTAGTATTTTATTTATTTCCATTCACTAATTAGTAGTACCATATATTAACAAAAAAAAATTCAAAAAAACAATAACGCCTCCGAAGAAAATAAATAAATAATGGTTTAAAACATAAATATTTATTATAATGTTTTAAGCTTAATTAGACTTCACATTCATTGGAAACTAAATTATCAGGGGAATATTGTTAATAAACAGTTGTTTTTCAAAGAATCTTCTATGTAGCCTGCATTTCTCTTGTTGTGGTATTTATTGCATTTATCACAATCTATCTAATACCAGCCAATCTTATGTTCTATGAAATCAAAGAAAATTTAAAATATTGCAACATTTATAAAAAAATATTATATCTATACATGCACTGTAATATTATAATAATTATTTAAATTAATTTAATTGAATTAAAATTGTATATTGATATTTATCCAAATTGATTCAATTTAATTTTAATTGTATGTTAATTTTAATTTACACACTCTTATTAAAAATTTATCAAATATATATAAAATTAATCTTTCAGTGTTTTTTTACAATTGTCACCAGTTCAAATTTCGTACACAGCCTCTTTGCTCTTATCTTTACCATGTGTTTCGTGAATATTCAGGTTCGAAATTCAAATTACTTTTCCTCCCTTGGAAGTATTAAAAGGCATTTTTGCTCCAGCTCCGCAGATTAGTACAACTATTATAAACAGTAAACACCCCTTTTACCAAGTACTTTGCCTTTTAAATAACTCTATTCTTATAAAAGAGTCCATGACAGTTGAGTTACATTAAAGAAAATAGGCAATAGATTAACCATACGTAAATATTTCTCATGTTTATTTTGCAACATTCGTAAGCACAGGTCTACTATTAAAAATGTTATCAAACTTAACGAATTCCACTGGGACCTTCCCCCAGCAACTGTTTATGGAGGTGCGCTACTTAACGCATTTGGTCGAATGGCTTCGTCTGTCTCTTTTTTTCCCCGTGGTAATGATAAGGATGCAAGACGAACGTGCGATAGAGATGACGCAAATGGAGCGCGGGCTTAATAGTCACATATAGAAAGTAATGTTTTAGGAGATAACGACGTTCGTATTGAAAATTCAAGTAGTAGGGGTAGGTAAAATTTATTAATCTTTAAATAGAAATAATTTGTAAAGACGTCTAGTTAAGAGTCCGTGATTTTAAGTGATAGATTTTCCAATAGGTCAAGTAGAAGGGTCTAGGGTGGTTTCAGGAGAGAATTTTTTTCTGAAATTCTTTCGTATTCGTTCAAAAATATTTTAAAAAATATAATTTTTGTTTTCGAAGTAAGGTGTAGTTACCTAAACCGTAAGAATTATTCCATGTAAAGAACATTTTTTGTTTGTTCTGAGTTGTAAATTATCTGAGATACATCTTAAGTTAAAAAAAAATATATTCTCTAGCTTTCCTATCTACAGAACTAAATTTAATAAAGAAAATGGCATATAATGATATTACAGACGAGTGCATATGAATAAAAATTGCGCAACAATATTATAATCGGAGATTATTCATAGCGGCCGGTTTGGCTGACCGATTGGCCGAGTGGTTAAAGACCATAACTGTGCGGCCAAGGGTTGTGGGTGCGATTCCCGCCCGAGACAAATATTTGAGTGCATGAACATATCTGTTTGTAACGTGGCTGGGTGTAAAAATATCTATATATGTATATATTATAAAAAATATTTAAGTATGTATATCAGTTTACTTAGTACCCATAATACACAGTACAGTACACAATACGTTTTTTTTTTCCATGGCACTTTCTATTAAGTTCGGGTGTAAGACGTTATCACGTCAAAACATTATCTGAATTCAAATCGACTAACACTGCATTTTGGTAAAGACAGCGAATCTACGTAGGTATGTAATTGAACGTTTATTAATTCAACATTTCGAAAGCGTACAGGTATTAATAATTTAAAACAACAAAATCACCACTATAGGTATTTTCAAATGACAAAAGTCGATCAATTTTATTCATTTTGAACACCAATAACATATACGTCACGACATGTCGAAAGATAAGACGTCATGATACATTGCAAGGAATTTCATACGTCAAATTCGACTGATAGACGAAAAATTATCTTAAGATAGGTGTGTTTATTACTATCACATACGTGTTTTGTTTGTTAAAAGAATAATGATCAGTAGTTTTTTTTTTTGTGTTAGCACTAATTGTAATGAAAATATACAAGTTTTATCTACGTCTCTATGAAAGAATCGAATTCGTGAGCAAAATCAGGCACTCAGGCATGAAATGTAAATTCAGATTCTTCATTTTCTTTTCCAGTTCGAATTTTACATATGGGCAGCGAATATTTCAAAACATCAACTATGCAATATACAACAACTATTTGGTCTACCGAATATATTTTTTGTTCACATTCTTGTTGTCTCAACGCGGTATTTCTATGAACATCCATGGTATCAACGTATAGAGTGTGTGTAATCACAAAGCTACTTTAACTGTAAAATAATGAGAAGTAAAGTTAAGTATCATTATGTTGAGTTAGTAATAATAAATTATATTAGAAAAGTAACCGTTAATATTTAATATAATTCAAATCATGGGGCAAAACTAGTATATTTTAATAATTACTAGCGACCCGCCCCGGCTTCGCACGGATAACAGACCATATAAGCCGTAATGTTTTTTTCTGTCGTAGTGTCGTATCAGCTTGTTGCTTCGAATATGTGATTGGATTTAATTAGATTTAAATGTAAGGTAAGTTCATCCTACTTGGAGTATTTCTAAAAAAAATTATTTCCAATTCTATAAATATTTGAAAAAGTAAAAAGTAAATACATATAAGCTAACCTAACCTACGTGTCGCGTCGTCCCGTATGGCCGCCCGGCTGGTCGCCTTATTTATATATTTCGCGATAGCTCTAAGATATTAATTTAAAATGTATAGTGTAAAGGTCAATCATAATGTGCATAACATGCTGAAGAAAAATAAGGTATTTAATTTGATAAGGATTAATACTGTATCCGTACAAATTGCTTTCCAATTACCTCATCGTGTGACGCCATTTTTTTAATCATAAAAATAGGTATAGTAAGCTATCCATAAAAGGTATACATATGCCACCGTGGACTTTTCTTTAGTCCTATAAAAGAGACACAATTCCGCCGTACATTATTTTGTTATATCTCAAAGGGATTAGGCAGCTTTTTCGATGAAAGCTCCCAGCCGGTTTGATTTTTTTCCGACTTCTTCAACAATAATCCTCATATTTCAATTAATTTGCACAAAACATTAATAAATTATACACATAAACCTTCTTCTTGAATCACTCCGTCCATTGGTGTTAATAATATGCCAATCCGTTTGGTAGTTTTTGAGTTTGTCGCGTTCAGACAGACAGACAGACGCGGCGGGGGACTTTATTTTTAAACGACTTCAAAAAAGAAGGAGGTTTTATAATATGTAGTACGAATGAAACTATCATTGGACAAAACGGAACTGTAAAGTGTATAATGGGAATAGTAGGAAACAAGTAGGAAAAGCATGCTAATCCAATTATTATTGAGTATTTATATTAGTTGTCTGGTATCCATAGTACAAGCTTTGTTTTATTTGTGCTGTGTGGAATGTCCGTAGTATTATTATTATTTCAACGAGTGTAATTTGTGATATTAAAAAACGGCCAAGTGCGATTTAGACTCGCGCCTGAGTGTTACAGTTATAAATGTATACTAACACGTTTATGGCTATTCGCCGCCAAAATACTACGTTAATGCAAATTTCACTTTTAAATATTTTTTTTTATGTGAGGAAATTACGGTTTAACGGTTTGCAAATTTATTCCTTTACATATGCTATAAGACTTTGCTCGTTGTCTTTTATGATTCTAGGTCAATGGTAAGTACCCTATAGACATTTTTTACTTGAGATTTACTTGAGAGTGTCAAAATATGCGACTTAAATGGCCAAACGTCTTTATTAGGTCCAACGATCCTTATCAATAGTATTAGATATGAATTTCAAGTGACATATCCACACGTTCCCGAGACAAAGGGTCTAGACGGACAGACAAACGAACAATGAAGTAATTCTACAAAGGTTCCTGTATTCCTTTTTAGGTGCGTAACCCTCAAAACGGTTAAAGTTAAAAGTGTTTTAAATTCTTGTAACAAATATATCGAGCGAATGTTAACCGGCGAGCGACTCCGCCGCCGCATAGTCGGCGCAACTGATCGGCGCGGTCAGATCGCAATAATTACGCCTCATTACCGGTACGAAGCGTTCAATCGTTCGTCCTACATTCACCTTAAAAGCGCGGTCGATAAAATGAAATGTATAATAAAATTATGAGAACTATAGATACATATTTTCTATTGTTATATTAACTTTTCTGCTGTTAGCGAACCTATTGCTGATGTATTTTACTGCTCTTTTAAATAATTGTAGATCGCTAATCTGCTGTAAAAATAAACTTTTTTCATTTATCATTTTTTCAAATAAATTTGTAAATTCAAAAAAAAATAATGAAATATTAAATATATCTAAGCACTTATATCCAACCAACAACCAGTGTATTATTAATCAAATAAAAAATTTAATTCAACACTTAAACAATTTATGAAGAAAAACAAGACAAACTGATTTATGGCAGTAAGTTCTCGTAAAGAGGCATAAATATTTTTATTATTCAACATGTGGCCTTTAAAAAAAAAGAAAAAGAAAAATTTGCTATACTTATTTGTTCTTGCAGTTACGACTGAGTTGTAATAATTTAATTACTCGATTATTAATTTTTTCACTGGAGACATCACCTTAAGCGAGGTAGGTAGGTACTCGATATCTCGAAGCATTGAATAACCAGTCGTTCTAAAAACGCGAACACTTGTTTACTTGTTGGTGAACGCGAATCCCTTTAAGCAGATATTATTATTTATTAAATGAGAACAATCGATTAAAACAGTTTTAATTAAAATTTAAAAATTATGCTCTAGATATGATTGGATATTTAAAATTAATTGTGTTATAAATTTTACAAGTTGTGATCACACAATGACATGATTAAATAGTGAAATGTTGGCCGGAGCTGAAAACAGCACGGAATTGGTACAGCGTTGGTTGCAGCGTCGAGGCAGCGATGATTGCGATCTTACAGGTAAAAAGGTTTCTACCATAGAGTAAATTAATTTGACAGCAGTTTTATGGTTTCAACTATGAAATAGGCTTTTAGATTTAGATTTTGTGCTTGTTATAAACTATCATTGCATTCAGACAAACAACGAAAAAGGACTCAAATCCTAAACAAACGTATATTTAAATTATTTATTTATTTCAAATTATACCCTTACGTGGTAGTGAAAACCTTTTACGCCACTTTTATTTGAAATTTTTAAGCGTTATTGTTTTTCTGTAATTTTATTAAACATATACACCGTGTTCGTTTGAACATAGTTCATACTAAAGAACGCGTACAGTTTAACGAACCAAACAAAAAGTTTCAAATAAGCTGATGGCCCAAACTAACGGTTACCGAGCAAAAAAAAAACAACACGGTCAATCCAAATGCTTGGTCACCCTACTGTTACAATATCTAATAATATTTCGAGACAGCTGGTCTACCGCCCACCACTATTTTAAAAATGATTATATAACAAAAAGTTCCACTAATATTTCAAATTGAAAGAATAGTCGGTCATTGAACTTATCGGCTGTTTTACAAGTAATGTTTCCTTAATTCTGCGATTCGCGAGACAGTCTCACGGCATTTTATTAACTTTGCGAGTAAACCCGAGTAAATAAAAATGTATTACTTTCATATTATGAGTGTAATTCTGAATAAGTGTTTTTTTTTAAATTTAAAATAAATGCGCTTTTTTACTCATGCAACAACCCATGAAAACAATAAAAAAAAACGAAATTAGTGTCCACTAATTTGATCCTTTATCGTACATATTTGATGTCTAAGGCTCAGTTCTCGAAGTGCTGTTTATCGTTGGTATGTTGTATGAAGTCTGCTTAACTCAGCGACTACTTAAGTAAAGCCATCGATCAATCATTATGTCTTGGATTAGAATTATAAATGCTAAGTTATACAATTTTATTACATCACTGGTTTTCTTAAGTGTAATTTCTCTAGGTGCAACCGTTTTATTGTAGAATGTAATTGTTTTATATATTTTCTCATTATTAAAGTGTATTTTATTACGTGTTTCATTATAACATCATTATTAAATTAAATATTAAATTAATATTAATATTAAATTATGATTGTCGGCAGGCAGTTCTAGTGGGTCGCCGGGCGCACGAGCTGGTCGTCGTTCCTCTTTGGCCCTCACGCCTGAAGATGAGCCTCTGGTAGATCTCGCCGTAAGTAAACGTTCTGCTTCTTCTTCTTGTCCATCAAATCTGTAGAAACAATAATGAAATCAATACAAAGTAAAATATGTATAGCTTGTCCCCCCTTGTACTTAATCCCTACGTTTTTCAAGAACTTCTCCGCAAAATGAACGAATTTCGTTCTGTAGATTATGATAAATTTAGAAAATAAATTATTTTTATTTATTGGAAATCCATAGTTACTGATTACCCTATGGGAAACAAGGGTGACCTTATGTATATGTACGAGTATGTAATGATATAGTAAATTATTTTCTTTGATTATATAGTGCTTGGATGAACCCTCGCTAGACATTGTGAACAAAACTGGCAGGCCAACTTTTACGTACTTGTGTGTGTGACTGAATAGACCACATACTCTTGCTACGCCGTACTGAGTATGTACAAACCATCTCAGTGCGCGTGAACTGTAACGGAACTGTTAGGTGATATTTTTGTCTACGTTTTTTGAGGTCGACACTCCATCTACACATTATTTAATCATAGGCTTTCAATTTAAGTCAACAGCTTACAAATTATTTATTGTCTTATTTTAAAAATTATTCGTTATAGAATAAACGAGTTCAATGTCATGAGTTAGACGCGGAGATTCATTCCTTCTGTGGTTTCCACGTCTTTCGGTTCGAATCCCAGGGCGGGTCAGTATTTATATGATGAATATTAATACTAGTACCGGGTCTTAGTTGTTGTATGTATGTGGTGTCTTCGCTCGGTACCCAAAATACAAGCTAATGCTTATAGTTTAGGACCTAGACGTTGTTGTGATTGTATGTGCTATTATTATTATTGAATGCCTACTTATCTATCCATGGGCTATTTGATCGAAATTATGCTTTTGCTAACATGAAATGAGAACCTTTTAACCACTCACGTAGTCATATTTAAGTACTCTCGTCTCGCTTGCACGCATATCGTTTCAGGGGTTTATTCTGACTCCTTTTTCGACCCGCAGTACCAAAGCCAAATAACGATCTGCCGGAAGCGAATGCATATTTCTCTACGCTGAGCAATTCAGTAATTTTTTGTAAAAGTCGTATAAGTACTATAGTAGTTGTAGCTAGAAAGCCTGGTTATGCTGACGTCCGGGTGTAAAATATCTAAATTATGTATGTATCATAAAGAACATTTATGTATATCAGTTATCTGGTACCCATAATACAAGCTTTGCTTAGTTTAGAACTAGATGGCGCTATGTGGAATATCATTATTATTATTTTATTCGTAGACCAGTTTCTTAATGCACTTTCAACTTTTAATAGTTACCACAAAAGATTGTCGATTTTATTGAAGTCCTGTTCACAAGAGAAAATCACGCCAGTGCACGCCAACGCCAGACGCATTTTACATATGAAGCGAAATTATTTATTCAGCCTTCATTCATTCTTAAGCAAATTGTAGACACTTAAACTGTGTGATATTATTCGTATACGTACCTAATGAACGTAGGTTTGCGGGTTTTATTTATATGTAAAGTATTGCCAGTAACGAGTTTGTTGTTTTGATTTAAAAAAAATATGTATCTTTTATATGACCGAGAAACCGTAATGTAATAAATGTGTAATGAAAATAGTTATAAAATCAAATCATACATATATGAAACTTCCCGCTCCGAGATTTTCTTTAATAGAAACTTATGACAGTAATATTATCACGTACAAATTTTTAAACGTACTAGGGCAAAATTTATTTAAGTTTAAGTGACGATTATTGTCTTATATAAAAAATAAATTATTTCCCACTTACTATTATTTCCAAATGTAGTTGTATTGAAATAAAAATGAAATGTCTTTGTTTAGGTTAAAATTTTTCATTTCTTACAGAGTAGTGCCTTTTTTCGAACATTCGATATAAACACCCTTGCACCTAGTACCTCAACCCTTTATGATATTGGTCGGTACCGTTTCAAATAATAATATATCAATTGAAAATTTCGATTTCATACACGAGGGGTTAATTCGATTCGGAGGATATTTACTTTATTTATTTAAATTGTCGAAAGAAATTATAGAAATTTAAATAAAGCAATTATCTTCTGAATGGCATTTACAAGCACGAAAATAATTTCTCAATTTTAAAATGCATACAGCAATACAACAAGTTCGTATGGTTATAAATAAAAGAACGGTTTACGGTTTCCTAGTCTTTACACGTGACAGCATTATAGTAAATAAATTTGACAGCCGCGTTTGGTTTTCATGATAGTAAACACCTAAATTTTAACACAGAGGTCACTTTAACTAGCGTATACATGCGTTACCACATAGTTGCACTTGGTCCGCGTATCTTGTGTTCAAATGACACAAGATATCTGAACACTCACCGAATATAATAGGAGCCCGAAGCGCTGTCACTGCGGTAAAGATTTTCTTGGCCGCGATTTAGTCTGTCTAGCTGCAGTTATAGTGACCTGATAACACATAGACACGCACGCTATAAAAATTTTAATCGTAGGTAACGTACAGCTATCATCCCTTTGCCAAAAAGTTATCACAACGGTTTTGAAGGATTATTCCGGAACGACAAATAATTCTATTTTTTATTTTAAAAGTCGGGTTAGATCTGTTTTTAAACGATATTTTATAGGAACGTGGATATCACAAAATACAAATTATATCCGAGTAATAAAACAGTAACTTATTCTCGTTTATTATAAACAGACACTTTTTTTTTAAATACAAAATCACAAAGTTTCAAAAAAGTGAGTACGGTCGTATTTTAATCGCTGGGCGACAATCATTATTAATAAATGTTGTATGGATAATTAAGATCTATAAAATAAAAACTAATTAAAAACTAAAAGTATTTACAAATTAAAAAATACTATGTCAATTATAATAAATGACAAAATTTTAAAGAGACGATGGGTTCAGGGTACCAAGGATGCTTGCCACGTTGCCGCGCTTTAAAAGTATTAGTAACTCATTGTTGAATGTCAAAATTATATTTAAATGGACATGTTTTCTAACAACATTTTTCCGAGATTTTTATGTTAATTACAAAATTTCGGAGGGCGCCGATTGCAAACCACTTTGAAATGTATTTCGTAAAGTGCCGAAATTTACGAAATATTACGTTATGAATTAGTTCAAATTTTAATGTCATTTAAAAATACCTATCAAATAACTTCCGTTTGACGGAGTACTACCTGAAAAAAAAAGGTTTGCTTATTTCGTTATACACATAACGATATTTTTTAAAACGAACTGAGCTTAAGTACGGATTCCTATATAAATGTTTTCCACACTCACCAAATTAAATGTAATTACATGCAAGAATATCCGCAGAACAAATTTTTGATCGTAACGGATTTTCGGTTCGGTTAGTATCTAATACATTAAAGTTAACTGCTATTCTTCATAGCGTAATTAGTGTATTTAGGTAGCAACTGTACAGACATTAATTAAGTAACAATGAAAACACTAATGTAATGATATCGCAAACACTATCTGTCGCAGTTGTGGACAAATTTTAATCAGTGTGTGGCGATTGATAAATTTTTCTAGACCGCTGCTTTTCTTATCATATTTGATATCATGATAAGTAAAAAAGGCGATTCAGTGTTACGAAGACCACCTACGTGGAACGTCGTGGATTTAACCCGTTTTTGGTCTAAGAGTTCGTTTAACAGTTTTACGATAAAAAATATTGACTGTAAAATCCGTAACTATTAAGAAAAGTGAAATGTGTTAAAATATCTAATATTGATTAATCTAAAGTGTGATATTGTTTATAATATAAATAGTGTAGGAACAATAGAATGTAGTCCTTAGATATAATGTGGTCCTTAGATTATGTCACGGATAAAACTATCCATTACGATTTTGTTGACATTATCGGACAGATTGATTAGTTAGTAATTTTATCAAACGTCTGTAAAACATTAGAATTTAATCGCCCTTCATTGAGGAAACAAAAACCTGGTAAAAAGCAAGCCGACTCCTACTCATGTACTGTATCTAATTATTTTAAATTATTGATAATTTATACGGTTCCAGTAAAATTAATTTTATACTCATTCCCTTGTCAGAAAACAGTGAAAACTATGTAAAGTGAAATAAACATGATAAAGTATTGAAGATTGTTACAAAAAGTAGTTGAACTTGTCGAATCGTGTCGAAAAATGAATCATAATTCAAAGAAACATGTATTCGGTGGATCGTTTAGTAGGAAAACTGAAGACGAGGAAGAGAAAAAGCTAGGTTGTTGGGCTAGGTTCAGAAGTCTCTTTGAAGACAGGGGTTTCGATCTGTCCTATGAATACGACACTGGACCTAGCATATTAAGAAAAACAGGAAAAGTGGAAGATTGGAAGCCTTCGGAAAGAAGATCGTCATTTTCTTCTAATAAATTTGATGAAGAATTGAGTGGTGTGATTAATTTCTATGAACAATTCGCTAACCTGGACGACAATGAGGAATTAGCAGAAGAATTGAGAAGGTCTTCGGCGAAGAGGTACAGAGTTTCAGTGCGACCAAGTTTACATCTAACCAACATCGCTGAAGAGCTCAGTTTAAATGATTCAGAAACAGATGTAGTGCAAGTGGTAAGCATTCGTTATTATGATAAAACCGTTAATGGATACACAATATGTAGGTAACTGTTGTTAAGTTTGTTTACAAAATTTTGGCGCACCCCGCCACAAAAGAATTTATTTGAAAGTATGCGTAAAATGAATTCAGGGTAATAATACCTTGGGTATTTATTATAGGCAGAACATAGGTTTTCAAATGTGTAATGTTACTGGACTTACATAAACAACGTTTCATTGGAAGGGATCATAGGCAAACTCTAACTTTCCAATTCAGGTAGATCCAGATCCAGTTTAGTTAAATTATGTTTTGTCACTTTCTTCTAACCCAAGTATCAAATTCGAAAGATAAAGACAAAACATATTTTATTACAAAACTGGGTCTAGACGAACGTTTCTTAATAGGACAGTAATATTCGATGAAGTAAATATCGAGAATTGGATGTTTCTATCCAAGAAAGAGCTAGAGAAGAATTTAGAATAGGTTTGCAATGTTATGTTTACACAGTTTTACGGACCCCTGTGCTACTTTCAAAATCTTTTTATTTGGCTATTGTGTTCAAGTATTAATTTCATTATTGTTTTTTTTTTGCTTTACATGGCTCTATATAAGAAACATTTGAATACATTTTATACATTAAATAAAATTTTATCAGTTAATATTTGGAAGGTAAATAAAAGTCGTGATAGCCGAGTGATAGCGAGCGCGCTTCTTGTTTAGGAGACCGTAGTTTGAGTCTCAGGGCATGTACCAATGAGTTTTTGCTAACTTATATACATAACTATCAATGACTTAGCGCCTGAGAGAGCACGTTAAGCCGTCGGTCCTGGCTGCCATCAATAGATGCCAGTCGTTAAAATCTACCAACCCACACTAGAACAGTGTGGTGGATTAACCTCCAAGCCTCCTCATTCCGAGGGTCTAAGCCCCTGCAGTGGGACATTCATGGTCTGATGGTATGGATGATAAATAAAAGTAGGTATTTGATTTAAATAAATTTAAAAATATTCCTAAAACTTTTTACAGCGATTGTTTTGGGAAACAGTTCCACTGTCACGATCACTTTCTTCGGACCATCTTTATGGCGCTTTTCGGTTGTACCGATGATCGTGCGCTGGTTAGATGGATGGGCAAGTAACTTTCGATTGACTTATCAGAGAAAGCGACATGCAAATGGCCACTAAATTTCTAAGTAACAACGCTTGCAGAACGCCATGATTGCTGTGAAATTTAAAACAATGCATGTGAACCCCTCTGCAGTGCTTTAGGTAAATTATTAAGTGGTCAGGCGGGTGAGACCGCCATAGTACACACACTGACTATGAACGAATATGAATATATTTCGATAGACAATCACCGTTGTTCTACTATTTTTTCTATTGGTAGAATGCATGGAAAAAGAATTACTAATGGTTGTACTACACAGCGATGTATTCAACTAGAAGAACAGGTGGGAAAATAATTCACTATTTGTGTAATTTATTATAGTTCTGCTATGCAGTTTTCGCGCATCTCATAGTCCGGGGTATTATTAGATAGATCTTAAATAATGCAATGAAGGTTCTTTGGAGCCTTTTTTGTTTGTGTGAATATTTCGCGAGATATAAGTTCCTAAAATAGTTAGCAATGTTTTCCCATCCCCGACTTTTCTACCAAGGTATCATAAAATGAGAATATAATCAAGAAAGTGATGTTTAATAAACATTTTCAATGATAACCGATTTAAACAAGTTATGAATATTTTCAATTACAAACAATAAATTTGTGTATTAATGATGGCTTGTACAATACCCGACACACACTTGGCCGGTTTTTTATAAGAAAAGAAGTAATTTAATTTTATGTTATTATTATTACTATTTTGGTAGTTTTTGTATCACCTGTTCTTTTATGGGTAAAAAAAGTATAACAATTGAAAAAAGGACTTTTTTATTTTGTAATAATGATTCCTTACCAAACTGCGTAAAAGCATACAGTGAATTATACAAACAGTGAATTGATTTACAACCGGTTCTACTTAGTAGAGTACACCGACGACGTATAATAGAACAGATAACATTTTTTCCCCATCTTGACTACCAGTTTAATGAACAAACAGTAGAAAAACGTTGAATAGTCTTTTGTTAGGTGTCACTACACACAACATCAACGGCAAGTCCATATATTATTAATAAGTAATTGTTTTGCCAAGTTTCGGCACAGCTAATTTTGTAGCCAGACGAAGTCAATCAATAACGACCGGATGTAAGGGACGGATATCGTTACGACACCGAATTGTTCGCGGGAACCAAATTAATGCAGATAGAAACTTCTCGGTCGCATACCCTTAGAAGGAATCGAGCGCAGTGGAGATAAATTCTAAGTACGGTGACATCATGATACGGATAGAAACGCAGTGCATACACATACAGACAAATTGTCAATAATGTAATTCATCGGGTCACTTAATTTACCTGAGAATGCCTATAAGTATTGCCAATTGAAATAATCGATATGACTAACGTGTAGAGGAACTTTTTGCGAAGTTTGTGTGCAGTACTTTTGCTGTGGTCTGGATGAGCTTAGCAGCTTTCAGTAATTGTGTTAGCAGCAGCGCATTGACGTCCGGTATAGATTTACGTCTGATTAAAGCTCGGAAATTCGACGAATTATTAATAAAACGATACTCGTCTGTATTTTAGGTTAGAAAGTCAAATAGCATAATCATCGAAATAGAGGGTCTGATGCTTCGAAACTATCAAAAACGTGAACAAAATTTCAGGCCCAAGAATTAGACAGACCGTATTATGTCATGACCATTGTTTGTTTTACAATATTTATTTGAATTACACCCCACTGTAGGGACTTAGGTCTACCCTCAAGATGAGGGAGCTTAATTCCACCACGCTGCTCCAATGCGAGTTGGCGGATTATAACGACCGCCATCTATTGACAGCAACCGGTACCGACTGCTTAACGTGCTCTCCGAGGTACGAAATCAATGATACTTATGTACTTAAGTAAAAAAAACTCATTGGTACACGCCAGATTTCGAACCACGGCTAATTACACGTAAATTACAGATAAAGTGTAACTTTGCATTCTTCTTCGTTTTTCCAGTACGACTTTCACATTGTCACATGAAATTCAACTTCACAGTCTTAAGTCGAGACATGAAGTGGCGTATATTTTTTTTACGTTACAGAGCAAAGAGAATCATGATCTATTACAAATCACCCCACTTGATGAGTTCTGACTAACAGCAGTCACATCTTAGGTACAGGCGGAAAACGTGATACCTAAAGACGCTATAGTAACACTATCACCGATTGACAATATATATGCGCCATTTTCAGTGTATGGCCTTTTTTTGGCCTTTCAGAAGACTATTCACTAACACCAATAAATTGACTTTTGAGATCTGTTTTTTTTTCAATAAGTTTAAAAGAAGAGACACGTGACGTCGACTCTTCCAGAACATAGTTTTGCTAGTTGGAATGGGCTGCTTTAGGACAAATATTTGCTGATTAAAGATTTAAGCTTTTTAATATATACATACCATTGTACTCATTAAAAAGTTTTTTTTTTTAAAGTACGTGTAGGTACGTAATAATTACGTACGTATCTAAATACAAATAAATGTACTAAGACATTTCTCGGTATGTACTCGTATCTTTAAAGGTTAATTCTTCTTGTTCGTTAATAATAATAATATCTTGAACATCCCACACAGCGCCATCTAGTCCTAAATCAAGCAAAGCTTGCTTGTAGTATGGGTATGTAGCATACTTTTTTTTAATAATATATACGTACATAGATATTTTACACCCAGACAAGTTACAAAAATATTTGCTAAGGGCGGTAACGACGACCTTTGCTCTACGATCGGTCAGTCAAGTTATGTCAGATCTATTGAAATGTAGGTATCTTTAAAATTTCGGTCAGCGTAAACGAATTAACTAATATCAGTACTGTTGGGCTACATACATTACATTATGTGTCAAAGTATTAATTATATAAAATTTATCTTCACAGTTAAATGTCCAAAAAATTACGATAACCCCATCGAAATTCTTCGCCTCAATTTCGAGAGTACCCTAAACACACAGGCAAACAGACAGCACTATTATACTTGCTATTATACTATGCGGAGATTCAATGAAATCATAGGATAATAAGTAATATTGGAAACTATTAACTATATAAAACTATATAAACTATATAAAACTATTATATAAAATATGTACCCTCGAGAAACGACGACAGCAAGCAGATGCAATAAATTTATACAAAATATGTAACTCTAAATTTAACTGCCCTGAACTATTATCTCAAATTAACTTTAAAATCCCAAACCGTCAACTAAGATCAACGACATTATTTTCAACGATTGTCTGCACCACAAACGCTGGTAAACGTGCACCATTGTATAGAATTATGAATAGTTATAATAAAAATCTTAACTCTATAGACATATTTCAATCGTCTTTGTCTAAGTTCAGACGCGAGCTCGATGGATTGTTGGGTTAATATTGGGCTAATATTAAGTACTCGAAAATAACTAATAATAAGTGCTGGTAGACCTTAATTTAAGTTAGATATGATGTTATGTGCCATTATCATAATAGGTTAGAGATTTAACTGATATCAATAGTCTATGTTCTGATCTTCCTTTTTTTTCTTCTTATCATGAAATTCTTTTTTTTTTTGTTTTCCAAAATTTCAGTATTTGTAAGTATTTATGTACAAATCTCAATGTCCTAGTGATAATGTGTAAGGATATAGTCTTTATTTTGTAATATGTAAGTTTAGAATGTAAGTAGATACTGTACAGGGCTATGTCTGTTTACTCTCCAATAAAATAAAATAAAATAAAATAAAATAAACCTCAATCCAGCATAGTTACATATGAATTATTCAGGAGTCATTACATAATTTATTGAACAAATGATGCGAAACGATTTTTTTATTAACCCATTGTTATGAACACTCCGGTCGATTGAACTTTGACGGCATCACTGCGTACCAGATATTTTAAAAATTATATTTAAGTATGGTATCATAGCTGTTTTCTTATTTCGTAAGACCCTGTATTAAATACTTATGGTTCTGTACAAAGATTTATTGTCTCTATATGTCGGTCTATTTGACCATCCATGTATCAACGTCCATCGTAAACGAAATATACCACAGAATACGTTTTAGCAGGAATAAAAAGTCTCTAAATAGTCTAAATACGTGTTTGACACGTGTTAGTAGTCAAATACATATTGTTTTAATATATGCCGATAATTTCTATATATATTCGAGAGATATTCTGAAATTATTTAGAATAAAATTTATTTTGAAATTTTTTTTAAAATATTTATTGCTTTTCAATGTGATCTCCCCTAAACACTTTGTGTTTGTGTTCTAAGCCAATGACTAACACCTTGATAACGAAAGTACATAATACCCGAAAATTCAATTAAATTTCGTAAACACAATTTTCTTATTTAAAGGTAGTAACTCTAAAAGCGCTGTGCGGAATCACAAGCGGAACGTAATTTAAACTCAATGACTAATTAAATCAATTTAATATTAATAAAATTAATAATAATACCAACTAAATCACAATTTTCATTTATTTATAAAAAAAATATTTTAATGATGAGCGCAAAGTGTCGAGAACGCTAGCAGTGTTCCCACTTTGAATGGCTAGGCTGATTGTAATTTAGTCGAAATAAAATTTTTTAATAATGCAAATGAAATAAATAGTTATAATAATACCTGCTTGGGACATTCCAAATACCGCCCTCTAGTCCAAATTAAGCAGAGATTGTATTTGGGTTACTGGACTACTAACATACATACTTAAACATGTTTTTATATAATATAATATGTACGTATTATATGTACATATTTCTTGTGATAATAATAACGCATCGTTAGAATTTATTTTAAAATATATAAATATGTACCTACTACAGTAAGGTAAAAAGTCGTGTGACTTTTTACACACTGAAATATTGTTAAAAATGTTTTAGCTGAAAATAGCTATTACACAGTAAATGAAAATTAAAGTGACAAAGATTTTTTGAACGTTAAACAGTTAACATGTTTGGATTTTATTTTTCTTTCACGCATTTCATCTTAATTTGTTAAAGTGTTCAAGTTTTGCTGATGGTGTATCTTTATTGTTAAACTTATAGTATTTTATAGTAACTTAAAAGAACCATAATTGTAAAAAAACTGTAACCTCGACGATTCAAAAGTCCGCTGGAATAAATGCTTCTGCTCAGTTTTAGTTTATTCAGAGGTAATAACTTCGGGTTAAAAAAATCCATCAAGTGCTCCTCGGATTGACGTGAAAGGGTATCCAGTTTTATACAGAATGCAATTTCAGATCGGGCTTTCATGGAAAACATATGCCCGATGTGCACGCCTAATTAAGAATACTTAACTTTTAAGCAGAATAAGCAATAATTTTTTTTAATTAGTAATGTTGAGCATTTTAAATATATGTACAGCCTGTATATGGACACTTTAAGTCTACAACGAAGCCCTAAAAATTAGCTACATCATCAACCCATTTTACCCCACTGCAGGGGCTTAGGCCTCCCCCAGGGTAAGGAGGTGGTTTGGAGCTTAAATCCACTACGCTACTCCACTGCGGGTTGGGGATTGTAACGACCGCCATCTATTGACAGCGTCCGGGACCGACTGCTAAACGTGCTCTCCGAGGCATGGAGTCAGTGATAGTTAATGTACTTAAGTCAGAAAAACTCATTGGTACACGCCCGGATTCGAACCATGGCCCTATGGCCGTATAAATTTGAGACAGGTTCGTTGCACTCTCGACGCTATTATCCACATAGTTGTAATAAATAACCTAAGGCCTAAAACAGCGACACTGATGTCTGTCGCGTAAACGTACGACGACGTAGAAAATTTCAAACGAAACGCGCTGCTGAACGTCAACGGATCTCTGTGTCAGTGTGGTAGTTTTTGATATAAGAAACGCCGACGTACGCAACCGACATGACATCAGCGTCGCTCTATTGGAAGCCTAACACGGTCAGAACGATCACTGCGACTTAGTCGACGGCTCGTGTCAAAATGAATCCTCAAACGTGAATCCTAGTTGCCGATAACGAAGAAACCGCTAGGCACCTGAGTTGCTCGTAGGCTGGCCCTGCTTTGCGACTTCGTTCGGACTTAGTTGAGGTTTTTGATCGATAAGCTAACCCACTCGAGGCTCGTGTGGAATCTCGTTTTGAATTTTTATTTCTAGGATCCATCGCATAGATATATGGTGTACAAAAATATACCTATCGCCATAATTTTCGGCTCTATTTTTTTAAAATTGTTTATTGCAGATATATAATCAAACAAGCCCGTATTATACAAAAGCAGTCGTTTCGTGTCCCGTGTGTATTTTGGTTTTGCCTACCTTATAATAATTAACTATACGGAGAAATAGTTTGCATATATTCTTACGAGATGACAAATTCTTGACTTTCAGTTATGGGTAATTAATATATTTCAAGTAGATCAAAAATGAGTGAGTAAAATGTTACATTTAGTGATTGTTATTGTTTTAAAAAAACATTTTGTTGAATTACAGAAGGAATGTATTTTCAGGATTTTTGTTTTCTTTTCCAATACGCATTTCACTTCACAGCGAATATTTCATAACATCAACTAGTGTATATTTTGTCTGCGGCGTATATTTTTTGCTCACATTTTTGTTGTCATAACCTATTTCTACGAAGTTCTATGATTTCAACTGGAAAAGTCCTCTGATGTACGTCTTCTCTTTTCCGTTCCCCGCTTTACCCTAAGGGAAAGAAATTTTCCGTTTTAAGCTTAATGTGAAAATCGAATTCACTGAAAATTAAATTTTTATATAACTCGTAGCGAAAACATCAAAAGCAGGTGGTTTCCTTTGGCTTTATTACAACATTTAACAAGGCAATTTTTACTTCAGAGCACGGACCGTGCTCCAATTTGCAAATTGATGTGAAATTTAATTCTGAAATCTATCTTAACTTTATAACGATTCGAGTATAAACAAAGCTTCGGGACTATAGAAAAATTATATAAAATTTTGATGAGGTAATTGAATTCTTTGTTGTAAAATTTCCGAAACATCGTACAAAATAAATATGAATGAAAACAGTTAGGTTTAAAAATTTACTATTTCAAACTCTGCGACACCAGTGAGTGAGTTTTGTCATTTTTGAAGTTTGTAGAAATATGTTATATTTATTAAAAAAACAAAAAAAAAAAAAAACTAATCAGTGAAATAATTTTATTGATATCTACAAAAATGCCGAAGTTATAATTTTTTAAAGTACATCGTACCATGACGTCACTCGGGTACATTACTATAGGTAAACGTGGATAATTTGTACGTACCGGCACCGAGTGACGTCACGAGGGGGTCGTAAAAACACAAATTTTAATTTGTTATATCTCCGGTAATAGTCAGTATTTTGCCGAAATTTAAAAAGTATAGTCATCAATTTGTTATATTTATTCGATATTATTATATTTATCGTTATTATACGTTTATTGTACGATACATAATACATAATTTTGTTGAAGAAGACGCGCTCATTGTTAAAATTCTAAATAGGTACTTCTAGCAGATCTCAGACTTAACATTTTGGAAATAAATTTGGAAAGAAAAGAACGGATACAGTTGGAAATCATGACATCCTTGAAGTAAAATTTTGTATTTTACTACATAAATTTTTTATTTTTTTAAATATACCTTTGACTACAAGAAAGTACAATAAAAATTAATCGAGCAGCCCGTCGCTAATTATAATATTTATATTTCCGATGTATTGGGAGAGCTCGTCGTTAATCAGTTATATTTACGATATACTCGGTTAATAAAGTAGAAAAAAAGAATTGCTCACAAAGCGAAATTAGATCCCTAACAAAAATATTAGGTACTTTATTTTCCAAGTTTTGCAAGTCTCGCGACACTTTCGCCTTCAATAATGTTAAGATCCCGAGTCTTGTTAATTTTTTATAGGCATGATTGTGTGATTCCATTACGTTTCTACACCGTTGGATTTAACTGAAAAAAAATATCACAAATTTTTAGCATCCTATTCGTTTCCGCAGTAATGAGAATGGATAAACACAGCGCCACAGAACCTATTTAGTCGCGTAGCTAGAAAAAAAAAATACTTACGGTAATATTAAGAATTTTCGTTTTTGCTGAATGGATAGATAAAGTGCATTGTGAGCTATTGTCAGAGAGTTACCTAATCAATTCATTTTGACCTTTAATAAGTATGTGTAAACATCTTATATTTGATAAAATCTTTTTGATTTTTCATTTTATTTGAAAGTTAGAAGTTTAGAAGTGTATAGAAGCATAATGTGTATAGAATTAAAATTTGAAATTCGAATTGGTTCATAATGAGAATCATCTTAACCTCACGTTGTGAAATTTTTATAAAGCTAATATATGTGCCACTAAGAAAATTTAAAAATTACTCTTCTGTCCTGCGCTTCGCTCCTAGAATAAAATATCGCCCATCCACGTTCCATTCGCTTGCTTTGTTCGCTACGCTCAGGATAAAATGTTTTTTATTCCTGAGATGATTAAGTTGTACCGTATAAACTCTCCTGAAATCTAAATATTGTAATGCAAGGAACCCTAGTCACAATATGTTAGTTCGGGCTTGACCGGTTTTTTATGCTCATTAGTTATTACTCCGACATCTGTCGTAACTTGATATAACGCAAAAAACGCCTGATTTATGATCAACGTACTTTTCGTGATTTATCTTGTGTTGATCTGGATTAGGTATAGTTTTTTTTTTTTAATTAATATTACGACTCCAGATTATCCTTTCAGTGCATTTATTAATATTGTAATAACAGTAACATGTCGTATTTCCGATTGGTTCCACATGTCGCTGCTAGATTTTTGATAAATAGCAGAAAACGTCTGTTTACTTCATGTTATTGAACGCTCGATACCGCTTCGGTGGTATATGATAACACGATACCAAACGTGGCTTGATGATTGTATGAAATGCTTACACTTCTTCGAAAACGCGTCAACAAGTGGATGACGCTATTGCTTGTACTTACTCGTACTTATTAAAGTCCGATGTGTGTGTGTTCGTAGTTCACCTCTTCCTGGATTACTTGACAGATTTTAATTTTTTTTTAAGCTTGTGAGCTCACCTCGGCAGTTCTTACCTATTCACCCAGCATAGGGCGCTATTTTCGAATCATATATAATTTTTATAATTTTCCAAACAAATTTATTGAAGTGAAACTTCTTATGGCACGGGGTGAGCCTAAAACGACACGAAAATGCGTCACGCTAAATAATATAAGTGGGTAAGATATAAGGAACAATCGGCTTTCACACGAGAAGCCGGTTGTTCCCTATATCCCCACTACTAACTGCTGAGTGTGGGGAGTAAGGCCAGAACGTTACTCAGTTTCGTGTCGCTGGCAGCTGCGTCATATATCCCCACTTCTAACTGCTGAGTGTGGGGAGTAAGGCCAGCGTTACACAGTTTCGTGTCGCTGGCAGCTGCGTCATTGCTCGGAGTACCAATAGATGTGAAAACCAGATTGATGTTGATAATTTTAATAACTAATAGTTCTAAGTTTTCAATTCTGTCATCAGTTCCTATAACTGCCAATCAGTTCTTTTTTTCACATACATATAAACATTTAATGCCTTTATTTATATGTCTCTAATTTTGCCCACAATAAAATATATGAATACAATTAAAAAATTTAATATTGAATTGATAAGTTAAATATTGTACAATTGATAACCTACAACATCAATTTGCTTCACTGACGATTTCACGCTGCTGTAGAATAATGCTGTATTTAAAGACACGTTTTACACACATTTATAATTCAAAACACAACGTGTATGGACACGTACGAGTATAAAAACAGATATTTACAGACATATTCCTGTATTTACTGCCATACGTGATCTGAATGCGCGCTCTAACATACATTATGTTGGTTTCGTAGAATAAATTGATATTTATTTCCCGACGGACAGTGTGCCGACGTATGAGGAGATTCAATATACGCGACAAATGTAAACAGAATCGTTGCATAAACTATTCCGTTCTGCTAGGCTACCACCCTAACATGGTGGTATTATTGGGAACGCTATCGGGAGAAACTCATATTGAGTTTTCATCGCTACTGCATGGTCTGTTTGCGGTTCGATTGTACAAAATCTCTGTACATTACAAAGTAGTAAAATCTTGTTTATGTTATACTTGTTAGACGAGGCCTAGATCAATAGATTGGTGTGAACTTAACCAACCCTTACATTAAACGTGTTCGAGGACGTGTCACCAGAACAGCGAGATTTATTGAAAGTCAGCGAAGTGCGCACTCCGCTGTTTTTTACGTCGTTTACACACCGACTAAACGATATAGATATTATGGCGGTATCAAAATGCAAGAGACCCAGTTATAGAAACTCATTTCATAGACCGTCTGGCGAGGCCTTTTTTAAGGTTCCGTAGCCAAATGGCATAGAAGGAACCCTTATAGTTTCGCCATATCCGTCCGTCCGTCTGTCTTATATAGATGAAATTTGGAAGGTAGCTGCAATCTATGCACCGCTTATAAGTGAAGTACGAAAAAAAATCACCGTATATTAACGCGAGAGGTACGAAACGATAGGTCTTTAAAAATGATATCAAGGTTTCAAACAATTTTTTTATCTAAGTCTACAGTTGTTGAGATACGCACTCCTAAAGTCCTAATTTTTGTTGGAGTCATGTGTCCTCCCGCCCCCCACTACCAGCTAAACCGTTGTTTTTGGATATATGTGGAAAAATTTATGAAAGGAGTATATATAACGTAGTTAAAAGGAAAACATAACAGCTAACTAGACTGTATTATTTAACGAGTAATAGAATAACTTATAAAATGTATTTTTATAAGTAAAAATTGTGTAAACATTCCAAAGAAAATGTCAGCGTGTTATTTGCATTCCTTTGCAGAGCTTATTTCTCTTCACAATCGATACTAAAAGCTAAAGGTTCATTGTAATAAAATAAGTAATAAAAATTGTCTCTAGCTATCAGTGCACTCATGTTATTACTTTTCGGATTAGCCAGAGAGGATCGACTGCCATCTAAATAACTATCGATATTAAAATGGAAATATATTTATACAATAATTCTTAAATTACATAATAATAACGATTAATGGTTAAGTTCGACTAACGTCATCCTCGTTTTTTTATATTGTATGGAGGTACGGAACCCTTCGTGTGCGAGTCTGATTCGCACTTTGTCGGTTTTTCATGTATCGTATCGCGCCTAATGAAGTAACACGACAGATGTGCCCATCTAAAAATGCCGTTTGCCGTTTGTCGGTTTGTCGGACTTGCTGTTGTCAGTGGCCGCTCTAATACAGTAAACCTAATAAATAAATATATGACCGTTTAGAAGAAGCTTTGATCAGAACAGACAAAAACAGCATAAAATATTCATATACCATGTAATGCGGAAATGTTCCGCATAACAACTGTAATAGCTGTCCCTAATAAATCCCCTAAAAGCCCTTTGGGCTGTAGTTTTCTATTCGAATTCGGTATATTTACCTCTTTAGCAATAAAAGCCGTTCGCTGTGTGGAAACGGTATCGCTGTATATATGATACAGCAATAACCTAAAAGCTCATATAACCATACCTTAGAGCATGATCATGAAGATGCAGCGTCTCAGTCTTCGAAACTATCGAAGATCCGAGCAAAACGACTGACTCAGAGATCATACAGACCATACGTCATTATCATTGTTTTAAACTTAGACCACACTTTAACAGGGAGTAGCATTCGCCAAGGCTATGTAGTGACACTACATAACTACATCACTAGTGAGCCGTCAGTTGGAAGCACGTCGGAAGCCATTAAATTGTCAATTTTGAACGAGCCAATGAAAACTAGCCGACCTCTCCCCGCAACCAGCCACTTTTTGGCGATTTCTTTTTCGTACTGACGTTTATTAAAGCGTGGTCTAAAGATTGACTTGTCTGTGTTTTAAACAAACATCTTCTTAAATCACACTTGAAATATAATTTCAGAACCTTCACACCGTCACAGTGAATATTTCAAAACAACTAGTGGCACAATATATAATAATTAAACTATGTCTCTACTAAAATTACTATACAATTTTTATATACATTCTAAATTAATGCTAAGATTTGTTTTCGGCTTTATTCCACATTCATAAACCCAGTTAATTATCAAATAAATCGATAATCAGCTGAATCTTGGACCTGTGTCAATAAAATGGTGAGTGCAGCCTTCGCCTTTTGTGAGGAGAGGAGACCGTCTAGCGCATAATTAAACTTCAAATGCTACAGTTTGCCTTTTAGGTATGTAAATATTTACTTTATCAGAACA
Organism: Luffia ferchaultella; assembly: GCA_949709985.1. NCBI lineage: Eukaryota > Metazoa > Arthropoda > Insecta > Lepidoptera > Psychidae > Luffia > Luffia ferchaultella. The sequence continues at coordinate 12,177,706 of OX453255.1, forward strand.
CCGATTAGTGTACAGTAAAGTAAAACCTAATATAAACATTAAAATAAATCTAATATAACCGCGACAATATTACTATTTCCATCATAGACAAGAGAATTTGTCTAGTGATGTTATCATACCTTGTCAGATTTCATGTAAATACAAACTATGCGGATCGAAAAAAAAAGATTTCATGAGTCATGTCAATCACTCGTAACTCGTACCTCAGGAATTAATGCATATACTTATATATTGAATTATTAAGAATTTTAAAACTCATCACAACTATACTATTTACCCAAACCCTTTATTTATACGTCATAAGTTAAATTAACATAATGATTAATAAACCGGTAGTTAGAACGACCGCTTAGCCTAGTGGGTAGTGACCCTGCCTACGAAGCTGGAGGTCCCGGGTTCGAATCCCAGGTCGGGTCAGTATTTATATGATGGATATTGATACTGATACCGGGTCATGGTTGTTATATGTATGTGGCGTCTTCGCTTGGTACCCAAAACACAAGCTAATGCTTAGTTTGGGGCCTAGACGTTGTTGTGATGTATGCGTTATTATTAAAAAAAAAAAAGAATATATTTCATAGAAATATTATTAGTTCTCATTGAATGTACTTGGGGCACACCGAAATGACTGACAATAAAAAAAAGAACAAGCAGTATCTAACTAAATATTTTTTGTTATTTTCGTAGTATTCCCTTTTACAATTTAAGCACTTTTGCATTCGATAAAATTCATCATTGAAACAGCACGTAATTCCAGTCTGAAGTTTATACAGACAAAATGGCCGATTTGTAAAATTCTACTGCAGCTTCTGGGTCTTCATACCGCTGACAACTCTCAGACAAGGCTCAGAACAATCTCAGCAAGACACTCATCTTGAGATAACCTTAGAAAAAGTTATAATAAATTGTGGGATGGAAATTTTCACGTTTGAGCTCCATTTTCCTAGTTGTAGTTGTCACATTTAAGTCGAAATATATATTTATACTACACCTGGTCACATTTAAGTCGAAATATATATTTATACTACACCTGCTCGGAAAGCGTTCTAATACTTTTTAAAGAAGAAGGCGGAAAGTCCTTCTTTATTCCAGTGGGAGAGAAAAATGTATGGAAATCCATTACACCCCCTAATAGCGGGAGGAATGTTATATGGAAATCTATTACTCCCGTTGTCTTTTCTAATATTAAAATACGAGTCTTTTAAGAATAATAATAACAATAATACCTGGGACATCCCACGTAGTGATTTTATATGAAGACGCTAAATGGTATTGGCCATTTAGCGTCTTCATATAAAATCACTTTATATTATTACTTTATATTCTGAATAAAAATTTAAAAAAAAACTAACATCGGAGCCGTCAAAGTAAACTGCGTGCGTCAGACTATATAAGAACAAGTGCAGATCGGACTCGCACACGAATGGTTCCGTACCACCATACAATATAAAAAAACCAGCGCGACGTTAATAGAACTTAACCATTAATCGTTATTATTATGTTATTTAAGAATTATTGTATAAATATATTTCCATTTTTATTTCGATAGTTATTTAGAAAGTGCTCAACCTCTCTGGCTAATCCGAAAAGTAATAAATAACACGAGTGCACTGATAGCTAGAGAAAATTTTTAATACTTATTTTATTACAGTGAACCTTTGACTATTAGTATCGAATCGAATGTGAAGAGAATAAGCTCTGCAAAGGAAAGCGTAAATTTACAGTCCCATAGTAATACACTGTAGTTTTCATCATAAATGGTTTTTTAAAATTATCTTTTACAATAACATCACAAAGATAAAATGCATCTGTTTTTCGCTTATTGGCTGAACGCTACTGTCATTTTCTATGGAATTTTTACAAAACTTTTACTTATAAAAGTATATTCATTCATTTTATAAGTGAATCTATTACTCGTTAAATAATACAGTCTAGTTAGCTGTGATAGTTTTCCTTTTAACTACGTTATATATACTCCTTTCATAAATTTTTTCCATATATCCAAAACCAACGGTTTAGCTGGTAGAGGCCGGGCCACGTGACTCTAACAAAAATTAGGACTTTAGGGAGTGCATATCTCATTTGGTACCTTTCGCGTTAATATACGATGAATTTTTTTCCTGCTTCAGTTACATGTATGGCAACCTATCACAAAAAAAAAAATTAATTTTACTACGTCGTTGTGTAACGGTTCATAGATTACACCTGCCTTCCAAGTTTCATCTATATATTGCCAGTAGTTTCCGAGAAAAACCACAGGCAGACAGACAGACAGGCGGACGGACAGGGCGCAACTATAAGGGTTCCTTTTTTTGCCTTTTGGCTACGGAACCCTAAAAAGCGAGCAGATTTCTTTTAGTGATATATAAATTGCTTAATTTACATAATAATTTTACTAAAAATGCCTTCTAGAAGCTATAATGACGATTTGTTGACTCCAATATAATTAAAAGAAGCTGCTAAACCTGTTATCGACAGTTCGTTGAAACCGGGGAAAAGCATCCATTTAAGTTTACATAATTGTAGTAATTTAACATTAACTTTAATTCATAAACATTTTATTTGTTTCATTTTCCTTGTAGGTGTAGTATAAAGTAATTGTTTGTATGACTTGTATGTATCACTGTTTCGTGTATTTATTGCACACGCAACGGTAATCGGTCAGTTTCTTCCCTCAATGAACAATTTACTATTATTTCACTTTTTCGTTAATTGTGTAAACGTCATCACGATTCCATATGGCCAGTACTCATCATCATCATCATCATCACCCCATTTTACCCCACTGCATGGGCTTAGGCCTCCCCCAGGGTGAGGAGGGAGTTTGGAGCTTAAATCCAACACGCTACTCCACTGCGGGTTGGGGATTGTAACGACCGCCATCTATTGACAGCATCCGGGACCGACTGCTGTACTTAAGTCAGAAAATATCATTGGTACACGCCCGGATTCGAACCATGGCCCTATGGCCTTATAAATTTGAGACAGGTTCGTTGCGCTCTGGGCTATCACGACACGACTCGAATCTGGCCAGTATTCACGTAACTAAAAAAGTGTTATTCTGATTCAGTTCAAAGTACTCTATTGCCGATCATTCCGGTATACCTCTACATTAATAAGGAATAAATGTGGTATGTCTTAGGAATTAGAGGGGATATAAATCATTGTAATTCGTGGTCGAAAAAACAATGCAAAAATTTCTTAAAATTATTCAATGCTAATGTTCACATTTTTACTTTAAACAAATAATAAACCTGTTGTTGTAACTATTATACTTTCCTTTTGGTTTGTCTGGATTTTTTGGAATTTATAAAAGTTTTTCCCAGCACCATATATACCATCTATTACTAAGGTGGACTCTACCGATTTTCCATTAGCCTCCGAAAATCTAACAAAACAATATTTCATACGAAGTACATACCCATGGATCTCGATCCTATGCCAACATAATCTCAACGCGTTCCATTCCATCAATATTGGATCTCGAAGGTGCCTAACATAATATTTGCTTTTCAACTTACCTCAGTAATTGACGGAAATTCACTAACTTCGTATTGAAATTTTGTGTTGCACTGTTTTATTTTGTTGTAATAATTGAAATGTGATAATAATAATAAAACAGATCACGTGCGAAATCGAGACACAAACAAGTCCTAAAAATATCACGATCAGTGGGGTGATAACAGAAAAATGCGTGTGAATTTTGCCGCTCTCTCGCTGATTCAACCGCCGCTGTTATCGACAGCTGTCTGCCTGACAAAAATGAAGTCGCGTCAAACATCATGCTACATACAGCAGAAAAATGTAGGTCTATTTTAGTACCTGTCTAAATTTAGATTTTGGTACGAAAAAACCAATACTTTTTATTAAACGCTCTTAAATTTTGGTAGATACGTACAATAGTTTATCGAAGTATACGTGGATAACTCAATGTGTTTTGAGATAAAAAACAGTATTCAACATATTAGGACTTAACTTATAAAGTTGCCGTTTTGTATGAAATAATTTAAAGTATTATTTTTTTTCAAACATCTTTATTTCTGTTATTCAAAGCAATCACCCGTACAATCGATGCATCTTTGCCAACGCAGTGGCAGTTTATTGATCCCCTTCTTGTAAAAATCTACTGGACGGGAGGCAACAAACTCTTAAAAGGCATTTTGGGAATTGAATTTTTTCCCCTCAAAAAGTTGTCCAAATTTTGAAAAAAGTAATAGCCGGTAGGTGCAAGGTCTGGTGAGTATGGCGGGTGAGGGAGAACTTCTAACCCCAACTCTAGCAGCTTGGAGACTGTTTGTTGTGCAGTATGGGCTCGCGCGTTGTCGTGAAGGAGCAGCGGGGACGACCGATTGACCAAAGCTGGTCGCCCGTGCTCGTGGGGTACCCATCTATCAAGCTTTTTTTACTTTGCCAATTTATCGCAAATGGCCCAATATTGTTTTGATGCTAACATCAAAAGCTGGGGCTAGTTCAGCTTTAGTTTGAGTATCATCAGGTTCCACAATTACCTTCAATTCATCATTGTTGACCAAAGTGTCCGGACGACCACGAGGTTCATTATTCAAGTTATAATTTCCAGAACGAAAGCGGGTAAACCAATAACGGGTTGTGCATTCGTTTGTTAAGTTCTCTCCGTAAACGTTATTGATGTTACGTGCCGTTTGTGCCGCATTTTTGCCGCGACGGAACTCATACTCCATAATTACACTTTTTTTAATTTTTTTTTAATTTTTAAATTTTTTAGCGTCCCTTATGACGCATTATTTTCAAATGGAATGAAAACACAACGCTAGTCAATAAACAAAAGACTGACTGCTGACGAGATAACTGTGTCTTTAACTGGAGGTAAACAGTATCCATATGTCGTGGAAACGAAATCTGTCAGATAACTGGTAGATTGGATAACTGACGCTTTAACTGGAGGTGGTGAAAGCCCCCCTAAATGAGCATATTATGCGCCCGCCACTAATATAATCATAACTCTTCTTTTGGCTTAGTCGACTTTGTTGTCTTTGCAGTAATCATTAATAATAATAATCTATTTCAAACAATAAATAAAATAAAACGACGTGTTTTTTAAACAGAGTTAGCTGAAGGGACGCCTTTCGCAGATCCGTATAACATGCTTTTCAACCATTGTATAGTTCTTAGCTGATAGTACAACTAGTGCGCTTTTTGGGCGGGGATCTGTGGATGGTCCTTGCCTTAGAGTGGTCAGGCGCCGTGGCTAGACGAAAAGACCGATATGATAAGCTTTATCAAACGCTGTAAATGTTACAAATATATTATTTTGTGAACACTACCTTTGTTACTGTTTTCGTTTATTCCTTGACTAATAAAGACTATAAGTATAGGTAGCTTCTTGATAATCAAACGTTACAAGAATAGGTTGAATCTTTCAAGAAGCTCTTAGTCATGAAAAAACAGAATATTTCTTTAGCTTGCTAGAAAAAGGGTTTTATTCCTTTTATATTGTGTAATACGATTTCAACCTACTCGTTCGTTTCGTTACAATACATGTTATTAAAAAAATTAGAATTTGATTCGTGATGAGTGCGGGATGTCATTTCATGTCACTCAGACGTTAAATATATTGATAGATATTTTTGCCAACGAAACTTTGTAATATTTCTCTATTTAGTTTAATGAGCTTTAACTATTAGGTATCGTCGATTTTTGTCTGAAAAAAAAATGAAATTTTTTAACAACTGTTCAGTTATATTTTGTTCCGACAAAGATATATAATGCACAACCTGTCTGATTTACAAAGTTAATACATAATAAGCACAAAATATTTGTCTGCACGAATATAAAATAAATAAATAACAATTTTGAATCGTCGTCTACTATAAAAACCAGCAACGTACACACAATCAAACTGATATATGCCTACATATATCAGTTTTAATATCAATCAGCAACGTAAACACAATCAAATTGATATATGCCTACATATATCAGTTTCAATATCAATCAGCAACGTACACACAATCAAACTGATATATGCCTGCATATATCAGTTTCAATATCAATCAGCAACGTACACACAATCAAACTGATATATGCCTACATATATCAGTTTCAATATCAATCAGCAACGTACACAAAATCAAACTGATATATGCCTACATATATCGGTTTCAATATCAATCAGCAACGTACACAAAATCAAACTGATATATGCCTACATATATCAGTTTCAATATCAATCAGCAACGTACACACAATCAAACTGATATATGCCTACATATATCAGTTTGATTGTGTGTACGTTGCCTTCTGCCTGCCTGCCTTCTTTACACCTATGTAAAGAAGAAATGAAATGTTGTCGATCGACTTTTTAGAAATCGATTGTCATTCTCTCTTTCGCTCCAAGCAACTACATAGCGAAAGAGAGATAATTATAACGTTTTGGTTTATTAATGGGATCGTTTTTTCTCCGCGGCTTTGAATTGACATCTCTATTTCCGTTTCATTCCCTCTTCCCCGACCTATTCCTAAGTGACAGAGATGACAAAACCAAATTCCCAAAAATACCTATAAAATACCCGTCGAAACAGCTTGCGGGCCGTTACTGTTTCCACCTCTGAAATGTGTATGAATTAGAACCAAAATTTACAGGGTCATTAAGAAAGAAAGAGGGTGGTGCGTGTTTTTTTTTAAATTTGCATTAATATCGAATTTACGGCTCTTTATTTTCAAAAACGAAGAACCGACGGTAATCATGTTTTTCAGTCATTCATTTATTCTAAAACAACTAAACAAAATATCAAAAAAGACATACCGCCCTGTGACAGTATGTCTCCTATTACATATATTTTTTCTGTAAATATTAATACCGAAATACGGCGAGGATTAGACAAATATTATTAATATTAGAAAAGCCTACCTCCTTAACTGAAACGTCAAAACACGCCAAGGTGTACATTGTCTTGTTCTTTCTGTATATATTACGTCCAACCGTTATAATTAATTTTTCAGAATGAAAAGCTATTGTCGCATATTTTAGCTTTAACAAGCTTATTAAAGTAAAGCAGCTTTTATTGAGGAAAGTAATATGAAACTGCGAGAGTTGAAGAAAATTAATTATAATCAATGAATGCTAGGATGACCGCGGTCGGAATTCCCATTAAGAGTACAGGGAGAGTTTCTGTAATAAAGTGATTAGAGAGATCTTCGGCACGTCTTTTAGTAATAGCCATTATTATCGCTCATCCAAGCAGGAGTCTCGTTTCATTATTTTCTTTTTCGTTGCTGTACATTACTGCTGAAATTAGCTTTCGTTTTGAGACATTACACCAAAGTATTTCGAAACTAATGCAAGATGTCAATAAAACATTTTCTATAAAAAAAATATGTGAATTTTTCATCATAAGCAACATTTTACAACAAAAAAAAATGTAGAAATATGTCGGATAGCGGTCATAAAAACAACGTTCAAAACAAGATAGAGCACGCTGTCCTGAACTTTTAAGGATAATTATTAAGGTTATAACGTAGGCGAAAATCGGACGCACGCGTTTAATCATGGATAAGACGAATACAAAGCTATGAGTCAAATCAATAGATTTAATGATTTTTTTATGAATTTTAGCATATTACTTTCAATTAGTAATCTGATACTACCAAATTCTCTGGAAAATTATAAGTCCTATTAATATAAGAAAAATTAATAAAATTCCGCATTTAAATATTAAAAAAGGGGTTTCGATAGACAAGAAACTAATCAATGAAATTTTTTTCAAATATTTTTGATCAGACACTTTTAAATTAGCAGCTTTCAAACAGATCTGAAGATGCTATTAAATAATCTCAAACAAGTCATCAGACCGGGCGCATGCATCTACGTCCGTGTTTGCTAACGTTGTTTATTTATTAATTATTTGTATTGTACTAATTCTAAAGTAAGAATCTGTATACGAATATAAAATTCGATTATATTTACTTATTAGTTTTAATTAACTTAGATGTTAGTTTCGGTTAAATTTGCGGTCCTAAACATTACCCGATCACTAACCCCATTCTGGAATATTACACGAAAATCGGCCCGTCACAATATGCGTGATATTTCAAATAAAAAATAATTGAAAACAAAAAAACGCAATCTCTTGCAAAACTTTAAATTTCTTGACATCACAAAGTTATAATGGCTTATTGCCTAAACACGTTTCATGACATTTATTGTGTCATGTAAGTCAGTAAGATGTATGGCAACCTACAACAAAATTAGGTATTTTTTAGTTCAGTAATACCTATTACAAATATTTTGTATTTCATTACATGAAATAGAAAAAATACTTCACTTTAAATTAAAGTTAGTCGTGTCGTGATAGCCCAGATCGCAACAAACCTGTCTCAAATTTATAAGGCCATAGGGCCATGGTTCGAATCCGGGCGTGTACCAATGAGTTTTTCTGACTTAAGTACATTAACTATCACTGACTCCGTGCCTCGGAGAGCACGTTAAGCAGTCGGTCTCGGACGCTGTCAATAGATGGCGGTCGTTACAATCCCCAACCCGCAGTGGAGTAGCGTGGTGGATTTAAGCTCCAAACCCCCTCCTCACCCTGGGGGAGGCCTAAACCCTTGCAGGGGGTAAAAAAATGGTTTGATGATGATGAAATTAAAGTGTTCCATGCACGTTACATATGTACCTAACAAGTTTAGTTTTTTTTTGGTGATCTCAATATTTTTGTCGATTCATATGTTTTCTAATAAGCTACTTAAGATAACAGTTTAATTAAAAAGTGTACGTAATGCCCTCCGAAATTAGTAGTAGTTTATTATCAACGTCTGATAACATAATTCTGATTCGTCAGTAATTTTAGATTAGGATGTGTGATGTTTATACACGACGTGTAATTATGTTAGATCAATTAAATTATTGTGCCACCCAAATTACTATGTCTGGTTACACGAAATCCAGCACTTTAATGGACGTCTCGGGGTGCGGTTGAGAACTGGGACACGCATGACTCAACACTGTTTCATTACTGAATAAATATAGCTGAAAATATTTTAGGTATGGGATTTCGTAGAGATATTAAAATTTAAAGACAGGTAAATCTATTAAGTGATACGGACTGTTAGGGCCTATTGGCGTTATTTATGCACAAAGAACTTTTCATCAATTTTTTAGTATTAAGATAATTTACTGGTATCTAAGAGGTTTGCTTTGTGTTTATGATTTAATTTAATGTGATTTTACGGTTCAATTTTAAAAATATAAATATTTATAACTAAAATATAAATATTAAAAAAAATTTAAATAAAAATGGTTGCAAGAACTTTATGAATATGTTCATTTGGGCATTGGTGAAAATATATGAAGCTTGGTGGTAGATGTTTTATAATACATACGTGTAGGCCCTACTGTTGGTTCGCATAATGCCCAAATCTGATTATGTAACGGACCACTTCATTTAATTTTTATAACTCGCGTCTTCGGTAGGTGCAGTGCTTCTTACAAAACTGTTACGAAGAAATTAAAATAAAAAAACGTATTATGATTTCTTCAGTAAAGCTCTCAGATAGATGAAGCGAGATATGGTTTTATTTGTATAGATGCATGATATAAATCTTTTTTCGATTATTTTCAGTTGAAACACGGATGCAATATATGGGGTCATAATCGAACAAAAATATGGACCACTGCCCCTACCCAACGCCCGTGGTCCAACCGGTTGGACAAAACATTTGGCCCACGACCTCATCATATGTTCGTGAAACCGTTTAGTTTTAGTTAACAACATATTTAGAGAACATGTTGGCCAATTTCGAGAGAGTCGAAAACTAGAATATAAACTAACTAATCAAACCTTAGCCTACGATCACGGATTGAGATCGTACGTCATCCACCTCTTTGCTTAGTCCTAGGGGTGTGTCAGTATTTACCTCTATGTGCACACATATTTCGCTAGTGTCGAACTAGGGCACGTACTACTTGTACTATATTCCATGAGTCGTACAGCACATGCTGGAATAATGTGTTTGACTGAATTAATATGTTTGAGAGCAAAGAGTATGGAAGTAAGTAGCTTGTTGAGAAAGTCCTATGGGTAGAATATCCAGTAACTTGTACAGAACTTTGTTTGTCTTCCAAAATATGTCTAATGGATAGTTTCATTACATAACATTAAAATTGTGTTTATTATAAAAACACCTGTAGTGAAAATAATTTTATGCCACCAATATGGCAAGCTCATTGACTCATTTGGCAAACGAGCTTTTTATAATAGGCACTGTTATAGGTATAACAACTACGATAAAACGGTCACGTGTTATCGAATATAAGAGAAGGTGATTATTCTACATGTCTCGTGGCCCGTGGATATCAGAATAAAATTAATTTTAATAAACAATCATTATATGAATTTACACAGAAGCTTGTGTGACCATTTCAGAGAAAGATGAGAAAACCTCGTATCTTCTAAACGCTAGTTCAAACAAAAATTCCATTCAAAGTCCACCCTATATCGCCACATAAAACATATCTCTGAACTACGGTTAACTTTCGACTTTTAGCTCAATTCATTTACACTTACGACAGCATAGCAATTCCTAATTTTATTTTATTCCTAGAGATTCACCGAAAACACCCAAAACACTCGTCCCTAAAGGTTAACATACAGAACAAAATGTATAGGCTGCAATAATTAATTCCTCCTTTTGTGCGTAGCTATTAATCCGCGTATATGCAGGTCCGAGCCTCTCAAGCCGCGAGCTGTGCCCGACGCGGGGTATGTACCTCCCTTAATTAACTACACTCGAAGATAATTAATATTCAGTACATTAAGAGATCTCGCCTCATATTTAATTCATTCGTTAATTAATTAACGCCTAAACTTAAGGTATTTAAGCTTCAACGAAATGTGAGGTACGAATTACGTAAATAGATACCTGAGAACTTCGTTATTAAGCTGTTATGTATGGAAGCATCCATGCAAATATTTTTTAGGTTTATACTAAATTATCAGTTTATGTAATTTTCGTTTATTGTCATATAAATAATAATTTTATTAAAAGAAATGTTTTCCAAACGCAGAATACACTTCACACATTACGGGCAATATTAATTGTTAATTTGTTTGATTGATCACAAGTCAAGTTGCGATATTTCAGAATTTTTACTGTATCCTCATTTTCCAGTACATCCGGAGCGGTCGCGTTACGTATAAAGTGGTTACGAGTTTCCAAGACATCCCACGGGATCACTAAATTTCTATCCCGGAATCTCATCTCGCTGCGGATATTACGTGGTTATCGAAGGCTATCAACTAGCTAACTTTATTAAGTCTTCTAAAGATTAAATTATATTATAGGAAAAATATATGTCAACACGAAAGTTAATCTGTAACTTTATTCTGAATTATTCTGATGTTAATTCTTTGTATTATTTTGGATTAATTTTTTTGCCAAAAAGTTTTTATTGTGGCATGGCAAATCGGTAAAAAATCATCTTGGGGATCCAAATCTCTATTTGAAGTATTTTATATAATAACTATGTAACAAGAAGTGTACTCTCCTATGCCTATATCTGGAAGCAATGCGTTTAAAATTCTAAGAAATGTTTATTAGTCTTTAAGAATAGTCTTTAAGGAACATTGGGAAAACAAAAATTAGTATTTCTCTATCGATTAATTGTTTAATTTATTCTATACATTAGCCAAATGTTGACAAGTGTTCATAGTGTAATTTTAACTGGGTTTATAGTCTATGTGGGCTAAGTCTCGACGCTTAATTTAGTAGGTACATGGCGTGCCTCCATTGCCTATATTTTTGTGGAAAACAGTTTATTTTATAGAATTTAATTGAATCCAATACATGGGCGGGCGGGTACCTATTCCCAATATTTCACCGTCGTCTGAAATTAAAATCAGTTAGTTTCTCAATTTGTATTATGTTGATTTGTTTGAAACGATGGAGACAGAAATAACAGTAACGTATTCTATTTATTTTTTATTTTATTTTTTATTTGTGTATTGTTTGATTTAATCTGAGAATTGTATGACAGTATTTAATTTACCATATTCATGTATGAACATTCCGCTTATGCAAAAAATTAGACAATTTGGATATTTCCACTGAATTGATAACAAAATGTGATGAAAAACTGTATTGGTTCTTTTTTTAAATTTTGTTAGGCATTCACAGTGCTTGACATAATTATGTCACGATTTTTTTTTGAGGTGAAGAGTATTTTAATTCAATTTAATCTAAGTTCTTACTCTAATGTGCAGTAACCGCTAGTGACACAGCGTGTTGTGTGTGCAGAGCAGGTCGCCGCCCCCCGCGCCCCTGCCCGCCGCGCTGATTTACGCGCCTCCAGAGCCTTTAGAGGTAAGCTTACGCAATACATTTTTACACTAAGATAAAATAGTTTAGTTAAAATAGCGCAATACACTTTTGTTTAAAATCACTCAGCATACTTTTAAATATTAGTTGAATCACTCAAACATGATTTCTGTTAAATTAACTCAACATAGGTTTGGTTTATCTAACGCTTCGTGTTTTGTGTTAAGCTAATTCAATCCGCCTCTAGCTGAGGTAATTCAATACACTTTTAATTAAAATAAATCATTCAGTATAGTTTCGGCTAACCAACTCCGTGTTTTTTTTTTTGTCAAGTCAACTCAATTTTTTGTTAAACTTACAAAACATTTTCATACATAATCTAACTCTATTAATTTTGGTTCAGCTATCACAAATTACCTTCTTCACTTCACTTCACTTCACTTCATCAGCCCATTTTTACCCCACAGCAGGGGCCTAGGCCTCCCCCAGGGTGAGGAGGGGGGCTTGGAGCTTAAATCCACCACGCTGCTCCACTGCGGGTTGGGGACTGTAACGACCGCCATATATTGACAGCGTCCGGGACCGACTGCTTAACGTGCCCTCCGAAGCACGGTCAAATTACCTTCAGGTCATCTCATTCTTTTGTTTATACTAACTCAATATGTCTTAAGGTAACGTAAGTTATGTTTAGCTTAAGTGAAATCGACATACGTACGGCTCAGATAGATGAAAATGTCTATACGAGTCACCATTTAACTTTCAACCCAAAATCTTTGGCGTCATCTTAATTATCCGAAACCTGGAACTTATATGTGTTAATTTACAAGCGAACAACCACAGCACGTTTAAATATTTCATAATAAAAATATAATAATTTCAATAAGCTTATAAAGTGTGACGTCATGACAGTTGACACGGTCCAAAGAAAGTTTGACTTACTGAAACTTTGGTTTACCACTACGATTTAAATATATTTTTTTTATTTAAAATTTACGAACATGATGGTTTGAAAAAGTATTATAAAACTGCAAAGTTAGAAAGAGGCGAAAATTAATACGAAAGTAAACATTAAGTTTATGACCAAGATTACATTCTGGTCTAAAATATATCATATGTACGTGTATTAATTTTATACGATCGCGGAAAGAAACATAATTCGTACGACTTTGACAGTTTGTTTGAACCGTGATTGATAGCTAGCGGCCATGACTTTTTTTAAGCGTACATAAATCAACTACTGAAATGACTAGTTCTTATTTATCGAACTGGACGGAAGGAAGAATCATCGAATGTGTGTCACATACATAACCCGAAAGCCCATTTCGAAATTTCCTATTCATTTCGAACAACCATTCACAGTTACCTTTTGGGTAACGTGACGTTGGTGGCGCCTCTACCGAGTTACTTCCTAGTCTTATTGTATGACATCCTTCAGAGTTTTTCATGCTATTATTTATTTGTTCAGCTGCTATGCGTGTTCCCGGAGCGCGGATCCCGCGTGTGCGCAGCGGCATGTGGGGCGGTGGCGCGCGCGGGCGGAGATGCGCGTGCTGTCCGTTCCGCCCGAGACGCGCTCGAAGTGCTACGACGGGAAGGCGAAAGACCGACGACGCCACACGCCGTAGTCGTAGACGCTCGATCACCTGCAGTGTTAGACGCTGTACAGCTTGCTAGGTAAGTGTCTTAATTCTTTTTTGTGAAGCTACAAGTGATTTTTTTATCACCTTCCAAATTATAATCAACGATGAAAATATAAAACTAGATGTCTTTATTTTTATCTTTTGGTATCACTCGGTACTAAAATATTGAGATAAGGCGGCACAATGCTATCGTATTACCAAGGGAATGCGCGGGCGACCGACAATTGTGTCGGTCAGTGGCCGCCTCCGTAAGATTCACCTCCCCGCTACACCTGTGGACGCCCATTTCTCGTCCGTAATATTCATGTTTGCTTAAGTAGCTGTAACGGTAATTCAAGAAAATATTATAAAGTGTTAACGAGTGCTAAAAAAATTTTTTTGGATAGTGATGAAAGATTATCCTTGTCTGCATATTGGAATTGACGTGTGCACACAAAACGGGATTCCCGGAAAGGGAAATATCACGCCTCGTTATTCTCGTGGTCTGCGTAGCTATCTATTTCCTGAGAATAAAGCTCACTTTTGTTTCACTTTATAAGATTATTTGTTTAAATATTAAAAAGGAAATCAATACCAAAAGTAAAGTTACGCGGAAAAACCTTTAATATTGATTTTAAGATTTTCTATATACGAAGTTTAATAAACACTGGAAAAGAAAATAGTGAAATAGCAAAGGAGTAAATCAATAAAAATCAGACATCTTATAAAAGCAGTGAATTAATCAAATTAAATGTAATATAATGTAGTAATATATAGTAATTAGTTGCTATTAGATGTTATTAATACTTAACAAAAATTATAAGCTTTCAAACATACAACATGTATTATTTCGGAAAAATATGTATTGTTGGAAATAAAACCATTCGAACGCTACTATATGACATTTAAAGATGGCGCCACATGTATATATCCCAATATATATCTCAAAAATGCCGCTTTCTTGAAAATATCATGTTGTACATCAAATTTTCAAAAAAGCCAAATTTTGAGAGACATACGTTTCTATTTGAGAGAACTTGTAATTACGTTATATTAGCTTAAATCGACAGCATATGGCGCAATTTGTTGCCCTTTCGGGTGCCGTTCGCCTCATTTACCAGGATTTGATTGTTAATTTCATGTCAAAAGAGTATACAGACAAAGCTGCGAGAGGTAATACTTTCAGTGCTATACAAATTGTCCCGGATCGGATGTTATTAGTGAGATTTTCCGCTGCGATGAAGTCTCGCGCAATTTCAGTCTTGCGTAACAAAATCCTTCATATTTAGTCAGTAAGTGTAATAATTTTTAAATCCGCTAATCTACATTATAACTTTGAGCATCTGCTGCTTTAATAATTTAATTAAGCTTTCCCAATTTAAAATATTGTTAAGAGCTAGCGGGTTCCGTTTGTGTTTGGTCAAAATCCGTAACAAGAGCTCCAATCATTTACTTCGCTTAACAGAACAAAACAGCCTAATAAATCTCAATATTCGCCCAAACGATTTGAACCTAACGTAGTACATAGAGATTTTTATTTATTTTATTTTTCTTCAACATGTCACTCAGCTGTTGCCTTTGCTTCATTTTCTCTATTCTTCATTAAATGCGAAGCTTTGTTTTTTAGGGTTCCGTAGGCAAATGGCAAAACAGGTACCCTTATAGTTTCGCCATGCCCGTCCGTCTGTCTGTCTGTCTGTCTGTGGTTTTTCTCGGATACTATTGGAAATTTGGAAGGTAAGTGTAATGTGTAATCTATGAACCACTACACAACGACGTAGTGAAATTAAGAAAAAAAATTTTTGGGATAGGGCGCCATGCATGTAACTGAAGTACGAAAAAAAATCAACGTATATTAACGCGAGAGGTACCAAACGATAGTTTAAAAAAATGATATTAAGGTTTCAAATTTTTTTTATTTAAGTCAACAGTTGTTGAGATATGCACTCCTAAAGTCCTAATTTTTGTTAGTCATGTGTCCCCCTCTACCAGCCAAATCGTTGTATATGGATATGTGGAAAAAATATGTGACAGGCGTATATATAACGTAATTAAAAGTAAAACTATCACAGCTAACTAGACTGTATTATTTAACGAATAATAGATTAACTTATAAAATGTACTTTCATAAGTAAAAATTTTGTAAAAAATCCATAGAAAATGACAGCGTTTAGCCAATAAGCGAAAACTAGATGCATTTTATCTTTGTGATGTTGTTGTAAAAGATAATTAAAAAAAAAATTATGATGATAACTACATTGTATTACTAGGTACTATAAATTTACGCTTTGTTATGTTACACAAATGTTATGTTATAACATAAGCTTTAAGGATATTATAAAAATAGTGAATCATGGAAACAGTAACAATTAAAGCAATTATTTATTTAGGTTTTTTCGATAAATTTAGTCGAAAATTAGAACACGCAAGGATGATCTTATAACTACGGGATATCATAGTGCGAATTAAAATAGTATTAAAACGGTCTATATCTTCACTAAAATTGTTTGTACACCTGAAACGTGAAAGAAATGCAGCAATGAAATGGTATTTAAAAAAATCGGCACTGATTTCTCAATGACTTTCTCTTCGTCATGAATGGGGCTAGTTACATTCCGGATTGGTCTATTGTTGTCACGATTTACATAAGCCTATTAATGTTTTAGGATATAACAATAATTGAAATTTCAGCGATCGGGTGGTTCAATATCAGTCCAGTATGCCTCACCGTAGAGGCTTAGGTCTCCCTCGAGATGTGAGTGCGCGGAGCTTAATCCACCACGCTGCTGCAGCGCGGTTTAACAAAAAGCGGGTTATCACCGTCACCCAAACGAGTTATCACGTTAAAAGACGAAATTAGTTCTTCATTTATAACATCCATGTACAAATTTCAACGATCGATTTAAAAAATGTCGCATTATCACGAATATTACGCCATATTTAATAATTTACAAACATTTGATCATGTTCATCGTCATCATCAAGACAGGCAGCTTTGCCGTGCAAATTCAAATGCGTTGCATCACCACGCCACGTGACCGTTCGTTCCTGTCTTATCACTTTTATGAGTTTGATTCCGTCGCGAACGACCTTCGCCAAGCTTAGTCACAGGCTTCGTTTCAAAAAATTTACATTTTTGAACATTATTCCGTACATTCGATATGGAAAGAGGAACCATCATACGATCACACTGGTGTTTGTCTGTCCGTCTGTCACCAGCTTTTTTCACCGAATTTACTGAACGAAAAACGCGAATCCAACTCACACTTTGTATTGTTTTTTATTTTCATTAGATATAGTAGAACATGAATATAAAATCAAAATTAATACTTACTTACAAATTCAAAGAAAACTCCAAAATAATATTTTGTCAACGCATCTGTGGTTCTATATATTTGTTTTTCAGAATTACTTTTTTGAAGTTACATACGTACATAGTTATAACCGAGTTTTTTTTTTTAATATTTAATCCAAGCCTACTAGGTATTCCGTAAGACGAAAAAATTTTTTTATTCTAAAGTAGTGAAATATTTTGGTTACAGCGCAAACAGAGCTCGCGCTTCTCCAAACATCCCGTCGAGTGCGTGATGTTTGCGCTACGTTCTTCAACTCGTAAAACATAATAACATTTCGTTATTCTGTAATACAAACAGAGCGTACTTTACGAAAGCCCTAGAAACTACTCGAAAATAATTTGAATAAACATTGTGAGCTTTTATGAAACAAAAAAGTTGTGTGATTCTGTTTTAACTGTATGTTAAAATTATTAATCGATGCCGTTGGGTAGTTTTTTTTTTCTATATTAAATATTTACATTAAAAAAAAAACTCGTTTGCGTGAAAAGCGAAGCAGTCGGAGACATCTTAAGCTCAGCGGGAATAAGTACGACATCTTGTTTCCATCACTTTTTAAGCTCGCTTTTTACGCAATCGGTTTTTTTATGAAAGAAAAAGAAATTGAGGAAGCTAATGTTGGTTTATAAAGACCTCTTCAATGTTACCTCACTTAACATAGTTCATTGACTTTAATTTGTAATAACATGTCGCCTGGTTGTCGCCATATCGACTTTTGATTGCTATTATGTCTTTGGTGACACTCACAAAGATAAGATAAATCGATTGTTATAAAAATCGGCCCACGCGTTTTGTCTGTAAAGCACCACAAGGAAACAAACATACATACATATATATTATATAGAATGATGAACACATTATTTCTCTTTTGCGTCGCACAGTCGGGTAATAAAAAGATTTTAATATCTAGTCTGGTTGGTAGATACATGAAATATTCTAAACAATTCTATCTAATACAGTTTGATTTGTGGAAATGTTCGTTTCGTTTTTGGTTTGAAAAAGTTAAGTATGAGATGATGAGAGAGATGTAGATGTAGAGAGAGTAGAGAGATGAGAATAAATGGCCTAACCATAGAGGCTTTTAAATTAATTTTTTATTCAAGTCGATATTTATTGAGATATACCGACGCTTTTACATTCACAAAAATGTGTGTCCCTCTTTTTACTTTGCACTAAACAAAAATCTGTAAAATTCAAGTTAATACAACTTAAAAAATCACAATTGGTTTGAATAACATGACTTGTTTTTAAGATATATGTGTTCAAAATTATTTAAATTTTAACCATGAACCTTCATCCTAACTACGGAACCCTTCACTGTGCGTGTTTCAATACTCAGTTGACCGATTTTATTAAAATGCCTTTAATTTGGTCAACATACGGTTTCCTTTAACGCCCCTCACCGACCTTTCCATCAAACGACCGCTCTTTGACTTAATCTTTCGTCTCGACTTCATCATTTGCATGTGACCAAAAATAACACACCTGTTTCTAGTAATTACGTCTTCTTTCATACCATAATATTCTCTTACATCACCTTTATGCCACCTATTTTTGAATTATGCTATGCACACTACATAACATACATAGATTTACTATGAAAAAATCTCATCTAATTTTAACTGACCGAATAGCCGAGTGGTTAGAGACCCTGGTTGCGGACCCAAAGGTCACGGATTCGATTTCCGCCTGGGACAAATATTTGTGTGCATAAACATGTTCATTTCGTTCCACATCTGGGTATAAAACATTTATAAATGTATATATTATTTAAAAAAATATATGTAATGTATGTATATCAGTTGTCTAGTAACCCATAACACAAGCATAATTCTAGCTTACTATGGGACTAGATGGCGCTGTGTGGGATGTCCTATGTATTTTTATTATTAATTTTACTTTCATTGTAATTTAATGCTAACATTGGATAATGTTTATACAAGGCGTCCGGTAAAGCAAGGATAAAAAGTATAATGGGCATAGGATTAGTCCATGACTGATCAAATAATCTTTTGACGACCGCTTAGCCTAGTGGGTAGCGACCCTGCTTACGAAGCTAGAGCTCCCGGGTTCGAATCCCAGGTCGGGTCATTGTTTATATGATGAATATTGATACTGGTACCGGAGCTTGGTTGTTACATGTATGTGGTGTCTTCGCTTGGTACTCAAAACACAAGCTAATGCTTAGTTTGGGACCTAGACGTTGTTGTGATGTATACGTCATTATTATTATTATTATTATTATTATTATAAACATATCGTTTAAAACAAAGTCTATTTCAGAGTTAAGGTGTTTCCTTTTAAGTTGAAATGTCTTAATTTTTTATTAATTTTACAATATAATACCGCAAAAGACTAAAGTTCTTTCCTGTTTTAGTAATTTATTACACTCCTCAAAACCATTATTGTTTTACAAAACAAATTTTCCAACAGCGTCTTTGGTTTCATCAGAATGAAATATTATTTCTGAAATTTCTTTTCGTCTATTTTTGTTCATATTATTTTATTTATTTTTTATTATATTTATTTGGTCTACCAACAGATTAAACATTATGAGCTTATGAACTATGATAAATTACAAACTAACTAATTTAGAATGCTAATCCAATTATAGGCAAACTTGACATGCACGGCGTATTAACAATTAGCTTGACTAATAAATTTAGAAAGCAGTAATAAATTAGTAAACTAATATTTTAATACACAATATCACATTTTAATAAATTCGAAATTAATTTTGGCACACTATACCGGGAAAACTTATTAATACGAGCATGGACGATTGGCAGTGAATTAATTATGTTATAAACTTGTGCATTTTCAGCAGATTCTGAAACTGTATGCATAAAAAGTTTTTTCCGAAATTATATATATATAAACTCTTCTTCGATTTCGATTAAATTTCGACTTCTATCATAAAATAGATAAAATGGTTTATATAAATTTAAATACAGTACTCAAGTACATTTACAATATTTTCTGCGTATGGTACAATGTACAAATCGTGCAATTTTTCTGTGATTGTTGTCTACCCGTCTCAGTACACGCTTATCTGAATCTTTTCCATTTCGTTGAACAGTATTTGAGACTGCGTAAAAAGTTTCTTTAAACATACATTAAACATCAAACATCTTAATATTACGCAAATTTCCTTTTCCGGTGTATATTTTCTTCGCGGCTTAGGTTCGCGCCATGTTTTTTATTCATTACATAGTTTTTTCGTTTAGTAATACAAAATATATAAGTATGTAGGACCCAACATAACGTAGCCTTTCATCGAAAGGGTCCCGAGGGATCGGATAAAAGGATGTAGCTCCAGGAAATAAAAAAATCCATCAAGGACGAGACATACTAAAACGCTGAGAATTCATTGTGACACACACTGTGTCCTCACCTGCTAATCTAATTCTAAAAGTATTTCAAGTAGGTATATTTTTTTGCCATATTGAATTTTTATTTTACTATTTTTCACACAAAAACCATTATCAAAAATATTACAAAATGTTGTAATTTCAAATTAACGATTTTCGGATTTTTTCCCTTAGGTAGGTACTTGTGTTGTGATTTTTGGCAAATTTCATTATTCTAGGTCAACGGGGAGTACTCCATAGACTTATTTATTTGCGAGTGTCAAAATATTCGACATAAATGTCCTTACGATTGCGTTTTTATATCTCTAAAAGACCGTTGAATTAAGTATTTATTATTATTAATTTCAACTTGTTACCGAAGTGGGAATGGGATCGATGCCACATGGGACCAACCTCGACGATATTTTTATGTTGTAAATATTGTAAATATTGTTAATTAGTTCTTAGATTTATTTGTATGTATTAATCTTTATAAATAGTTATACTGTCTAAATCTTGTAAAAACTTGTTACCTCCACGCGTTCCTGAAAAAAAAAGACGAACAACCAAATGATCTGTTCGTATTTAGATTTATCTCCTTACAATTACAATACTCGGCGACGACGAAACGAAAAACCTACCTCTCAGTTTATGTTTTTGGATTGAAAAACATAGCATTCTATGATCGAAGATAACGATAAATACAAGATTAAGTCAATATATATATACCCTTAAGGATGGAGCTCGTCTATTCCAGACAACGTTTCGACGTTAGATGGAACCACTAAATATAAGACGATTAAAATTTTTTTATTGACACACTGCTGTGTTCTCCCAGAGCGCAACGAACCTGTCTCAAATTTATAAGGCCCCACAGGGCCATGGTTCGAATCCGAGAAAAAACTCATTGGTACACGACCAATGAGTTTTTCTGACTTAAATACACAATATCACTGACACCGTGCTTCGGAGGGCACGTTAAGCAGTCGGTCCCGGACGCTGTCAATAGATGGCGGTCGTTACAGTTCCCAACCCGCAGTGGAGCAGCGTGGTGGACTTGAGCTCCAAGCCCCCCCTCCTCACCCTGGGGGAGGCCTAAGCCCCTGCAGTGGGGTAAAAAAAGGCTGATGGTGATGATGATGATGTGTTCTCTATAACAAAACATTAACTGCGACTATAAAACTTAGCCCTCTTTAAGGTTCCCAAGTAGTATTATTAAAAGTATTATTATTTTTCCCGTATTTCTTCGGCAACTTTATGATTTGTATATGTGCACTCACTCATGCAAAAGTATTATAAATTCGAGTGATACCTACATAATTTCAACACAGTTATTAGAAAACGGCGTGGTGTAATCGATTAGCGCTCAGCTCCTAAGAATAAATATCCGAGATCAAATCCTTTCGACTATACTAATTTTTTTCTTTTTTTTGCCTCTGAAATAAGTATTTCAATTCATTTTGAAAATTATTTTTTAGAAATAATCAATAATTAATTTTATATGCGATAACGTAAGCACTTAGTAGTAATGAATTATAGGTATTCTGGTGCCGTCGATAGTTTGCGTTCCTGAAACATGATGTTTGTTGTGAGTTGACATAATAATATAATTTTTAATTTAATTTTGTGTCATTCATGTGTGTAAACGATAATAATATTAGAAAACGGGAATCGTCTGACTGTATAAATTCACATCAATCATCCGATTAGTATGCCGATTACGACCTATCAAGAACGCAAAATCACGACGGCTCCAGTATAGTGTGATATTATTGCCTTTGTTTGTATGGCCACCGACCGCCGCTTGTAGCAATAACGAAACATGAATGTTTCACATTTTCTTAGTTATTCTGCATTCAAAACTTGATATATATTTTTTTGTTTTTGTTTAATAAAAATTTTTACAAATTTTTACAAAAAATTTATACATGAAACCACACAAAATTATACCATATTGTTAAATTTTAAGACTGCCCATTCCTTTTACATAAGTTTTATTGAGACTTCCGGATCTCCATGTACTTATAAACCACTCTGAATTTCAAAATACTCTATTATATAGTATAAAATACAGATAGTATTTATATGTTTTAGATAATTCATAGTCGTTATGCCGTAGATAAATAATTATAAATGATTATCGCATTAATCAATTTATAAATAAAATCATTCTACCTAGCTCAGTATTGCTTAAATTTTCTATGTAATAAATTATTTTATTTTGGCAATGAAAATTCATATCAAAAATCAAAATCGAGCCAATAACTTCGAAAATAATAAATACGTAATAAGGTCTTCATCTGTGCCATAATAAGTAAAAGTGATAGACCTCCTTCATAATTAAGTTTTTTACATCGATGTACTAATAGAACAGGATGGGCTGTGCGCGTTCTAAAGTGTTCGCGCAGAAAGTCATCCAAAACGCAATAAGTCCTCCAACCGGCTTTTAGTCAGTGTAATGGCTTAGTGCCGAATAAACGTGCGCGATGGCGAATTATGCCGTAAAAATTTGTTAAACTACTCGTCAAAGACGCAAAAAAGAGCTGAATATTGTAATTGCGGTAAGTAAACATTTTAATTTAAGATTAATTTATGCCTGCACACGGTTATTCGATTATTTTTTAATTTAATTTGAACATTATTTCGATTTAATACCCGTCACATTCTCGTAAACAGTGTGACATGTCCGACCCGTAATAAGTATTTCCATGGACTGACTTATGGGACTGACGCACACATCGGAGC
This sequence comes from Luffia ferchaultella, assembly GCA_949709985.1. Classification (NCBI taxonomy): domain Eukaryota; kingdom Metazoa; phylum Arthropoda; class Insecta; order Lepidoptera; family Psychidae; genus Luffia; species Luffia ferchaultella. The sequence goes on from OX453255.1 coordinate 12,201,067, forward strand.
GGCCGCGGGCCGCATCGACCCACGCACTTTGCGGACGCTTTTATTTCACCCTTGGTTACCGACTTCAAATCCTTATTAATATAATTAATATATCAATGGTTTTTATCGATATTTTACGTAAACTTTATTCCAAAACTAGCAGCATCGACTCAATCTATTCTCTAAGTATTTTATTTTCATGTTGACGTACCTATTGCAACTTGTAATTACCAATACATCTTAAAAATTTATTTGGATAACTTTTATTACACTCCACTTCACAAAACGATAAATTCGATAAGTTCCGACCACAGGTTTCGACAATTGGTGTAAATAAGATGTAAATAATAAACACTAACTTGAATGCACTTACCTGTCAATACCATGGAACTAATAGTTCAAGGTCAATACTGTCATCAACTCATCAATTCAAATTCTAACCATGTTCTTAACCTTAGCTAGGTTTCGGCAACGTCGCGCGTGTTTATTATACTATCTCATTGCGGAGCCGTGGTGTGAGCGAGATGTGGGTACTGCTATGCCATAGTGGTACTGCACAATTAGGCAACACCACGCAATGATAACTTCTCGTAAAGCACACATACGCATTGTGTATATTCATAACAATTCATAATCACGCAATGCTGTAGCGGTTATGCACACAGATTCGCACCAATTTAAAAGTGTCGTGCAAATTTAAAAAATACCTACCTAGTATCTAGATCGTATTTTTACTCAAACTGCGAAAAATAGATTTTTACATTTTTAGTTATAATTTTTGAGCTAATAATTACCCAAAACAAGTGGCCTAAACAAGCTATATTGCTGCAGTAAATTTGGTATGAAATGTCGTAGGCAAATCTCCACCCTTAAATAATACATATTATACTTTACGGGATATAGGTCTAGATATACTATAGGACGCACTAAAATATCGATTTTATTGTACTTTACTATATTATGAATCAAAATCACAAATTGTTTCAATCACAATTCACACAGATCACAAATAACACTTTTATCACACTTTAGGTATAGCTCGCAGTTGATCGCCCTTAACTTATCAAGAAATGACTGACTGATGTCGCGCCAGCTCTTTATATAGTTCACTCGAAATGTCTATCACACAGCATCTCGAAGTTTAAAATTTCTAGACGCCCTTCGTTCCGTCTCGAAATTCTATTTTTCGAACGACAAATTTTCTTTTAATTGTTTTCTTTCTTAAAGGAATTTTAATTTTAAAAATTAATATATGACAAAACATTCCACTAACATTTCAATTCAAATTAAAAACAATGTCAGTCTCAAAATTGTCAGTGTTATTGTTTTTAGAAATATGCAACGGCAATGGCGATTTGACGACCGCTTAGCCTAGTGGGTAGCGACCCTGCCTACGAAGCTGGAGGTCCCGGGTTCGAATCCCAGGTCGGGTCAGTATTTATATGATGAATATTGATACTGATACCGGGTCTTGGTTGTTATATGTATGTGGTGTCTTTGTAAAAAACAAAAAAAATTATATATGTAAACATATATTATAAAGAATATTGAAGTATGTATATCAGCTGTCTAGTAACCTATAACACAAGCATAATATTTGCTTACTTTGGGACTAGATGGCGCTGTGTGGGAAGTCCTATGTATTATTATTATTATTATAATGGCTAAATTTATAATTTATTCAACCCCGTGACGTCACTCTATAAGAATTTTCAATGTAATATATCTACGTAAATACGATGTAAAAAAAATTTCAATTTAGTTTCTTAAAATTGCCTATTCTTTCGAAATTATAACTAAAGTTAAAAAATTTGGGATTGGTAAATTGTTGCAGTAAATCTAATTATGCAGCGAAATGATTAAATTTTAAAACAATTCATAGAATATACTATATTGTTTAAAATACAATTTAATAATAATAATAACGTATACATCACAACAACGTCTAGGCCCCAAACCACTAAACTAAGAATTAGCTTTTGTTTTGGGCATCTACCTAGCGAAGACATCACATACATATAACAACCAAGACTCGGTACCAGTGTCAATATTCATCATATAAATACTGACCCGACCTGGGATTCGAACCCGGGACCTCCAGTTTCGTAGGCAGGGTCGCTACCCACTTGGCTATTTATTTGATCTAAATCCGTCGAATAGTTTCCATTCTAGCTCAGCTCACTTTTAACTGAGCAGCTTTCGCGCGACACCGCACACACTCCCGTTGTCTATGACGTCATCTATAACTATCATTTCAATAAGTTTTAATTTAAAATTTAGGAGAACGCAGCTTTCAAATGCACATGTTTTTTGTTATACAATTTTTCTAGAATGCCAGCTGAACTAAACGTAAATCGTTCATCGAATTCACGTCAAAACCATTTTATGTTCCAAAGTAAACAAACAATCGGAACGAAAAATACATAATAATTATTTTCGATTTTCATTTTATGAAACAGTATAATGACAAGAAACAGGACGGCCGTGTTTATTTTATAATGGATTTCGGAATCGAGAACGGATGTATAAAAAAACAACCCGCTCCAATCCCGCTCTCTTTTCTTCGCAGTTAACGTGATGTTGTAGAAAAAAATATTTGTTCACATATTTCTCTCGGTAAACAGTCTCAGCGAACGTATTCAAGTACTTATGATATTAAAATGTAATAATAGAAAAAAATGTAGGTTTTAGCATTTCCATTATTTGTCGAAGGATTCAGGTTTTGTTTTACTTATCTCATACACGAAAGCGAATGTTATGTAGTGCATGGTACATAAAGGCCGTATTTACGTGAACCAGTGTGAAGTGTGCTATTTGCTTTTATGTATGTATATACAATTATACACTACTATATCAGTAGACTTTTAAATACAATATAGTGTCACCCATAATGCCAATCCGTTCGGTAGTTTTTGAGTTTATCGCGTTCAGACAGACAGACGCGGCGGGGACTTTATTTTTAAGCGACTTCAAAAAAGAAGGAGGTTACTCAATTCGACCGTATATATGTTTTTTTTTTTTTTTTTATGTGTGTTCAGGGATAACTTCGTTGTTTATGAACCGAATTGGATGATTTTTTTTTTTGTGAAAGAGAGATATGGTACCATGATAAGGAAACCAGGATCTGATGATGGCATCCCAGAGAAATCGAGGGCAACCTTGGAAAATCGTATTTCAAAGTATCGTATTTTAAGTATTTTGATAAAGTGCTACTACTAGTACTATTTAATGAAGGTCGGGAGTCGATCTGATGATGGAGCTGAAAGACAGTCGAGGGAACTCCTCAACGACTTACAGCAATTACCTGGTGTTTGGACTTAATTCATATCTATTAATAAGAACTTTGCACCCATAAAGGTTATAAGTACCATTACAGGTCTGATGATGGAGACCATACACAGTCGAAGGAACTCCTTAACGATTTATAGCAATTACCTGGTGTTTGGCCTTGATTCATTTCTATTGATGAGATCTTTGCACCCATAAAGGTTATAAGTACCATTACAGGTCTGATGATGGAGACCATACACAGTCGAAGGAACTCCTTAACGATTTATAGCAATTACCTGTGTTTGGACTTGATTCATTTCTATTGATGAGATCTTTGCACCCATATGGATTATAAGTGCCATTACAGGTCTGATGATGGTGACCATACACAATCGAGGGAACTCCTCAACGATTTACAGCAATTACCTGGTGTTTGGACTTAATTCATTTCTAATAATGAGAACTTTGCACCCATAAAGGTTATAAGTACCATTACAGGTCTGATGATGGAGACCATACACAGTCGAAGGAACTCCTTAACGATTTATAGCAATTACCTGGTGTTTGGACTTGATTCATTTCTATTGATGAGATCTTTGCACCCATTAAGGTTATGAGTACCATTACAGGTCTGATGATGGAGACCATACACAGTTGAAGGAACTCCTTAACGATTTATAGCAATTACCTGGTGTTTGGACTTGATTCATTTCTATTGATGAGATCTTTGCACCCATATAGGTTATAAGTGCCATTACAGGTCTGATGATGGAGACCATACACAGTCCAAGGAACTCCTTAACGATTTATAGCAATTACCTGGTGTTTGGACTTGATTCATTTCTATTGATGAGACCTTTGCACCCATATGGATTATAAGTGCCATTACAGGTCTGAGGATGGAGACCATACACAATCGAGGGAACTCCTCAACGATTTACAGCAATTACCTGGTGTTTGGACTTAATTTATTTCTATTAATGAGAACTTTGCACTCATATGGGTTATAAGTACCATTACAGGTCTGATGATGGAGACCATACACAGTCCAAGGAACTCCTTAACGATTTACAGTAGTTACTTTTTGTTGGGCTTCCTTTACACGGTTGAATGTGCCAAAATGTTCAGTTCGCACAAAAATAATAATTAAGATTGAAGTTTTACATAGGAATACCACTGCCTACTAGGCATGCTGATGCGTCAATTTGACACTGAATTTACGTTGCGTAATCGCGGTTTTAGTAGCCCCATTTATACTAAATACAAATAAGTTACAGATGCGTTCAACTAAAAATTGAAAAATAAAATAATTTAAAAAAATAAAATAAAAACCGACTTCAAAAACATAAACTAAAAAGTTAAAAATAAAATTTTCACTTTAAAGAAAGGAGCATTAACAGGCGGCATATAGTTAATGAAGTCGGTGCCAACTCAGACACTTTAAATGGTACTTACCAGATAATAACAATTACAACAATGATATATTTATAACTATAATAAATATAGAACACAATTTAAAGTGTCTGAGTGAGTAGGCACCGACTTCATTAACTATATGCCGCCTGTTAATGCTCCTTTCTATAAAGTTAAAATTTTATTTTTAACTTTTTAGTTTATGTTTTTGAAGTCGGTTTTTATTTTATTTTTATAATTTGTAGTGATATAGGTGCACAATGTCCCGCGGTTACAGGTTTGCGCCAATCGGTTATGGTTTAGTGAGGTGCAACTGTTAACGCCGTTTGTTTGGAAATTTGCCACTCACAATTTTCTTAATCCTAATCTTATCCTATGCATTTCAGAGTTCCATACACCAAAAAGGAAAGCCGATCCCTTATGAAATCCTCTTATAGTTTTGCCATGTCCGTCTACCTGTCTGTCTGTCTGTGGTTTTTCTCGGAAACTATTGGCAATATAAAGATGAAATTTAGAAGGTAAATGTAATCTATAAACCGCTACACAACGACGTAGTGAAAATAAGGTTTTTTTTTATTTATGGGATAGGTCACCATACATGTAACTGAAGTACGAAAAAGAAATGCAGTCCTAAAGTCCTAATTTTTGTTAAAGTCATATGTCCCCCCCCCCTTTACCAGCCAAACCGTTGTTTTTGGATATGTGGAAAAAAATTATGATAGGAGTATATATAACGTAGTTACAAGGAAAACTATCACAGCTAACTAGACTGTATTATTTAACGAGTAATAGATTAATTTATAAAATGTACTTTTATAAAAATGACAGATAACATTTAACCAATTAGCTAGGCATTTTATCTTTGTGATGTTATTGTAAAAGGTAATTTAAAAAAAAAAACATTTAATGATGAAAACTACATTGTATTACTAGGTACTATAAATTTAGGCTTTCCTTTGCTAAGCTTATTCTTTTCACAATCGATACTAAAAGTCAAAGGTACACTATTATAAAATAAGTAATAAAAATTGTCTCTAGCTATCAGTGTACTCATGTTGTATAAGGATTAATGGTTAAGTTCGATTAACGTCGCGCTGGTTTTTTTTTATATTGTGTGGTGGTACGGAATCATTCGTGTGCGAGTCCGATTCGCACTTGGCCGGTTTTTTTTACCTATTATATAACAAGTAGACAAAGGACCGGCGTGGTACAAAATATATATAATTTACTTACTAGAGTGCCCAAACACCTGTGTCGAATTTGAAACTTTACCTGTGTCTAGGTGTAAAGTATCTATATATGTATCCATTAGAAAAAATATCTAAAGAAGTATGTTTATCATCTAGTACCCATAATACATCCTCATCATGATCAGCCCATTTTACCCCACTGCAGGGGCTTAGGCCTCCCCCAGGGTGAGGAGGGGGTTTGGAGCTTAAATCCACCACGCTACTCCACTGCGGGTTGGGGATTGTAACGACCGCCATCTATTGACAGCGTTCGGGACCGACTGCTTAACGTGCTCTCCGAGGCGCGGAGTCAGTGACAGTTAATGTAACCCATAATACAGCCTCGGCCTAATTTTGGACTAGATGGCCGTGTGTTACATGTCCCACGTATTATTATTTTTATACTTAATAAATATTATTTTATTATAAAAAACTTTAATAGTACCCTATAATCCTATATAAGGAACCGTCGACCAGGATAAACGGCAACGTATTTATCTATTTTCCATCCCTTGAACTATTTCCGTGCTAAAAATCACTGTGGTTTGTGGCTTCATTGCAATAAAGTAGGTTACATACAAAACAAACAATTTTTTCCATTAGTACCAAGCAACCATGATTTAATGACACACATCCAGTATCGTTGCTTATCATACTTTAAAATAATCGAAGCCACATCGGAGGTAAAGAAAATGTTTATCAACATTTTTTCTTAGCTTTTCATGCCATTGAGCTATACTCGTAGATACATAGCGTCACATTACTTACAAAGAAATCACAAAGCCTTTAACAATTTAGGCGCCGTGTTCATTGAAGTTTTATTGCCAGAAGCTTTAATCGCAATCCAATTAAATTATTTACACTTCAAACTTTCGGCACGTGGCGACAGAATTCACCTGTCAGTTTTCCTTGTTTTTACGCCCGAGAAAGGTCAATACCTGAGAAATGTTTTTTCCCGTAAACATGTTTTTGCCGTTTTAAATACGTTCGATATTAGCGACTCGCTTTGGTCCTTTCTTTTCCGGTTTTCACGTTATTTGTCTATACTGCACTCCCGTTTTCGTTTTCGTTCCCATTAAATAATATTATCGAAATACTTCCTTCGATAATACATTTCAGTCGTTTTAAATACTTCGAACAATAGCAACTCATACTTTGTATTTTTTTAGATTTTAAGTTTGTTTATTTTTACAGTGCACTCGTTTTTTTTTCTACGAATGTTCTATGTAAAAGTAATTTTTTCCCTTGTATATTTACAATTAGTAGCTCGTTTTGGCTTCAACCGTTTTGGTTTTTCGAGCAACTGATTTTTGCTATGTTGCCACTTTCGTTTCCATTCCGTTCTCACTACTTATATCCGATGTATATAGTTTGACGTAAAGTGTAATGTTTTTCTCGTAAAAACGTGTACGTCGTTTGTGATCCTAATTATCAATTATGTATCACAAACTATCTATGGTTATTTGCTTATTACATATCTGATTAGAAATTATAATTAGTAATCATTTGTGTATAATATTTATCTATGTATATATTATTAAAAAAAAAAGTATTTATGTCTGTATATCAGTTGTCTAGTAACCCATAACACAAGCATAGTACTTGCTTACTTTGGGACTAGATGGCGCTGTGTGGGATGTCCCAAATATTGTTATTATTATTTGTCAGGATAAGCTTCAATGACCGCACTGAAGTCACAATTATTTCATCTCTTGTGATATTTGTTATTTTTTGCTTTCGAATGATAAAAATCACAAATACTAACACTTCCGCTGTAAATTGAACCTATTTGTGAAATTCACTGATTATAAGTTTCAAATTTAATATCTCTACATATTGTTTGATATAGCAAAAACAGGTCTTTGTGTTTAGTACTTCACTTTTATTGCAAAAGTTAGTTGCGGTTTCCACTTCAGAATTTTCATATTACCGATGCTGAGCAAAGGACGAAATATTAAGCAAAACAATTCATCCACAAATATTGTGGTCAAATGATAGACATACTTAATCTCCGCCACTGTTTCAAACATAAATGTTGATTAACAAGACAATTCATTTTAATGAAAAAAAGGCATGGGGTGCTTGCTATCAATTATTATAAACATTTCTTTGCAAGCTATTTTAATTTGAAAGTAAAGTTATTATAAAAGTATAGTTAAAATAATTTCACGATTTTTAGTTACAGTAAAAATGATTTATTTTTGTTTATAAATTCTTATTTTAACTTTATCGAAAATCAAGAGGTATACCTACCTGAAATTAAGTTATCTTAGTTTTTTTTTTAGGCTTGTAAACCAATCAACTAGGTATAATAGTTATAACGAAAATCGATTTTAGCTGTCACTTATCTATGTTAAGCAATAGACAGTGACACAAATCGGGAATAACCTAAAACTTACTCATTTTTGTCCTGAAGATCCTGGTCAGGGCATTAGGACAAAATTATTGTATTGATATCGGTCCTTAACACGTGTGCCAAATTTCAAATTAGTCAAACGCCTTGAAATTGATTAAAATCATTTTATAGGATTTCTTAATTTTGATAAATAGATACATACATAAATACACGCATACATGTTAAGCTAATATAAGCGTGTTAAAAAGTTCATAATACAGGCGTCCGGGAGTCTTTTACGTCTTGGCCACACTCATGTGTGCAATGCCGCCGCCGCCGGCCGTGGTTATGTGTCGTGGCCATATCGTAGAACTTTTCATTTCATGAAATGCTCGAGAATTTCATGAAATGGTCCCATTTCATTATGTGGGCAACTAAATTTGACCAGATCATTAAATCGTCCTCGCATTAATATAAACAAACCTAACCTAATCTATTGATTTAAAAATGATAAACTATCAACCTATATTGGCCGAATTACGAATGAATCCCAAAGCGAACACATCATGAAATCATAAATTCTAAGATCTACGGACACATATCTTTTTCGCTGCGAGAAACAATATTGTTGTCAGCGGCCGCCATGTTATCACATAAACAAAGCGCTTCTAGCGCCTCTATCGGTAATTTATGCAACTACTTTACGATATGATCAAAATAATCTTGACCATTTCATGAAGTAGCTGCGTCTTTAGTTGAACATATCGACAAACGAACTCTTATCATTGATCTGGTCAAGACACATCACGATGTGGCCAATTGACAGAGAAATATTTCATGAAATGCGACCATTTTATGAAATTCTCGAGCATTTCATGATGTAAGCAATTCTACAATAAAGTCACGCCATATTATGCCATAAATAGCATTTGCTTCAGAACTAGTTGAACGACTGAATTTATAGAAAGTTATCAAATTTATCAACGCACATGAAACAGCTTTGAGACTAAAGAAAACTAACTGTGATTGCTAAATTTATTTCGTCAGGCACTGCTTGTCTAAAACGCGTAACTTGTTTTGTAATTATTCTTACTTTCAAAAAAGGACGAAGTTCTCAATTCCATTTTTTTTTTAATGTGCATTACTCAATGAAAAATTAGAGATGAATTTCGTTTATTTAAATTTCACCCACTTTTCGTTGACCGAGTTTAATAAAACTTGGTTCATATGTATGGTTCATAATCATAAGACCAGTTACGTAAAAATTTAATTCTCGTTCTAGTTTACAATAAGCTCTTTATAAATCAGTTCGGTGTACTCGAGCGGACTCAGCAGAAATCTTAATTGACTTAATCCAAGACTGTTGGCAGCTGACCGCTCTCCGACTAACTGGCATCCCTTTGTCCGTTAATAGAATTTCCCGGAAAAATATCCGATACGATGTGAAACTCGAGAAACTTAGCTGTTACAAAATAGATAATTTATGAATACAACTCTGTTTACATTCAAAGTTGTTGTTATAATGATTTAGGGCCTCTCGAAATATTAATTTGGCTCTACAAACTTATTATGCGCCCGTTTATTCTATACATTTTTTCTTACTGCTCAGCTCAGAAAAATAGCTGAAATCATCAATCAATCATCTTACTTCGGAACGATTAAAAATCCCTACAAAATAACAGATTCCGACATCAGACAGACCATACGTCATCGTCATTGTTTATATATTATTTTGTTAAAGGACATTTGCAATGTGATTTCATGTTGAATAATAATTTGTTTTTCCAGAGCGATTTTCACATGTGCGTCAAAACAAATTCTACTTAACTGCTGAAAATTCGAGTGGCGTTTGTTTAGTCTGTGACACAAATTGTTGTGCTGTCACTTTAGTAATCACGACAAAGTATATCCATGGTTGATCAAAATCAATTTAGTAGTTCTAGAGTTACCGCGTTCAAACAAACATCCAAAAAATGGCCATTTTTGGGATTAAAGATATGACTAGAGACTAATCAATTTTCCAATAATACCTTCCAAGAACAAAATCGGATATCGTCATAAATATACATTGCACTACGAATAGATCGATTGTCACCAGCTACATATAATAATAATAATATCTTGTACATCCCACACATCGTCATCTAGTCACAAAGTAAGCAAGTATTATTCTTGTATTATGGGGTACTAGACAACTGGGCCAAATTTCATTCAAACAAGAAAAATAAAGAATCGTTATGAACGAGAAGTTACGTGAGAATTCGTCAGATAACTCCAAAAATTTGCGGACATTTGCACATGCAACTACGATAATGCCTAATCCATGTTAACGGATATCACTTAGTTATATGTGTAAAATAGTAGTTGTAGTTTACATATGAAAATTATGTATTTCATTTTTGTACTCAAATCGTATTTTTGTGTATGGTGTTTATTTATCAAGTGTTTATTATTTCATATTAAATAAACAGTTGTTTATTTCATGATATAATATAATACAACAGAAACTCTTTTTGTTTCTATTTACTCCTTCGCGTTTCAAAACTTGAACTAATTTGATTGAAAATTTGTAAACAAGATATATAAATAATACAGTAAGCGCGGTCTGAGAGGGGATCACGGGAATCATGACCCAAAATTATCCACAGTATTGCGAAAATCCTTCTGAAATTCAATGGTTTCTTAAAACTTTTAATTAATTAAAAGCTTTTATTAAGTAGTAAAAATATAACCAATCCAAAAATGATCAACGGTTCAAAATTATTTTGCAAAGTTAATCCGATGCGAAGATAGAAAGAGAAATATTTTCACAACTTATTTTACGAGGCTCAAGATCTTGCCAAAAAACTACTTAAAGAAATAAAGGCGCCACGTACTATAAGCTCGATAGACCCATCGATTCCTCTTTCTTCTTCATATTAAGAAGATCGTCCGAGTACTTACATATTGGCATAAAAATGCCTGAACTATTGCAAAAATATTCAAAGGTGTTCTTTTAGATCGTTTGTTTTGTTTATTTATTATTTATTTATATATATAGATAAATATATTTTTTAATATAAATATAAATATATATTTTATGTATATCAGTTGTCTAGTAACCCATAATACAAGCATAATACTTGCTTACTTTGGGACTAGATGGCGAAGTCCCATGTATTATTATTTAAAAAAATATATAAATATATAGATAAATATATATAACATATATATAAATAGATATATAATCTATTTATCTGTTAATGGAATATAAACACAAACAGTCCTTCAAAAATATCCCTCGTCTATTCCTTGTAGGTTTTGATTCCCTTGCGAGTTTAGAAAATTTGCAGCATAAACGGCAGTATCTTTTGATTGCGTTGGTTTAGAAGTTTAATTTTTTCACAGCTCCAAGGGACAGTAGACCCCTGAGTATTTGATATAGATTTATACCTCCACGCGTTCCTAAGAAAAAAGGTCTTGACACACAGACGGACAACAAAGTGATCGTAAAAGGGTTCCGTTTTTTCCTTTTGTGGTTCGGAACTCTAAAAAAGGCATTTACGTACAAGCATTCATACATTAAACGTCCTTTTTTCCGTTTAGATCTATCGGTAGAACTAATAATAAAACTAACTGGACTTGACGCAAATTTTGCAGGCTAGACACAAATATTTATAATTTTTTTATTTTTTTATTTTTATATTTTGACATTATAAGTCGAAGACAGATCAATAATACATTGAAATCACCACTTCCTCGTTTACAATGAATAGCAGACCACAATTTGATAACGTAGATATTTTCAATTTCAATGTAATCCTAAAACCTCATATATTGTTAAATTTTCCCGCGATTCCCCAATTCCCTGTACACTTGGCGAAATTAAATTCTCCTCAGTTTGGCGTTTAGACGCGAAGTGATCTTGAGACAATTGGATCCACTCGCAATATTTTCGGTGCAATTTATCTTTTCGCTTTTCCGCCAATTTTCCTTTTCAAAGCTTTTAGAATCAATGTTTACTTATAGATTTTTATGGAAAAAGAATATTTTTATCTTTTTTTATTTCATTATTGTACAAGTTGAAAATTAATAATTCATTTATTAACCCTCCAGTGGTTGTTATAGTTTGGTGAACGCAGCAGTGCTATTTCTGGGCTTCAATTTATATTTGAGATTTTTATATGAATATAAATTAAGATAAACAACGATGCTTACGCATTGATAGCGTAAGTATATAATTAACTTTATCCAAGCAACAATGCCAGGAATGAAAAATTTAAAGAGCCCCTGAATTAAAACTATTAGAATAATTTATATTCATCAGTACAATATACTAAAGTTTAAAAAATAAATATGTACCGTCATAATATTACTATTATTAAAATAAAAAAAAAATCTATAATATTTATTTTAGCTCTGGAGTGGAAATTAATCAAACAGCTAATCTTTATTCGTCTAATAAAGGTTTTAGTATTAAACCGCATATTCCGAGTTCATATACGTACTATCTAAGTCACTGTACCATCTTGACACAGTAAACACACGCGTGAGAACAACTCGTTAATAAATTAGACGCACAATGTAACGCAGCCTGTCTACCTAGTCAGTGAGTTCGAATGAGTGCCACGCCTTTCCAACCCATTTCCTTTGAATCAACTCAACTGCGGAAAATCACTCGTTTCACAGCATAACGGGCGGCTGAATTTTACAGCTTTGCTGCAATGACACTTTGAATTTTCTTAAGAATAGAAAGTATATATTCGACGGATATAATATTTGAGCGAAAGTTAAAATTTCACCTTTCATTTTTCAAAGCATTCTAAATATGATTATTAGCAGTAAAAAATAAAACTAGTTAATTCAGTTTTAAATGTTTATTACTCAACGAAGTCGAGAAATATTCAATAATATTGTAGTAATATTGTTGTAATATTGTATTTTCTAACAATGTGCTCCCTATCTGTCTGTAAGTATATGTGTCCGTCCATCCATATGTCACCGGTCTATAACACGTAAACGGCATGAGTTACAAACTTAGGTATAATTCGGATATTAAATTTAAAACATTTATTCAAAACCGAACATTGAATCAAAAATTCAATTAAATATTTTTCTCGGGAGGTCGCATACAGAAAATGAAATTGAAAAATTTGTTTGTTAGGTTTTTCATCCGGAGTGAATACTTTGCTTTTAATTTAGAATATGAGAAAAGTAATTAAAAACGTGTTAATTAAATCCATATCTGAATTTGATGAAGTAAATAATTGGCACCCGACAAAACAACTGAAGATCGAATTGCCGCTCTCCCCGCCGGTTTTATGTTTCTTTTTCTGTGGCGTTCGAACCGCCAGTATTTTTATCATTGATAGTGGTAAATATTGTAGATCTCTCTTTATGTATATTTTATTTTCTATTAATTATGTTCTTTAGGGTACGTAGCTTACAGAGCTGAAATGAAAGATATGAATGCTGGAAAGGAAAGACTTGTATTTCGACACTTTCGTAAATGCGATTACAATAACACAATAAAACATATATCCGTATAACACTTCGCGATCTTCGTACACCCCAGAATTCTTTCTGTCAAAAACCAGGCCGAGCCATCCCGGGCTCGTGTTCCTAACACATACATAATTTGAATTTATTCAAATTCAAATTATGTATTTTAATCGAACGTCTGGCTTATAACTAGCCAGCGTTACAATATTTAGCTCAAATTTACGTAAATTAAGTAATAATTAGTGAGAAGTAAAGTATAATTATAAAGTCATGTTACAAAATTGTTGATATTTCAATTACAATTTTACGCCTCAATTTAATAGAGTTTAATAGACTTTGAACCTGTACTGACTACCCATCCCATATTTCAACTTCTCGTATTTTGCGTAATTTATAAAGTAGAAATGGCTTCTTATCGATCGAGGTTAAACTTGCTAAAAGCACTAAAAGCTGCACCGATTCCATGATTTTAATTCAGAGTTCATAAAATGAAAGAAAGCTTTGAAAGCAGTTATACTTATCTAGAATTTAAACTATTTAAAAAAAACACGTGAGGTCTACATGTTTCTGACAACATAAGGTTTACCTGGAATTATCATAGCATGTTACTATAGATGTTCATAAAGATAACGCATTATTATGACAACAAAAATGTGAGCAAATTAATATACAGATTTTTCAGAAAAGTAATAGGAATCGGTTACATCGGACGTGTAGGTTTGCCCGAAGTTATCCAATGAAATAATTTTAATAAGAAAAAGTCAAAAATTATAATGAAAAGACTGTATAAAATACTTTATTACCAAATGCATTTGGTTCAAATTGTCTTGCAAATTGCAGGTACGTCCAGTCACATTGCTTTTCTGATAGATCTTTACGCTGTAGATCAAATGTACACCAATTTATGTCTCGAAATATTCGCTGTAAAGTAGAATTTTGGGGGATCGACATAGAAAAGTTGTACTGGAAAAGAAAATGAAGATTGTGAAATTACACTTCATGTGTAATTTTACATAATGATTGTTTAAAACAATGATAATGACTGTGGTCCGTCTAATCACTGACTTTGACATCTTGCTCACGTTTTCGATCGTTTCGAAGTACGAAATGCTCCATCTTGATTATTATGCTATCTAAGAAAAATTGGTAAATAAGTTGAACTTTTTGTAAAAATTATTAGATCACGAATAATACATTCCTGAACAAAAGTGACAAGTAATTTTTTTAAATGTACAATGTCTCCACGTCAATGTCGGAAATTATGCACATTTTAATGACGTACTGACGTCCATCAAGCTTGCTGGTGAAAGACCGTTTCTTTTTCTGTCTACATGCTTTTATTTCGCTTTTATTAATAATAAATAAATAATTATTTAGGAACTATAAAAATTCATTAACTGTTTAAAACCTAAAAACTAAAACACGAAAAGTAATGGTACATTAATAAAAGATAGCCATGACAATGAAATAACTAAAATACTTAGGTAAATAAAACATAAAATGGGCCCTAATCCCTACCTAGTCCTAGCTTCACTTGTTTGTATTTATGTATTATTGTATAAACATACAAACAAGTATGGATGTGTATTTGTGTCAAATCATGCAAAATAATTTAGAGCCACATCCCTTGGACTTGCGAAGATAAAATTTTGCACACATATATGGTTCTGATAACAATGCAGTAATCTGGTAAGCAAATCCTGTTGATGCATCCAGGGTCGTTTCCTCAAGAGGAAACTTCTCAACGGTTAACTGTATTCAATTGAAATATCAATCATTCAGTGAAATTTTAAATAGCTGTATGATTTGAAAGACAATCGATAATTATGTTTGCATCGGGCTGATCTAATGATGCAACTGGAAGGTAGATAACAGAACCCATAAAAGACTACTAGTGAATCCCCCGACTTTGGATTCATCATATTTACTGTCACAGGCGCTTTTCATAGGATATAGCGACGATGGTCGAATTATGGAGCTGGAAATTGGATAAGGAAACCCATCAATGACTACAAAACATGCACCGGGTTTGGGCTCATTAGATATGTCTTTACGAGCACTTTTTATAGCACATGAAAACAAGAGTCAGATGCTGAAGCTGGAAGTTGGATAATAAAATTCAACGGGCAGACAGACACCAGGGTGCTACTTTACGGATTCATCTTGGACCTACAAAACCATAATAAGCAGAAATCGGATCCCCACCGTCCAAAAGGGACGTACTTATTTTTTTGCACATTCCTATGGAACCAGTATATTGTGATAATGCATAATGAGGCTTACACAGAACTCATAGCCGGTGGACACGATAACACTTTGCACTCGATATTAAATGTATAAGATCGAGTGCCTCCGTGTGTTCGACTGACAGGTTGGCCGAGTGGGTAGAGACCCTAACTGCGGAACCAAGGATCGCGGGTTCGATTCCCGCCCGGTACAAATATTTGTGTGCATGAACATGTCTATTAAATTTGTTCCGTGTCTGGGTGTAAAAGTATGTATATATTATTAAAAAAAATAATCATATTTAATTATGTATATCAGCTGTCTAGTACCCCACAATACAAGCATAATACTTGCTTACTTTGGAACTAGATGCCGCTGTGTGGGATGTCCCAGATATTATTATTATTATTATGTCGTCGTGTATTCCGGCCTTTACAATAGTATATTGCGATGAATATAAACCTCACGAAAAAATAAGCACACAGTACCGAAGTTATCAGTTTTGAGTGAAGATTGACGGGTGAAACTAATGTCGTGTCACTTATTGCGTAGTGCAATTTTTGTATACTCTAGTATGCAAAAATTGATAGACACGAAATCGAAAGCATTTGATTTGTATAAGACTGAAAAGCACAGCTTGATTAACACTGATTCGAAAAAATTTAACACAACATATTCAACTGGTAAATAACCTCGTTGCTTAGTGGTAGGGGCGACTGGTGCACGAGAGAATAAAAAGTATTTTTTTGTTCGACACTATTTATACGACCTCAGTGGTCTTATACTGACACATAAACGCATTCTGTAAAATATGATGACACGTGTCTTAAGCCATATTTATTAAATTAATATTAATTGCATGTTAGTGTTTTCGTTTGTATATTTGGTTTTAAAAGGTATCATGCCTTATTAGGCACTCAACAACGAAAAGTATTAATTATAAAAAAATAATTATGTATTACTCTAAATTCTTTCATAATTCGTACTGCAAAGTCTGAAAATAAAGGTAACAGTACGGTTTCTGTCTCGTTTAGGATTCTAAATAATTAACATAATTTTATTCATATTACACAGATGTTAGTTCAAATAATGTTAGTATATTCGTGAGCCTTAAAAGACAGCAAATTCTAGTAAAAGGCATTAATTATGAATCTCAGTATATTATTCAAGTGTAGATAACTACAAAGATGTAGGAATGAAAGTAAAATATTGCATGTGGTATAAATACAGATCAGAAGAATGTTACGTTTAAAATATACATGAAAAATGGATTGTTTTTCAAAAGCGTTTCGTTACGCGTTACGACTTTATTTTATTAATTAAAAAAGTTTGGAAAGTTTTACTCGACTGTACAAAAACAACTTGAAAACTTAAAACGAGTTGTATAACTCAACGAAGATCCATCTCTTGTTAGAAACGCAACCTAAATAGAATACGACAGGGCTCCGAAATAATTTTTTACAAAGAATTACATTTTCCGATACTTTTATTTCTGAACATAATTTCTGTTAGGATCTCATATTTTTTGTTTTATTGGCTTTTGATTATTTTATTTTTATATTTAGCCGTTTAACTATTGATAAAGCCACGGCATCCTTCGACACCAGGTGTATAATTTATTTTATACTTAATTCATAACAATTCGGTAAGTAGTTTAAACTCTGTGAGGTAATAGTGAATTAATATTGCATTTATATTATAACTTAAAATGATATTATTTCACATTTTCACATGATGAAGCACATAATAGATTTTTATTTGAAAATTATTTTCAAAAAATTAAAAAGCATACAATTTATAATTAAACCTTAGTGGATTTCTTTTCGCTATACTTTTGACATTTTCTAATATTTTCTTTAACCACGGTGTAATTTAAGGAAAATATTACGTTCAAATGTAAACTTTTTGCAAGATGACTTTAAATCATTAATCACATAAAAGTATACAGTCATGAAATTTCAATCTTTCCATTTTCCCGCTGCTTGACAATGTTAAAGCCTTCGCAATAATTACTAACATTTTCTATCAAACGATTATATTATAATGTAACACTAGCGGCCGCCGCGGTTTCGCTCGCGTAGATTACACGTCAGTTTTAGATGTAATGAGGTTTATTTAACAATGCACTTATATATCTACGCAATAAGATTGGGCATATGACGCAAAATAGCTAATGCGTGTTCGATACAGATTTGGATATGACCAGCACCGACAAACAATATCTCGCTTTTCAGGATCATATATGAACGTAATTTTTTTATTAATTTTATTTTAACATGGGGCGAATGTAACCCCTGATTAGTGGGGCAATCCCATTATACCCTTCCTTCCCCGCCCTTTCGCCTGTACTAATAAATTAGCGTACCTCCTTTTTTCCACGGAGGTGCACACAGGTTCTTAATTAACTAGTGAAATACCTATCTCCCACGTAGCCAACTTTATTAGATGGTCCGTGAAAAACGGGCGCTTTATATATCTAGTTTTTTCGTTCCATTTATTTTCCAACTAGCTTTTCCTTGCAATTTCGTCTGATTGGACCACAAAAACCTAGGTTCAGTTTTAGTTTGTTTTAAATCTGTCATATGGTAAATGCAATTTGTTACAACAAGTTTTTTATACTTTAGACTACTTGGCACCGAGCCAAAAAAACATGTTAATAGAGTAAGCACATAGTACATAACATCGATTTTTAAATCGATTACGTTATTTAATTGATTAATAGATATCATGATTACAGAATTTAATTTATGAAATAAAACATCGTCATCATCAGCCCATGTTACCCCACTGCAGGGGCTTAGGCCTCCTCCAGGGTAAGGAGGGGGTTTGGAGCTTAAATCCACCACGCTACTCCACTGCGGGTTGGGGATTGTAACGACCGCCATCTATTGACAGCGTCTGGGACCGACTGCTTAACGTGCTCTCCGAGGCACGGAGTCAGTGATAGTTAATGTACTTAAGTCAGGAAAACTTCATGGCCTTATGGCCTTATAAATTTGAGACAGGTTCGTTGTACTCTGGGCTATCACGACACGGTATCACGACAAATAAAACATAAATCTTATGAATATATATCTGTATCAATCAGTTTCCTAAAAACTGGCACTGAAAAATGTAGTTAAATTCCAACGGATCTATTGTTTGAAAATCATAACAAGAAATTACATATAAGCTAATTTTTTGAGTATATCTGTCATGTTATAATGAAAGTGTCTGATTAAATTAATCTATTTTCTTTTTTGTTCCAGGGCTATACGAGGCACGAAAAACACACAGCATATTTTCTTAATAGCAGTGGTTAAAAAGAGGTAAGTTTACTGTAAACATAATTATGTTATAAAATGACTAAACTGTGTATTTACGTCGGGACTGAAATTCAACCAGCACGTAGCGAAGGACTACTAATAGAATCCCGAGCGAAAGGAACGATTCTGAAGTAGAGTCCTTTTCATTGCCTATTCTAATTATCTTTCAATGTTTATTACCCCAATTTGAATATTTTGAACCTGGGGTAATAAACATTGTGCTTTTCACTACCCCTACGAAAAAATTGGACTAGTGATTATTTATTTTGTATATAATGTTATACGTAGTTATTATACCTTGGTAAATCGAATCTGTTACCAGCACTGTTATTTTTTATAAAATTTAATAAATGTTTGAAATAATAACGTATTGTTCGCCATAATTGATTATGAGTAATAGGTTCATAAATTTTAAGCAGAATAATATTTTTTACAATTTTTTACCAAGGGCAAGTGGATAATTGGGCATATATTTTTAATAAATAGCTGATTTCAAATTTCACTCTACACTTAATAAAGTTTAAAAAATTCAATAATTAAAGAATGTAAGTTAATGTCAATGTACCGTATAAATTTTATTTTGACTATTATATACAAAAAAGTAAAATTTTAATGTAATTGAGTTAATTGACATTCAATATTTATTATATTTTAGTGACCTATCAGTAGAACTGTGAAGGTCGAGAAGATAAGAGCCTTTCATGAAAAAATCCTGCGTTCGATCCCCGCCCTAGGCTTTTGTATAATGAGTTTGTAATTATAAAAACTTAAATTCAAAATCACGAACTCCGTTGACATAGTCACGCCTGTTAAGAAAGAGGTTATCAGCTTCCAACTCACACCGGACCAGCGTATTGAGTTTATGGAGCAAACTTCTTAATTCAACGTTAGAGACGCGAAAATCTGATGAAAAATTTCAGTAAGGGAAACATTTTTTTTATGTATAATTTGTTCGAAATGTACCTAATTATTACAAATAATTATTTCTTTGATTTTATATAATATGACATTGGCTGGTAAACATTCGATAGCAAAAAATAAAAATAAAATTAGGGACATAACAGCGGAAAATATTCTGTGGCATAACCATGTAACCAGAGAACTGCGAAGGCTACACAGCTAAGTCTATTGAAAATATTCTATTGGGATTGGAGTATTCTTAAACAAAATTATTAACAATTTCCAATGTCCGATGATTTGAAATGTCAATGAATTTAAAATATAATTTCGGCTTATATGTAGACATTTTATGAGAAATATATATACTTAAAATAATCATATATTTATTTTCTTTGTAGTGATAGTGAAAATGGTAGTGTTTTTTCTCGGATCCAAAATGATTTCCCTCGCGATTGGCATTGAAACCCTTGCTACGTTCAGGATGCTCTTTTAAGATTCCTCGCTGTGTTCTGAACTTAATATCTCACCTTCGTCAGAAATACACTAGGTTTTCCCCTTGGTTTGGACGGTGAAATCTCTTGAATTTCTCCTGTATTTGAAAGGAAACAGTCGATTATTGAATCTACTGTTTCATTCGAAATATACGAGCATTCATAGAGACCTAGATAATGTATTATTCTTATTTTAAATAATTTTCATAATTAAAATATTATTGTTTCTAAATAATTTTCTAAACAAATGCAAACAAAACAAACGACTGTGAAATTTCCGCTACCACTAAAACTGAAACACACGTGGCTGATTGTCTAAGCACGCCCCCTTTGATACCAAAGTCGTGGGTTTGATTCCGGGTACAGGCGCATTGGCCAGTGAGTTTAAAATTTAAGTCAAATATATAAATATAAACTACGTCGACATCACTTATGTAACGGTGGCAATGATGTTTTAGTAAGGATGATGCACCTTCATACTGCAATGCGTTCAAAAATTGATCCCCAATCATATGCACAATAATAATTATATCGTAATACAAACCAGACTGTGAAATATGATACCGAACATGGTACAGAAAGAGATTGCTATCTGCAAAGATTTATGCTTGAAAGTACACTTAGCTAACATAAACTAGTAGGAAAGGCCAATAGGCATTTAAATAAAATTAACCTAATTAGGTGAATTTTAGCTCCTCACTTTCTGCGCGTTAGTGCGACATCTGCCTCTTAATACATATAATATCATTGGTCGGTGAAATTTAACTGCCTCCAACCTACACCCGACCAGCAGTGTAGTGGGCTTATCCAAACTTCTTACTCAATGTCAAGAAAGGACTGTACTCCAGCAGTGGTTACATGAATGTCTGATGATGAGGATAGATTTTTTCAAGGTTACAGGAATGTGATAAGCTGATATTAGTTGTATTGTGTCTGGCTCTGATAAATTAACTAAATTATAAGGAAAATAATAATATAGATTGCTAAAATAGTATCTAAATAAATATAATAATAAATAGGTACTCATAATATAAATGGTTCCTGTCCCTAGTAGTCCAGGAGCCTAGTAGCCAAAAATGATCACTTTTTTCTAATAGCAGTTTTTTTATAAGTCATAGTAAGTACTGACAGTGCTCTTTCACATGGACTGCGATCATTCAGCTGCTTTAGAGCGTGGCGTAAAAATATTAACAATTTTCAGAAATCATTATTTTTGAACTACTAGTTTTTACATAAAGTACCAGTCAGTTAAGAATAATGCGGGGTTCAGCAAAGCAACAATGCTACACTGAAAAAAGGGTTCACTGTCAGCAATGACACCATGAAATATGAAGAATGCGAAAAGGAATAAATACGCGTCAACGTAACTGATGTGTATTTTTCGTATTCGAATTCCTCGAATTTACTATGATCTCGGTTAGCCATTGCTCTAGTAATAGTGAATCACTAAAATATTTTCAATACATTTGCTATTAATACGGTCTTTATGACACCGAAACACCACGCTTTTGGTATATACAAAAATGTTCGCTTTAGAAAATGTTTTTATTTTTTTATTTTTATTTTCGTGGGAAACGAACTCCATACAGTGTAACTAAATTGCATGACCTGGAAAATAAAATCTCAGTCTGCATATTTGTGAACAAAATCTTAATGGGCGTTGTTTCTATTCTAAGTTAGTTTTGTCCGATTGTCCCCAAGAGACAAATAAAACGATTGCCGATCGTCGCAACGCCATACACATTACACATCCATCAATTTAGATTCGGCATTCAGTAGTAAATAAGATAAATCTAAGGGTTATCTACTCCAACTGCTCGTATATATATATTATATACGAAATGAAAACGCCACTAATGTACATATGTGTGTACATAACTCAAAACTCAAAAACCACAGATCCAAAAATATGAGTAGTTTTGTTAATTCGGTCAAAGTAGGTTAAGATTCTATAAGTAGAACATCTTCGCGATAAATAGGCGACACAAGTGGGAAGAAGCGGTCCGGTGGGGCAAAGGACGCTTACTGTTGATCTCTATAGCGAAGGCCGGCGGAGCAGACAGAGTTAGCACTATGCTTAGCACATCATGCCGCTTATGCGCTCCCGCAGTAAAGAGATATTTGTTCGTAGCTTTGCGATGTCGATATCCCTACACTTTTAGTGAAACGGCGCTAGTAGGGAACACGTCTTACTTACTCGAGGCTGCACGCTCCGAGTACTTTGGTTCGGTTTAATTTTCATTTCAGAATTGCCATTGTTACCTACATGAGCGAAGTAATCCGATATAATTTATGCTCCTCACAACTTTCTATATTTGTGCTGAATTAGAACTTGATACTACTAACTATTACGAAGTTATAAGACTGTTTGAGACGGACGTACGAGTACGATGAATAAGTTTCGACAGTATAGTACACTGATGAGTATTTTGTGTAGAAATAAATACATAGAAGAAGCAATAGAAACAGGAATCATATCTATAGACCTGGAGATCGTAAAGTTGCAGGAATGAAGCTACGGAAGCAAGAAAGTATGAAGATTTTCGTATATACACATCAAGCTGCTTACATCATAACACGGGTTAACATGACCAAATGGTATTAGTTTTGCCACATATTTTATTTTCACATGCATATCTCTGTCGTGGACGATATAAATATGGAAATACCCATAATGTCCGCGGCTCTAATCGCTCGTAAATAAAATCGCTTCCTGTTTTGTGTGCGACCCGCAGGAATATTGAAAAAAATCAATACCGTCAGACCCGATGTAACGGTTTGAAAATTGAAAGTTACGTAATATAACGTTGTAACGGCTACACAACTGAATGTTACGAGATGTAAGGTTCTAAGACTGATCTTCAGGGTTCAGGTTCGATTCTATTTTACTTTAAGTTCTAAACAGTTTAATACTTACTAGATTTTTAAAGCCGCGGCTAGTCAGCGCCCCAAAGTGGATGCTATTGTAACGACTTAGTTTCAAATTAGCTAAACAAATATCTCAGGGTATTCGTGGGTTCATTTGAGCTCAATACCTAAGTCGTTAACATCAAGCTTAAATCCCGGAAGTAACCTTCAGATGAGTCAATAAAAATACAGCTATACAGAAAGAAGTAATATATTATAATGAAAACCTCAATTACAAAAATTATGAAATAGGTATAATTTTATTTTAAAAACGATTATTATTTGTTGACTCTAGTTTTAGTATTTTAACATTAAATTTATCAAATCAAGTTAGACTCTAAGTTCAAGTATAGATTTGAAATATACCAGACAAATTATATTACTAATTCAAAACAAATGAGTCTCAAGAGCTTTCAAGAGATAAGCTTATAGAAATACGAAATTAGTAAATTAAAACGGTATTCTAAATTATAACTATAACAGTAAATGCTTACAAGTTACCCCAAGTGACTGCGTTGGTACCAACTCTTATTTAGGTATAATCAGGCCTTTTCCTTCTGGTTTATTAGCCATGTATAATTCCAGTTTCGAGATATAGTGTTCGGTTCTTTGCAAGCGACTGATAACGGTACATAGACACCTTGTCTAAGTGGCTGGAGGGCGTCCTGATTCCCAGGTTACAATCAGGGCTGTATAACAGACGACGGCCGTTGGCAGCAAATATGGTACTGTTTGGTACCGATACATAACCAGCACTGGCGAGGATCTAGGCTGTTCTTGGAATGCCTAGGTAAATCACTTTAACACACAACTGACTTTGCACCAGATTGCACACTTTATTTTTTACATAATAAGCTAGTTTACAAGACAATGGGCACGGTCCAGGGTGCTTTTCAAATACTAGATTTAATTAATTCTGTGACGGCGACCGCACCTCGCGGTGCCGTTGGCCGAGTGTCTCCTCTGTTGCGTCATTGTTGCCCCCACTCCTCGGAGCATAGGACACCTGCCTTCGAACGCGGATTGCCTTTTATGGTAATGAATTTTGGTCGCGAACGCCTCGGCCAATCACGAGCTGGGATCCTAACGGTACACGTAGATATTAAGTAGGACCGCTGGCCAGCTAAAAAGCTCAGTTGTACGCAATTTTGAATCTAATGGACTAATTGGCTAAGGTTAATACTAGTTACTCTCCGGATTTATGTGTTAGTAAAAATTCGTTAAAACTTGTCCGATCAAGTGCGACCCGTGTACCTATTATTTATTATTTTTAGCATATAAGAATTCGAAAGTGTATGGTATTTTAATGTTGTTATTAAAATACCACTACAATACACCCTTTGCAAAATAACAAAAAAAGAAAATTACGAAAAAGAAAAAAAAAATCTGAAGCCAGATGACCAATAGTTTAAGAACTAAACTTATCCTCAAGAAGTTGTTTGATAAAGACCCGAAATCCTCACTAAGTAGTACCACGCTAAAACGTACTTATTGATAAAATTTTGCGCCGATTTGTTATACAAAGGCGACTTTATTGCAGAATTACGAAAGTTTAATTTAAGAGGTTAACAAAATAAAAATGTGGTATATATAACCCTAACTGTTAAATCCCCCGACGCCACTGGTACCCAGTTAAGACAGAAGGTCCACAAGGTTTTAAAATTCAGGGGAGGCCCTAACTAGGTGTTTGCTAGACAGTGCTAGAAATGATTTTTTTGAATTTTTCACGGTAGTGACCGCGATATCCTACATCAAGGAAAAACATGACGAGGCGACGAGATAGTTTGACCAACGACAACAGCGTTTGCGAAAACTAAACGTCAAAAAAAAAAAATCAACCGTCGGCCTTGCGCCGGTTTATCAACGCTTAACTTGAGCCATATGACCAATAAAATTGCTAAGCGAGTGTGTGATACGCACCCAAAAACCAAAGGTTTGATAAACCTAATTATTCAAACTTATCTATATAATTTTTAAATACTAGAGTAAGTTAGAAAAAAGGAGAGAAAAATTTAAAAAAAATACAAAACTTTAATTATATTAAAAAAAAATTACCTACTATGTTATACTAATTTTTTTTTATTAGTACTCGTTGTGAAGAGTTACTGAATTATGTTAAATGTTTCAAAACCTAAAGATTTATTTACAGTATACTAACTTTTATTTGTACTCTTTCGTAGAGATACAAATTATTTTTATGTTGTTGAAATTTGTTTACAAGATATCACGATCTACACTCGATTGTAGAGATGTAGTGGCAATTTAAAGTTTATATACAAGAAATGTGATTTACACTCGACTTTGAGATGTAATATCAAATTACAATTATTTATAAGTTTTATGCATATTACACTCGGCTTTGAGATGTAATATCAAATTACAATTTTTTACAAGTTTTAAGCATATTACACTCGGCTTTGAGATGTAATATTTATAGTTTATTTAGGACTAGGCGCCCTGTACCCGTTACGAAAAAAAAGGTACCACGGCTAATTGAATGACGTCTACCCTACCTACGAAGTTATAGGCCCATTTGGCCGACTTAACGCACTGTAAAGGAACCGCGCGATATTATGCATTTATTATGCTTGCGGCTTCGCGCGCCATTGCGCTCTGAAGGTTTCTAAACTCGTGATGCCCGCAATGTGTAAAACGGGATACACGCCAAGATAACTTTATAACTACTTTATTTATAATCCTATGTCAGACTAATAGCTGTTAAAAAAAAACGGTAAATATTATTCTAGTTAAAAGAGATAATAAATTATAAATTCTTAAAATTAAATGTTTGTTTACTGTAAGATTTAACTATCGAAGGGAGCTATAAAGAACGTACTAGTTCCAAACTTTACTAGTGGGTATACCTAACCCAAAACAACAAAATAATTCAAAGAACAAGTGTATGTGTATGTTGAGAATTGTGACCTTTCGCGCTTCAGACATACTGTCGCACTAACATTCCAAGTGTTAAATCGTTAGGGGTGAGTTAATACGAAAGACAAAAGTTAATCAAGGTGTAGTGCGTGTATGTATTTGGCCGTGTACGTGCATGTATATGTATATAACCAAGTAAGGTTTGGAACATAGAATTAGAAAAAAAATTACACAAAAATTTTATGAAAGAAGTTAAACTATGCTATTATTTTAGAATACTAAAAGTTTATAACCCAGTTATATACAAATTATATACAAATTTCCTTTATCCGCCTTTTACGGATCACCTGGAAAACTCGGTGGACGGATTATTCTAGACCCCGACCCGCCACGGGGTTAGAATTATATTGCTAGCAGGACGTTTTAATAATGTCCACTACATGATAGGTACCAGTTTTCTTGTCTTCTATGTCTTCTAGAAGATACGAATTGTCCGAAATTTTTTTAATGACCTTGGATTTGACAAACCGTGGTGCTAGCTTACGTGAGAAAAAATCTATTTTTTTAGACAGGTAATGGGCTTTTCGCCACACTACATCACCTGGATTAAAATACACTGATTTTCTTCTAAGATTATAATGTTCCGCATTTTTCCTATAAGCTTTTGTAAGTGCCTCTTGCACTTCGTTGAAAGCTGAGCTTACTTCTTTAAGTTTTGTGACAAAATTTTCCCTATTAGAAATTTGTAAGTCGGACGGATTATCAAAATCAAGTTTATGAAACGACCCGTCAAGGATCAATTCGCGTCCATGCATAAGGAAATAGGGTGTATAGCCATGAGCTAGGTTCACGTGGCTGTTCAAGGCCGTTTGAATGTTAATTAAGTTTTTGGTCCAATTTCGTTGATCGGGCCCGACTAAAGAAGCAATAGCCGTCTCAATGGTATGGTTGTACCTTTCTATCACATTGCTTTGTGGGTGGTAGAGACAATTTTTAAAAATTTTAGGTACATTATATTTTTTTAATAATTCGCTAAACTCCTTACTAGTAAATTGAGAGCCGTTGTCGCACATTATAGTGTGAGGCACTCCGTATTTCAAAAATATTTCGTTTTCAATAAATTTAATCATCGGTTTTGTGGTTGCTTGTTTTAACGGACACAGCCAAGTAAATTTAGTGAAATTATCAACTACTGTTAGAAGGAAGGTATGCCCCGAATAACTTCTGGGCAGTGGGCCTACTAAATCCATGCTCAAACACGTCATAGGTTCTGAGACTTTGTTTTGTGTAATTATTTTCCCATGAGGTGGGGTATTGCTAGATTTAAATGCTTTACAAGTGTCGCAACTATTCAAGAAAGTTTTAATAGTTTTTAGCATATTAGGCCAATAGTATAAAAGTTGTAATTTTTTGAAAATTTTAAAAGATCCTAGGTGTGCTGAATTTGCACCCGAGTGTGTATCCAAAACTAATTTTTGTCTAAGTTCAGAAGGTACTACTAATTTCCAAGCGTATTTTTCTAGGAGCGAAAATTTGGGTTTACTATAACGAAATAATTTATCCTCTTTGATCATGAAATTTTTATATTTTCCCGGGGTTCTCAAAACACCATTAAAGATTTTATTGTACCAAGTATCATTAGTTTTGCCTATTGAAGTGGAATTTACATTAGCGATTTCTTCAATTCTCGACAGCGTGTCCGGAACGGTGTGAAACCTGCCTTTTTTGTGGACGATATCAAAATCAAATTGGCTTAAAATAGTACTCCATCGAGCTAATTTTCCAGACGGATTTTCTAATTTCGTAAGCCAAACCAAACTGGCGTGATCAGTGACCACTGTGAAATGAAGGCCTTCTATGTAGTGCCTGAAATGATTTACCGCTTGGACTACTGCAAGTAACTCCCTTTCCGTGGTACCGTAATTTTGTTCTGTTTTAGTCAAAGTACGTGAAAAGTACGCGACGGGGTGTTCCTCACCGTCGTCGTCTGTTTGAACTAAAGTGGCCCCAATGCCTACTGCACTGGCATCACAATGAATGCTAAAAGGCTTAGTATAGTTCGGCACTAATAGAACCGGGGCTGAAATTAAGGTGTTCTTTAATTTGTTAAAAGCTTCCTCGGCTTCAGCTGGCCAGGAAAATTTACTAGGTGTTATTTTTGAACTAGTCAATTTTGAAAGTGGAGCAGCAATGGATGAAAAATTATTGATAAAGCGTCTATAATATGAGGCCATTCCAAGAAATCTACGGACCTCTTTAACGCATTTAGGGGTGGGAAAATTGGCAACTGCCTCTACTTTGCTAGGATCGGTGTGTAAACCATTTTCGTTAACTACGTAACCCAAAAATTTTAATGTTTTTCTACAAAATTTACATTTCTTAAAATTTACCGTTAGATTAGCTTCTTTTAGTTTTCTAAAGACTTTATTAAGGAGGTCAATGTGCTCTTCAAAAGTTGAGCTGACAATAATAATGTCGTCAATGTAACAGAAAATGCGACCCTCGAATTCTACTCCAAACATTGTGTCTACCAGTTTTTGCATGCATTGCGCTGCGTTAGAAAGACCAAAAGGTAAGTTGCGAAACTGAAAGAGGCCACGACCTTGAATTGCTATTGCTGTTTTCTCCTTTGACGCTTCGTCTAAGGGTATTTGGTAAAAACTTTTTGAAAAATCAATTGAGCTAATATATTTTGCCTTATTCAAAGAGTCCAGGATAACATCAATTCTAGGAAGAGGATAACTCACTTTTTTAGTGACTTTATTAAGTTTACGACTATCTATACAAAGGCGCGGCGAACCATCGGACTTGGTAACCACGACAACCGGATTGGCCCAATCTGAGTTAGAAGGCTCAATGATACCGTCACGGAGTAGTTTATCAATCTCTTCATTGATAATTTTTTGTTTTTCGGGGGAAACCCTATAAGGGTATTGTTTTATGGGAGGACCAGTAGTTTCAATAGTGTAAGTTACCAAATCTGTACGGCCTAAACCACGCTTCTCTGTAGATATATTTTCAAAATTTTTGATTGTTTTAAGTAGCTGTTCCCTTTCCGGGTCCGAGAGCTCTTCGAGAAGTGATTCGTTTTCGCAGTTAGATAACAAGTACGAATTCTCTATAGGTTCTACTATGTGGTTTGCCTTTTCGAGGTGTCCAGCAATTTCTAAAATTTTATCGACTGCATGTTTACGGGCCGATTTGATAATCGGATCGCCGTCTACGCTTATACAATCTAATTCGACTAAGAGTTTAGTGATTTTATCGTCTAATTCTTTATACTGACAACTATCTTTGTCACTAGATAAGGTACTAATTTGCTTTGTAATTTTGTTGGCATAATTTAAAATTAAAGTGATCTGATTTAAGCTTAAAAATCTTGATTTGTTATTACTTAAAATTGAGACATTTTCTGTATCTGAGTTACTAGGTTGACTAATTTTATTACTAATTAAGTTTGAAAATCCAGCTTTGTTCCAAAAGTCTATTCCGAGAATAAAATTGTGTTTAATATTTGGGATTACCCTAAATTCAGTTACAAATTTGTTATTGTCGACATAGATAGGTAGTCTCAAAATACCAAGAATATTCTGGGAAGCCCCATCAGCAGTTGACGCTGAGGACCCCATTGTATCTATCATTTGAAAACCAGATTTTAAAAATTCAAGATGAGCATTGTTACCAATTACGTTAATTTGCGCCCCCGAGTCTAAGAGAGCGCTGTATTTTTTATTATTTACAAAAAAATCAATAAAAGGTCTTTTATCATAATTGTCGAGACGTACCGGCGCTAAGTTAGTATTACTAAAGTCTTTAATAAAACTTAGCCAATTTTCCCAATCCAAAGGATCGAACTTTGCTAACGCCGGTACGTTAGCCCGTTTTTTTTGATTGATATGGTTTTTATTTTTAGAGGACATTGAAGGTTCACCATTATTTACCCTTTGTGAATTTTCCTTAGAAGGATAACGGGTTTGAGGTACATTACCTCCACGTATAACGTTATTGGAGGTTGACGAACTCGGCAGATTTTGTTCTTCTAAGTTAGAGGTAGGGTACTCAATAGCCCTAAGGTTTTGTCTAGGTAAATCACTTTAACACACAACTGACTTTGCACCAGATTGCACACTTTATTTTTTACATAATAAGCTAGTTTACAAGACAATGGGCACGGTCCAGGGTGCTTTTCAAATACTAGATTTAATTAATTCTGTGACGGCGACCGCACCTCGCGGTGCCGTTGGCCGAGTGTCTCCTCTGTTGCGTCATTGTTGCCCCCACTCCTCGGAGCATAGGACACCTGCCTTCGAACGCGGATTGCCTTTTATGGTAATGAATTTTGGTCGCGAACGCCTCGGCCAATCACGAGCTGGGATCCTAACGGTACACGTAGATATTAAGTAGGACCGCTGGCCAGCTAAAAAGCTCAGTTGTACGCAATTTTGAATCTAATGGACTAATTGGCTAAGGTTAATACTAGTTACTCTCCGGATTTATGTGTTAGTAAAAATTCGTTAAAACTTGTCCGATCAAGTGCGACCCGTGTACCTATTATTTATTATTTTTAGCATATAAGAATTCGAAAGTGTATGGTATTTTAATGTTGTTATTAAAATACCACTACACCGACTCCACAGAGGAGATAGTGAAATATTTGGAGGGTTCCACTTCAAAGTTTAGACGATTACTCACCAAAAATATTATCCTCTGTTTGATCCCAAAGTTTCTTTGAGATTCGTATCGACCTTTGTATATACGTATACGTATATATAACTTAAAACTTATCTCTGTTAAAAATTTTATTTTAAAAAATTTTTGTTATAAATCTTACACTATTCTGATTGAATCTTAGTACAAAACTACTGATATAATTATGCTGCGTTAGTCATGCGTTAGTCGTTAGGCATTAAGACCCTGCCTGCGAAGCTGGAGGTCCCGGGTTCGAATCCCAGGTCGGGTTAATATTTATATGATGAATATCGATACTGGTACTGGGTCATGGTTGTCATATGTATGTGGTGTCTTCGCTTGGTACCCAAAATACAAACTAATGCTTAGTTTGGTGCCTAGAGGTTGTTGTGATGAATACGTTATTATATATTATATTAAGTTGTCAACACATATATTTATTCTAAGCCTATAAATTACTAGTTAGTGTGACAGAGGCAAGCAAAAGAAAATAAAACAGAAATACGACATTCAATCGACAACGCTACCCGATTTTTGGAGGCATATTCAAGATCTGAACTAGCCTAAATTGCTCCCTTTTGTCGTCATACTTTTCAGGGCTATAAAATTCTACGTTTTGTCTTATATAATTGTGCTAAAAGTTTTAACGTTAATGAGTAGAAAGAAAAACAAAAATTAAATTAGATAATAACTCATGGTTTATACAGGTTCCTACAAAACCACTCTAGAAGAACATTTTCAAAAACTTAGAACAGTTTTTTTTTTATGAGGGCGCCAGAAATCACTGTCTTAAAAACTAAATAAATTAGCCCAATTCAATTTATATGATTTTTTTGATGTTTTAGATAGAAGTTGTCGGTTTACATAATTCTTGAAATTATTTATTAACAAGTTCGGGAATATATTACTTGGGAGTTTACTATAAAATATTACACAAAATGGATTCCTTACTTTACTGATAGTGGGGCACTGCAAGTGCATTTTGATTTCAAGTACTAATGATGTGTACTGTGTATGTATTAACGTTGTGCGTTGTGTATTTCTTTATTTCTTCGAGGACGCCTGTGTGGTGAAAAGCGTATATGATATAAGACACTACAAAGTAAGCTTCGTTTACCCCGGTTTTTGTCCGTTGGTATCCCTAAGTGAGTTCTAAAATTAGCATTTAGATAGCGAAAATCCACATTTCACTTAACAGACATTCCGCTTCTTCCCTGCAATCAGTGTAGTAAGATAGAAGATCTAATCCATTTGTTAGTGGAGTGTATAGTCGGACGAAAGAGTTGAGAGAGAAATACTTTCAGAGTATTTTAATTCAAATCTAAACGTATAATAACCCAGAACGGAGTTTTGTCTAAATATATAGGAAAGCTGATTTAATTCTACTCTCAAAACACTCCAAGATACATAATTTTGCTTTGGCTTTATATCGGACATTGATTTTTTTCTCCATTTTCATGGCAAATTGTGAAAACATTTTAAGTAATAGCCCTTTTAACCCAACTTCAAGCAACATGTATTTTCATATACAAAATCAGGTTTACCAGAATACAGTTTAGTTATTTATTTTATTTTTATTTTACAGTTTTTGGAAAACTAACAGCTAGAGCAAACATAAATAAAGAGATATTATATAACTTAAGCTAAATATAAGTTTCCACTAATAGTCAGCTGTGTGCATTAAAATAAAGACATTGATACTGTTATGAATCATTTATGACGTAATGTAATAAAGGTTATAATAATCAAAAAAGGTTACTTATTTTAGTTAGAACTAAAATACAAATCACTCATTAAGCGTCTAAGATGTTTGGTAGTTCTACAGATGCATTGCATATTTCCGATGATACTTCAATAAATTGTTTACTAATCCTCAAGACGAAGGAATTCTAGCCATAGTTCGCTCTTACCAGCGGAACATGGAGAATATTAAATTTAGTCTTCTTAGTAAAGCCGCATTCGTACATATAATTCGTGTCGTATATATATATTTCTATAGAAGCAAAGAAAAGCAATGATTTTTCGAAAATACTTTGAACTTTTAGTTAGTACCTGACTTTATGAATTGTACAAAATTATTGGAGGTCCATAATAAGAAGTCAACCGTGACGTGATGCATTGAATCCTCCGGAAACAGTAAACAGAAATGGGGCTCTGACAGTTTTCGCGCCACGGCTGCTGGAGTCAGCATAAAATAATATTTCTATGATATCATGCAAATCTTCGCAAGGATAAAATATACGTTCGGATGCGATCAAAGGAGACACAATCGTTTGACAAAACGAAAAAGCTGTCATAGGACGTCTTGGTTAAGATTTGGATTTGTCTCTCAATCTTTAAAAAAATGTTCATATTTAGTCGTTTGAATATTTAAGAAAAATATATATTACAATATACCCAGTGTTAGGTGCGGATATTATGAAATGTTTGGAATCCATCGAAGCCAACATGCTTGGTATGTGAAAAATCTTACGTTTTCTTTTATCGCTTTTATGCATTTTTTTATGAATTGTGATATTATGAATTTGCAAAATATAAAAGGAAATATTTCTTCATTTTGAATATTGAGTTTTGTAAATTATTCTAATAAACTACATTCATCAAAGTCTTTATAGTTGTAACGCCTTCAGCGCATTACTTTATTCAATTAACCGAAGGGAATTAATTTTGTCTCTAATTGCGGTTCACGAAAATTTAATTTATCTCAAGCCTGAGCCAGCGGACACATCTAGGGTTGTCACTCGTCCCAATTTCACCAAATTCGTCCTCGTTATGCAGACGTGCGGATGGCTTTTTCAAATTCATTACGAATTTCGAAGTACCACTTTAAAAGTAGGGAATCAATACAGTGTTTTGAATGAACTTATATATAGCCCGAAATAACTAATTTCATTATTATAAACTATTCGTGTCTCCGCCCACGCGAATATACCCAACTATAAGATGGTTATTTTGATATCGTTCAGTGAAACCATCGAAGTCTGTTTACTCTATCAAATCTATATAATCCTATTGTTTTGGCTTGTCAGGCGACACAAACAGCGAAACAAACCTATTTTCCCCAGGGTGAATTTTCAGTAAATATTCTGCATCAGCGACTTTATCGTTTATTGCCCATTGTAAAGATCGCCCATTGTACTTGTTTTTTGAGATATTTTATATTTCTTTGTTTTAAAATTACTTTTTAGTGTACAATAAAGAACATTATTATAATTATTGTTATTAAGTTTGAACTACAACTTGACCCGCGTGGTTTTCACCATTCCTATGATTTAGTTTTAATATACATGTCTGGTTACAATTTTTGTGCGTCATCCCGAACCAGAATGCATAATAAGCCTAACAAAATCTAACATGTACAGATTATTACGTTACAATTTTATAATAGTACTATGGGTAATATGCGTGAACTTTTATATGGACAGCTTATGTAGGTATAAATAAAAATATATTTATTATATCAATATCATTAAATCTATAAATATTAAAACAACAGATGAAAATACATATGTTTTTAAAAGAAGTGTTTCCAGTTTTTTTTTAGGCGATTGCCCCGAAAATTGAATACGCGTAGTTATACCCAACTAACCGACCCTTTCTAATAAAACCACATATTCAAAGTTGCGAAATTAAATATTTTCACTTGAAACTCATAACGGGTCCGTCCGACCAGCCAAATTAAGTCCGAAAGTCTAATTAACCTGCAAAACTTTTATCATAAGCGGCGTAATTACTCATCAAAACTGGTATGTGTAAAGGACTGTTACTCTGAGGGTCTGTTTCAAAATAGCTTCTTAACGGTTGAGTATTTTAATATCATAGAGTTTGTATTGAAAACTGAACGACGGGGCCTCATATACGTTACAAATATATATGAAAATTTAAAATACTCGTATTATATAAAGAGACAATTTTGTCTGTTTTTTCGTCTATACAACTTGTAACTGAATTGAGGCTAACCCTTTTCAAATGGTTCACGGCAAATAATTTATTACTAATTGAAAAAAAAAATGTATAAGATTCTCGCTACCGAACGTCAAACAAGCACCAACCAATATTTTTATTAAAAGCGAGAAATTGAACCTCGTGAATTCTACTGCATTCTTGGGAATCACATTGGATGTGAAATGTCAATGGGATCCTCATATTACTAACTTGCCAATGTGAATACAATCTTCGTATTGCAGAAGCGAACTATTCGAGCAATTCGTAAACTAAGACTTAACGTCGCACTTAGAGACAAGTTTAAGGAAATTGATGTAATGACATTGCCGTCTCAATATAGGTATATTTGAAAACATAATGTACGTAAAAAAATCAACGGATCTCCTGCTTTCGCACGAACTTCTTACGATATTGGAAATGAACCTAACGGAATAAAGTAAACACACATATTTCAGATAATATTTTTCGAATTAATTTATTTCGCAAAAAAAATAACACAACTGTATCTGAATAAGCTTAAAACTTCGAAATATAACATTCTGTACGACATTTCGATCGAACAAACCGAATTAGTACGAAATGTAACACCGATGCATATCCGACTTCCAACTAAGGGCACCCTTAACCACTACTTCTGGTTATCCGATTCTTACAATTTTAGTCTCAATCGAACCCCGTCTAATTACCCCGAGTCGTTTTTTTATTTTTTCTCCCAAAATGAAAATCGGGGAAAAAAATTGCGATTTTTTCGTTTTTTGCCGATAATTTTTTTGTTTTTGAACTTTTTCCAAATTGTCTTATGCCATCTTGTAGAGCTTGCCGAGCTGCGTCTTTTGACACCACATTCATCCCGATATCTCAAAAACTCTTTGTGCAATTTGCCTGTCTCATAAAACTCCCAAATGACCCCTTATACTCCAACGAAATGAAAGTCATTTCCAATGAGAAAAATATATTGTACTATTTAAAAAAAATTGTGATCGGCATAATGTTAATACAAGAAACAAAGATTTGCTAATCATGTCATCCGCCTCAATAAAATCACAAAATCAACTGGGATCTCATTCACAAGAATGAGATCCCAGTTGATATTCAAGTTCTATCCCATAACAAGTTTAAAACTACGTTAGAACGAAAGCTACATGACTACTTAGATGATAAAAATCCATGGGTGTAAGCCCCGCGCTTACAGTTACACCCCGCACCCGCGGCTTACAGTATGTTTCAATAATATTAATCTTTAAGCACTTATTGTTAAAAAATTGTTTATAATTTTATTAAAAAATAAGCGTTCCTCAGTTTCTTGCTTATTCTTCTGAGAGGAACCAGCATTTTTTGAATGCACCGTTGTGGTGACGTTCTTCCACAAAGTAATAAATTGTAATAAATTCACTCTTGTGACGTATTTCAAGATTATGTTACATAACTACGAAATAAATATATTTGATTGATTTTCAAAATGCATGTTTGTAACCAGTTTTTCAGCAATTACTCATCATCCGTTCGTAAAGAGACATTTTGATTTAGTCGTGAAAAACTAACAAACACACAGACACATTTTCCGCGTTGAAATATGTTGACTCAGGTACTAAATTATATACACACGAAATTTCATCGAAATCCGTCCAGTGGTTTTTGTGTGACGCGTGCACAGATAAACGTATAGGCAAACAAATATTTCCAAAAAATGATGTATTGATTTCTAAATAGATAACTATTTTACTACCAATACAAATTAAAAAAAAAACCTAATGTACAGACAGGTACAGTCTCGTTACAGTTTTATTATATATTTATAAAGAATATATTGATGAATATTTGATATTTATTTATCAATAGAGCAAGTTTCGTAAAAAATATATTTTAAGCGTGGTAAACATGAAGGGTTACCAATATATTTATTTATATTGTATGGCTTAAAAGGGTTTCCGTATAAAAGAACAAAGTGGCTAACTGGCGTAGAAATGACCTCCGATAGCATAAAGCTTTCTTCTAAAAGGTATTATTGCTCATAAAAGCGATATGAAATAGGACGTTATAGTGGCGGTTGCAAGCTGGCTTTATCCGCCTTGAATTTTAATTTACTGCCAGCAATAAGTTAGCAACTAAATTTTTTTTAAATGTGCACTTTGAATTACTTTTGGAATCACTCGTTTATTCGTCTATATGTCGGTCAAAATCGAAATTTTCTTAAATAAATAACGATATTAAACTGATGCGTAATAAAAAAATTACTAAAACGTATTATTAATTACAAATGGAATTCGTAAATAGATTTTTTTTATGATCGAATTAGTAGATTAATGAAAAGGGTTCTTAAAAAATAATATTTTAGAATTTTGTATCTGTTTTTTTATATATTTCGAAAATACCTTTCCTGGAATACTTGAATGAAATCCCCAATTATTTATAAAATTATGACGTAAAACTTTTAAAAATAAATAATTAAAATTCATTATTGTTTTATGATTGCAGGAAAACAATAGCGGTTCTAAGATTTCATGAAAAGTCCTGAAAATGTATTTTACTTAAATGAAACAGTTTCCATGTTATAGATGCCGTAGGATGATTTGATAGTTCAAATTTTCGCGAAAACCCTAGGGATATTGCAAAAATAATAATAATAATAATACATGAGACTGCCCACACAGCGCCATCTAGTCCCAAAGTAAGCAAGTAAAAAAAGTTAGGGTTTTTACAAAACACTAGTAGCTATACCAATACTGCGAAACGAAACATTAGCTATTATGAAATAAGAACGCTGAGTGGCCGGTGAGGGCGCCCAAAACGAGACCTCCTTTGATTGGTTGACGTTTTAAACGTCAATCATTCACGCACGTTACTTTGTTTATGTTTTTGAGAGTAACTCAGCAGTCTTTTGTTTTAAATGTGGTTAAAAGTATGCAAAAGTTTCTATAAATCGATATTGTTATTTCTAACCCTTCATAACTCAATGACCTAATAGTTCAGAGCTCACAGGGTAGAACTAGGAACCAATCAGAAAAAGATTTGGTCAGTAAATAAAAATCTAGCCAATCGGAGTGAAGGATATTAAATGTTACTAGAGCGACTCGCGTTTTTGCAAGAATTCTATCTTTTTCCAGTAAGATTTGGAAATGTTTTCGCCACTGTCTAATTATCCGTGTTTTCGCAATATACCTAGGGTTTTCGCAAAAATTCGAATTATCCGACGACATATACAACATAACTGTAACTTAAACAAAAATTTATCTGAGAGTCGAGTTTTGATGTTTGCCTACTTTTCCTTTTTGCATATTTTTCGCTGTTCCAACGTAACATATTGGCAGTGTAATAGATCTTCAAGACAAAGAATTATGATTTGGCGTAAGTTTATTTGGAATTAATTCAATAACAAGCTTTAACCGATTGGTAAAGACGAAATCGACTATCACGTTAAACTAACAATATGAACAGATATAAAAACAAATAACGCTGTTAATATATTATTTTATATTCATAAATGAAAAGTATTTATTTTATTTTCGTTAAAAAATATATTAAATGCGTTCTAATGACGTTTCATGAGGATAATGATACCGCATTATCTATCATCATACAATAACAATAAATATAAATAGTACACTGATAATGAGTCGGTAATACTAATCCTACGTTACGATAAATGCCATCGTTATATCATGAAAAATATAAAATTTAATAAGTTAACACATTTTAGGAATATGACCCAGTTTAGTTATATATTGTATTGAGCCTTAGCTGTAATAATTTTTCGCTATCGAGACATGTCATTCAACCAGTTCGAGACTAAATGGTCCTTTTTCTATGTCCACGTCGTCCACGTAGAAGTTAGTTCTGTTATCACGAACTTTCGTAGATTTTTCAATCGCTTCATTTGACGACTGATTGGCCGAGTCCTAAGGGGCGTGGGTTCGATTCCCGCCCAGGACAAATATTTGTGTGCATAAACATGTTTATTTCGGCCCGGGTCTAGGTGTAAAATATTCATATATAATATTACGTATAATAACGTATTCATCACAAAAACGTCTAGGCCCCAAACTAAGCATTAGTTTGTATTTTGGGTACCAAGCAAAGACACCACATACATAGAACAACCAAGACCCTATAAATACTGACCCGACCTGGGATTCGAAAAAAAAGAATATTCATTTAATAAGTATGTATATCAGTTGTCTATAGTAACTCATAACAGAAGCATAATACTTGCTTACTTTGGGACTAGATGGCGCTGTGGGGAATGTCCCATGTATTATTATATTATTATTATTTAAATTACGTCTCTAAATGATAAAACTATAACGAAGTTATGATTGTGGATACTATGTAATGAAATACTGTCGGGAAATTTGTGATCATTCCCGAAACAAATGCCTGATTTAACAATATTTTAAGACTTAACTTTAATAGTAAATATGCTTGATAATTTTTGGAAAACCGATTTTTTATGAGACTATAAATAAAACGAAAAGCTTTGTTTATTTCGTGCCATGAATTTATTGTGGGGCTGGGGTATATATAAAAACTTTTTGATAGCGGTCGGCAGGATCATTTCACTCGGTTTATACCGAATCGAACAGGTGTAATTCATCAGTACAAACTCTCTGTATACTGTATACAGTGAGCATAAATTTTCATCGGCACTTCGTTGTCCAATAATACTGCCAACACGTCGGAGTTTTCGCACATTTTGTGTTATTTTCAAACTAGGATCGTTTGTACCATGTATATTGGTACTCGTGCTTCAGCTTATTGTACGCCTGGTTCGGTCCGTTCTCAACAACAGTCCCAGACATTTGACGGACTGAAATGATGCTTTACATCGAATTTTCCAGCGTATACCTTAGATTGAATTATCGCAATTGACATACTCGTCTATAGAAAAATGGTTTGAATCATAGTATAACAAAATTTATACAAAAAAAATAATAACCGCCTTCAAAAACTTAAACTGAGAAGTAAAAAATTAAATTTTTCCTCGTACTTTAAAGAGGAGACTAATAATGGACGGTATATATATAGCGTCGATGGCAATTTGCCTGAATTGGCACCGACGAAGTCTGTCCTTATTATTATTTTTTTGTGTAAATTAATTTCATTTAGCAAAGTTAATTTATAACTGTTTTAATTATGATTAGGACTTCTGAACATGCCATATATTATCCCCTAACTTCTAACCTTTAGGAGTGCTGCAACTTCATATCATCATAGCTTAGCTGCATAATATGATGAGTACCTACCTGACACAAACACCAAAATAACTGAAAAATAGAGTTCTAACATATTTGTCAATAAAATTTGAGGGTATACCTCGGGTGATTCCAGCATCAGATTATATGACTATGTGACAATGGGACCATATCGAGAGTATCAAACAAAAAAAACTTCTAATCGGTTCACAATCGACGAAAATATTGGTAAGGAACATATAAAAGCATTCATAGAACTCAATAGAGTTTCCTCCTTTTTGATGTCGATTAATAAGACATATTAATTTTTTTATCAATGAGGGCGATTCACGTATTGAGTCTATAAGAGTTACTTCAAAGAAAAAAAGCGAAAATGAAGATAGACAAATTCCCAGTAAATTGTGCGAAGGTTGATTGGTTTTTTTGTTCGTATAGAATCTAAAAAGTATTAAAATAAATAGACGTAATTAAATCTTGTGTATTTTTTTACAATCTAATTTTAGGAAATATTTTACGTCATCACCTACCATCTACTACAATAGCGTTTTTATTAAATACTATTAGCGACCCGCCTCGGCTTCGCACGGATAGCAGAGCATATAATCCATAATGTTTTTTTCTGTCGTAGTGTCGTATCAGCTTGTTGCGTCGAACTTGTGGATTGGATTTACTCAGATTCAAATGTAATGTAAGTTCATCCTACTTGGAGTATTTTTAATGTATTTTATTTCCAATCCTATAAATATTTGAAAAAGTTAAGAATAAATACATAAAAACAAACTACAACATTTCTTGGTATTAATGGTAAAAATTTAATGGTAATTAAAAGTAAAAGATATATATCTTTCAACTAACTCTATAGATATAGACATTCTAAACTTAATACCAAAATATTTTTAATAACACGCATTATCGTATTACGGCCGCGTTGGCGGGTGTTACGACGACGGCGGTTATTTATCGGCCTCACGGAAGAAAATAAAATAAACTCTAGTAGGAACACAAGAAACATCTTCGCTTTTTGACGACCCACCGTAAAAACGACGTTTTATCTTCCCTTAAAATATTGTGTTCCGGCGAAAAAGCGCTGCGGGACGTGAATTTACATTTTT
Organism: Luffia ferchaultella; assembly: GCA_949709985.1. NCBI lineage: Eukaryota > Metazoa > Arthropoda > Insecta > Lepidoptera > Psychidae > Luffia > Luffia ferchaultella. The sequence goes on from OX453255.1 coordinate 12,242,412, forward strand.
TATTGAACACACGGCGTTTCCTCGTGCACTCTCTTTTTTTCTTCATATCAGAAAAACTCGTTTGAATATGTTAACAATTAATTTATATCGAAAATTGAGGGCGCTGTACTTACTTACAAAGTATTATTGAAAAGATTTTCGCTTTGAAAACATATTAAAATTTCAACACAATTAATTCAACACAACGATTTAGAATATCAGGAAACTAAACTTAATTAATTTATGTGACCTTAATTTAGCAGCGCCATTTATTATATATACCCTTTTATTACTATTATTAATATTAACATTAATATTATTATTATAAATATGTAAACTATGTCTAAAAAACCTACTGTGAATAACACCACGACTGAACGACCAAATAGTCACTCTAATTTTTGACCTGGGTTCAGCTATAAAGTTTTTCGTTGCATGCTACAATTTGGTCCAAAATTCTTTCATTTCTGTTTCGAATAGATTTATATATTATGGATCGTTCTTCAGGGAGTAAACAGAGAGTAATTAAAATACTTCTATCCGTTCTTATGAGTCAAAAGGTCTTGGCAGACGGACACGCGGACGGCAACGTGATCCTCAAAAGATTCTGTTTATTTCTTTTGAGATACAGAACCCTAAAAACGAGCGAAATTCAAATTGACTTTGGTCTTTTCCTGAAGGCATGGATATTTCACACACATATGAAACGAGTATGGTAAACCCCTCATTCTGCATTGTTAGGGGCAATATAATTAAAATTTCAAGGTAATTGAAGATGATATTTTGACCTTATCGTCATATTTCCTTCTACTCGAAATATCATTTCGAAGTAAAAAAGTATTTCCTAATTTCGTCTGAAGAATTACAAATCAATTAAAGTGGATCATGGAATTAATTAGTATTTAACAAGCAAATTTTCAAAATCGGACTTTTATATCGGATCGGACAAAATAGTTTTTTTGGGGGGGGAGGGACGGCTCGTAAAAAGCATATATCAATAAAAAATACCATTTTTCATTCTAAACCTGATAAAATTCCTTTAATTTTTTGTGAGCAGATGTTTCCACTCAAATGTGGAATCGCAATAAACATGGTTCATTATGTGTTGACAATATTTTCAAACATGACTGGTCCTCGACTGGTCATTTTCTTTGTTACATTTTAAAAAAGGAGAAAAATTCTTTAAAAACTGGACTTTTCCACAAAATTGATGTTTTTTTTTGTTCTGCCAAAGTATTGTTCTGGATAATTATGTAATAATTGTCAAGTGTCCGACGAAACATGCGCCTAGTTCAGAAGAGGGTTTACATATCTGTACTTGGTTATTCTCTTTACACATCTATTTTACTTCCTTCATCATTTTTTTCGTAAAGGCTCGTTGGTGTGCTGGATGCTTAAAAGGTTCCCGTCTCTAAGATTCGCCAATTTGGTCAACGTCTGGTTTTCCAGGTCACCCCTTACGAATCTCTCAATTTTCCCCACTCTAGTCATACATCTTCTATCAAGCAACACCGTTCCCATACCTCACCATTCTTCTATTTCTCTTAGAAAGACACTCATCACGTTACTTATTCCCTATATGCTCAATCTAGTTCGTGTACAAATGAGATTGCAAGTATATTGTAAATTTTAATAAATTATTGACCTTTGACAAAACCGGAAGTGTTGAATAGCGTAGCAACTTTGATTCTAACAATGCTTTGATTTCAAGTAATTAAATTAGAACGGGATGAGCGGTTGCCCTCGTTTTGATTACGATTTTCGCAAAACTCAAGTGAAAACGTTCTCGGTTAATTTACCAATTGAAATTGTGTTAGTGTTTTATCAATTATAATAAAATTTAATGTAGTATAATGTTAAACATTTGATTCGGCCACATTATTACATAGTTAAAAATTTTGTGTCTCACATGATTTCAAAAACAAGCTTTGTGGGAATGGTTTTTTGAAATGACCTTGAATGATTTCATGTAGAGTTTCAATATATTCAATTGAATATATTACAGGCTAAGGTTTTAATGAATCATAATTCTTAGCTTAGTCAGATCGGTTCAGTCACTTTTTAAAAAACCTTTTATTTAAATTAACACAATCACTTTTCAAACTCATTTATACGTATTACTCATGTTCAATTTTCCAATCTTTTGTTTTGGACCACAATCGGATGGCTCATAAGAACTAGGTCTATACTATAGTGTACCTATGTACACATTCAACGACAATATTGGAAACAAATTCTGTCGACACAGATACAGCTATGAAAACAAATAAAATCAAAGTAAAGTATAATAAACATATTATCTACTTATATGTATTCAAATACTATACTAAATCACGATTTTTCTTAAATACATTTTTGTATTTTCAATTACAATTGGAGAGATGACAATTTCATGTCCCAACGTGGTCCTCGTTTAGTTAATTTTTCAAATAAACTTAGTTCGGCAGTTCTTTTAGTAAAAAAATCGTCGATTGACAGACATAGGCGACAGCAAGAACAATTCGTTTCAGTCACTTCCACAGTTCTATAATAAGTCAGATGGTATTTTGTTGTGGCATAGTGCTGCTGATATTATTGATATCACCAGCACTATCCGTGCTATATATAAAATGATCTTTAGAGATTCACTTAGATATCAATTTTAACGAAAATAATACAATGACAAATAGCATATTTATGAAAATTTATTACATTGTTTTTAAAAATAATCCCAAAAAATTTAAAAAAAAATGATTTACACGTAATCACTACTAATCTCCGTAAAATAATTAATTCATTCAACGGTCATCGTCTAAAATTTTTTGATAAACATCTATTGTTTCCAAGCAATATATTGTCAATAAATAAATTCAAGAATTATCTAAAACGACATATTATATATAAAGCATATTGCGATTTCAAAGAATATATGAATCATTAATTGCTCTAATTTACTAACTACCCAACGACAATGTATATATTCCACTAGAAACAAAGATTTGTCCCGTCGTCACTAACAAAAAAAAATAAGGCACTAAGTTTCTTGGTGTGTTCTTCTTATAGTGGTCGCATGCGAACCTGTATTATACTACGTTATAAGACGTTCAAAACTGACTATGTCTGAAAGGATGCAAATCCTTTTTACGGCGCGAGCTGCATAACTGAGATTTTTCGACAAGTTAGAAGATCCCATTGCAATTTCGCGTCCAAATTGACTCCTGAGGTTATGTACAATGGAATCCACACTGTTGTTGTTATTAACAATATTGGTTTTATTGGTGGTATATTAACATTCGATAGCTAGAATCTTATAAATTTGGTTTCTTCATTTATTGACAAATTATTGGCTGTGAACCATTCGACTATTTTGAAGATCGCATTGTTCACATCGTCATAGGTAAAATTGTTTTCTGTTAACTTTGAATACTAAGGAAGTACAAGTCAAAGCAAACTTTATGGCCTATACGAATATAGCAGAGTGTGGTGTCGCAGCAACTAATTCAAGGTGTCAGCGGGCGAGGTCGAGGGGGCTGTACCGCCACAAATTCGAGTTCAGATCGGGTAAACAGTTTGGCTTGATATGTTTAATTAGGAAGTTAAACTATCTTATCGAAATTTTGTAAATAGAACGTAATTATTTCAGAGACGAAAATTATGCAGAGTTTCGTTTGATAGCGCAAACATATTAACATAGCCATTAGATTAATGTTAAATTAGCTATATTTAACATATAGGATAATTGACCTCATATGGGAATATTTGAAAAGTGACAGTACCTACTATCATTAGTTAAATGTAGGTACCTAATCCATTATATTGAGACATAATTTAAATTTTTTTTAATTTTGTTTTTAATTTATTTATTTAATAAATTCACAAAATAGACTACAATCAATACAGCACCAACACAACTTAAAACAATTTACTTTAATCTAGATTTGCAATCAGATATGTGAACATAACATTTTCAGTGTTGCATGAGTATGAGCAAAATAAAACTAAAACATCAACTATATTATATAAATTACATTAATATTTTCCCTTTACAATCAAACAGCAGGGTTTTGCGGATGCACTGCTTAAATCTACTAGTATTAATATTAAATATATCCACATCACAAGTGGCAACCAACTCATTATATAGACGACACATTCGAGGAACAGGACTGTGGAATGACACATTATTTCTGTATATGCACAGAGCAAAGGTTGCGGGACTGCGGGATTTATACGTTATGTTTATATTTATGGAAGCCAGCAAACCAGGACAGTCTATAATAGAGTGGAGAATTTTATGCAGATAGACAAGGTCAATATAATCTCTTCTTGTGGACAAAGAATCGACCCCAAAATGTTCACGCCTCTTGTCATACCCTGATAGCGAGCGGCCCAATTTATGACGAAATGATAAAATTTTAAGACATCTATTCTGGATTGCGTCTATTCTTTCCTTATGATTTGCGTAGTAAGGTGACCAAACCGGACTTGCATATTCAAGAACCGATCGGACAAGACTGTTATAAAGTATGCTGTCTGGTTTTTTAAAACCTTTAGTGATTCTAGCAATGAACCCAAGATGTCGAGAGCTTTTTCTTACAATATAGTCATAATGAGTTTTGAAGGACAGTCTCTCGTCAAAATAGATGCCCAAGTCCTTGGCGATGGTTCTACGGTCTAATTGCGTACTTGCTATTGAATAATCAAAAATTATTTTACTATTTTTCTTAGTAAACGTGGTAACAAAGCATTTGTTGATATTCAAGGACATACGATTGCGGTTGCACCATTCAAAAATTACTTCAATATCGCGCTGTAGCTTATAACAGTCGGTAACGCAGTTTATTTTTGTAAACACCTTTAGGTCATCGGCGTACAGTAGACAGGGACATTTAAGACTTTCAGCGAGGTCATTAATAAACAGCACAAAGAACAAAGGTCCCAAATGCGACTCTTGTGGGACCCCTGAGGGGACACGTGCCGCAGAAGAAGTATATCCCTTGATTGCTACGAGTTGACTTCTATTATTCAGGTACGAGCAAACCCACCGAAGAAGACTGCCATGAATACCATAATAAGCTAACTTAGCGCACAAAATGGAGTGATTGACCCTATCGAACGCTTTGCAAAAATCTGTATAGATAGAATCTACCTGCCCAGCAGAATCAAGTGCATCACAGAGGTAACTTTTATACACCAGAAGATTGCTGACTGTAGACCTTTGTTTAACAAATCCGTGTTGATTGATAGAGATAAAAGGTTTAATATGAGCGTAGACACAATCATAAATCACTGACTCGAACAATTTAGCGAAACACGAAAGAATGCTGATGGGACGATAATTATCACAGTGCGTCTTATCTCCCGATTTGTAAACTGGTATTATGTGGGCCGTCTTCCATTTTTTGGGGAAGATGCCAGTGCTTAGTGATTTATTGAATAAGAAAGACAATGGCGCAGACAGCTCCAAACCACACGCGATAACGAATGCAGGCGGGATACCGTCGGGTCCAGCACCCTTATTACAGTCCAGTTGTTTTATCCTAGCGCATATGTCAGACTCCTCAATGCGTACTGTTGATACAATGCTATGACCAGCATCAGTAGAAGAATGCCACGGCTGAAGATCGTGTACAACCGATTCGTTCCTCTCATAAACAGAACTAAAATATTTACTGAAAAGTTCGCAAATGCCAGCATTATCTGTGGCTTGTTCACCGTTATAACACATGACCTGAGGTATTGTCGAAGAACCTTTTTGATTTTTAACGTAGCTCCAGAACACTCTCACGTCACGCCGCAATCCCTCCTCGATGGAAGATCTGTACCTATTATAACATTCACTCAATAATCTTTTGCTTCTTGCGCGTAGGAGGGAATAAGTGTCATAGTCTCGAGGATTTTTATATCTTTTAAAGCGCTTATGAAATTTAGATTGTTGCTTTAGGGATTTGATTAGCCCTTGGCTATACCACGATGGGTGCTTATTAGAAGGTTTAATGAGAGGCGTGTTATTACGAATAATAGTGTCGAGGGTGGAGTAAAAAACGTCAATACAAGTGTCAATATCAGAATGAAATGATAGCACCTCAGACCAACATATCTTATTCAAGTCTATCTTTACGCGATCTAAGTGACATTTCCTATAATTAATTTTAGCTGTATTTTTGGGTATAAATGATTTGGGTTTTTGGAATTGTAAGTACATTGTAAGTGAAGGATGATGAATTTTATCCAGCATTTCTCGCAAAATATTTATGGAATTCGCTTTGTACGTATTTTATTATTTCTGATGCGATCGTCAGGATACAATGGGTAAGAAACATATTTTACATCGATTCGGGGTGACGCAAGTTATGTGGGACAGTAGCTGCTATTTATTGATGCTACTTTTGTCACACCTGCAGCAGGTTACTAAGATTTACTAGTTACTAACACGATGATTGTTAAAACAATTATGAAATTAAAACTTAATTCACTAGTTGAAATATACATACGTAATTACCTAGTATGAGTCTTGGGGACTCATATATTTGATTTAATTTTTTCTTCTCAAATAAAACGAATGTTAATCAAAGTTTTTTTTTATTATTTTCTTTGTTATTTAGTTATTAATCAGTAAAAAATAACGAAATGAGATACACATTTGAGATCTTGTTGCAAATCGAATAAATCAAACTTAACACTTTTAAAAAATCTATGGTTTTTTAAACTTACCTAAATCAAATAACTTTTTTTTTTAAACAGTATTATAACTCTTTTTTTAAATTCGAATAAGTATGAAAATCAAAATAAATGTAAAAAAAAGATATGCTTACATACAAAAATATAAAACGTGCAAGGGGTTTCTACACTCATCTATACGCAGCGTCGGCATATCTTTTTTGAACAGTCCAAACATATATTGGCTTCAGACATTTACAACAAAAGTAAGCAGTCTTGCTTCTCTTTTTGTAGTGACATAAATAACAATACTAATGAAAGAATCATTTCTAGGCAATTTGTCGTCATTTTCAGGACCACTCATATCTTCTGATATATCCTTTTGCACATATATTATATATATATTCACTGATCTGAATTTCAGTTGATTGTGCGCCATTTTACGACTCTACAATAAAAAAACACTTGTGTAAAAGCAAAAATGACGAAAAAACTTAAACAAATTATAATCTCACCAAATAAAAATCCTGACATAATTCACTAGTATGAATCCAGGGGACTCACTCAACGTAATAACTCACCATATAAGAGCTGCGCGGGTGCGTCTTTCCTGTCCCGAGTCGCTCGCGTCATTTAAAGAAGGTCTGATTCGGGAGGCGATCTAACTGCAAAAACTTACGAACTATGAAGATCTGAATTTTTGATGGGAGTCCGTGAAACTCATGTAGTGAATTAAGGGTTAAGGTTAGTTCCAATTATCTATATTAATAAAATTGAAGTGTCTGTCTGTCTGTCTGTCTGTCTGTCTGTCTGTCTGTCTGTCTGTTCCGGCTAATCTCCGAAACGGCTGAACGGATTTCAAAGAAACTTTGCAGACGTGCAGAGGGCATTACCGCGGGTGACATGGGCTACTTTTTGTCTGTCTGTCTGTCCGTCTGTCTGTCTGTTTGAGTTGATCTCCGAAACGGCTGAACCGATTTCAATGAAACTTGGCAGACGTGCAGAGGGTATTGTTGGGAGTGACATAGGTTGCTTTTTGTCTGTCTGTCTGTCCATCTGTCTGTCTGTTTGAGCTGATCTCAGAAACGACTTGAGCATTTTCGCAAAAAAGTGTCCAATATCATTTAGGGCCTGTCCCAAGGCTTGTTTTCGTTATACCTTATAATATATAAACACAATCAAAAAAAATTCCACATAATAGGGTTATAATGTTTATGTTCTTCAAATAACAAATATACACCACTTTTTCAAACCACTATTTTCGTATAAAGTTATCAAAACAAAGTTTAGAAAACCTCCATAAAAGCGTGTCTCACAGTCATTTACTTATATTCAACTAGAATTTATTTGCTCATTTTGTCTCATCAACATGACAGAAAACTATTTAAAATATAAATATTGTCTTAAAGTATATTAAAATTAATAATTTGATTTCTTGCAATGCTTTAAAAATACTTTATAACGTTTTTATTTGTGTCCTACGATTTCGTACCTGCGCGGAATTCCTACTTTGTAACCGTGATAACTCTATTCATATGAAAAAAATAACAATCTACCATGAAATATGCCATTTTAGTAGTGATAATCTAGCAACACAAAATCTTTCCGCCATCTTAAAAATTGTACTAATAGTCAGTCGTGTCTGAACTTGTAAAGTGTTACTACTATGTGAAAAATTTGCTCTGTTTTGTAACTGTGATTTGTGGTGGTAAGTTTTACTTTCTTAATCTATAATTCGTTGTAATAGTTACTTTAGTCATTAAGTAAGCGTTTGATTCTTTATATTGAAGTAAAAACCACATGCAATTATAAAAACACACATTGTAAGATCGTATGTTCATGGGAACGTTACTTCCATTTTGTTTGGTTATGTATATGTGGAACGTAATAGTTACAAAGTGGAAATATAAAGGTGAGTTTATATGTTAAAAGTGAGTGCATTTTTTGTCGTGGCACTACAATAATTTTATATTTAGTTTGATTAACTACAGAGGCATATCAGTTAAATCGAAATACCTAAAAAATACGTAATACCTAAAATATTTTTATATGGATAAGTGAATATTAAATGTTATACTTAGCAATTTTAACTATAGATATAAAGATATTTTTTAATAAATTTACGTTTCTTAAGGTTCCGTACCTCAAAAGGAAAAACGGAACCCTTATAGGATCACTTCCTTGTCCGTCTGTCTGTCCGTCTGTCCGTCTGTCAAGACCTTTTTCTCAGGAACGCGTTAAGATATCGAGTTAAAATTAATAACAGACACTCAGGTCTGTAATATCTTGCAGCTGTGAAACAATATAATATCTAAGTCAACGCAATCATAAGATACGATCAGGTATGCCGAATATTTTGACGCTCGCAAGGGAATCAAGACGTATAGGGTATTGTTCACTGAGTACGGAACCCTTTATGTGGGAGTCCGACTCCCACCTTGGCCGGTTTTTTTTTTATATTTAACCGTGGTATTTTAATACTGAAATGTCTTTTTATTCCAGCTAATAGGTAAAAATGCCGCTTACCAATGCGGAAAAACAAAGAAGGTATAGAGAGAGACTAAAAAATAATCCCGAAAAACAAGAAGAAATAAGGAAAAAAAATTTGGATAGGATTAAAAATAGGACAAAAAAAGTAAAAGATATGACAGAGGAAGAAAAACAAGAAAAAAGGAGAATTTGGCGAAAACAGAAAGGCATGTACTGGTGAAACATATTTCGATTATATTTGTGAAAAATGTTTTGAATAAAATAGGTAATTAGCATTCTTCACTATAATATTATAAATGTAAAAGTATGTTTATGAACGGGGACGGGGATAGAGAAGTAGACAGGGCAGGAACAGGGATAATACCAGATCAAAAAGTTATTCCAATCAGAGAACGGATTCTGCGCGAGCAAAGCCGCGGGCGAACGCTAGATTACTAAATTGTGTAATATTTAAAAAAAATTATTAACAATAAATTAAAAATGTAAACTTGCCTTTACAATTTCCAGTACGTTACTTACATATTCCATTTTGTAACTGTCCTATATTTAAAATTTCTTAAAAATAGTTTTATTTTATTATTCCAAAATGTATGCGTATACTATTTTTTGAAATCTCTTGTAACTATTGATTATATTATGTTCAAAAAACTTTAAAAACACAAAGTAATAGCAAACGAATAAATAAGTAAAAAGTTAGGAGGTCGGAGACTTTGAAGTTACAAAGTGGATGTAATTTTATAAAATAAAGAAAAAATACTTGTGTAAGCTAAGTTTTTGACATTATTTATTGAAATATGTAAACATTGCTAATGAAAGAAATAAATAAAGAATACCAATAAGTGCTACTTTCTCATTTATTTTATTTAGTAAAAGTTACAAAATAGAAGGTAAAACTTCACCAGTTACGACAAAAAATAAAAATTCTTCGTGGATATTGACTTCCATAATGAATCATAATGCTATATTTATAAAGCTTAGAGTGGGCCGAATCGTCCTATGGCATAAAATACGTTATTCGAATCAAATGAATTTCGGAATTCCATTTTGTAACCGGGACATTTTTTTACGAAAATGCTCACTTAACCGATTTCAATGAAACTTGGTAGACGTGCAGAGGGCATTATCGGGGGTGACATAAGCTGTTTTTTGTTTGTCTGCCTATCGATCTGTCTGTCTATCTGTTCCGGCTAATCTCCAAAAAGGCTGAACCGATTTCAGTAAAACTTTGCAGACATGCAGAGGGTATTATCGGGGGTGACATAGGTTATCGTGTTGGTACTCAAACTTAATGTTTTGACGAGATCTATGTAACCAAGTGACCAAATTTTTATAAGCTTATAATTTCGAATCTATCAATCGCAGACCTATCGTGTTGGTACTCAAACTTAATGTTTTGACGAGATCTATATGACCACGTGACCAAATTTTTAAAAGCTTATATTTTCGAATCTATCAATCGCAGACCTATCATGTTGATACTCAAACTTAATGTTTTGACGAGATCTATGTGACCACGTGACCAAATTTTTAAAAGCTTATATTTTCGAATCTATCAATCGCAGACCTATCATATTGATACTCAAACTTAATGTTTTGACGAGATCTATGTGACCACGTGACCAAATTCTTAAAAGCTTATATTTTCGAAACTATCAATCGCAGACCTATCGTGTTGGTACTCAAACTTGATATTTTGACGAGATCTATGTGACCATATGACCAAATTTTTTTATCTGTCTGTCTGTCCGTCTATTCGAGCTAATTTCCGAAACAGCTGAACCGATTTCAATGAAACTTCACAGATATGATAAAAAGATTATCAGTAATGGCATACAACAGTTTTTGTTTATCGGTCTGTCTGTCTGTCCGTCTGTTTGTTCGAACTGATCTCCGAAAGGGCTGAACTTATTTCAATGAAACTTTCAAATATGTGATTAAAGATTGTAAGAAGTGACATACAATACTTTTTGTTTGTCTGTCTGGCCGTCTCTCTGTCTGTTTGAGCTAAACCCTAAAACATTTAAACCAATTTTAATGAAACTTCGCAGACGTGAGAAGACGGGTGTGAAAAGTGATATACGCTACTTTTTGTTTGTTTGTCTGTGTGTTTGTCTGTCTGTTTGTTATGACTAATCGTCGAAGCAGCTTATCCGATTTTACTAAAATTTTGCAAATATAATGAGGGCGTTGTCAATAGTGAAAAACATTTTTTTTAAATACATACAGAAAATCGTAGTGTCTGTTAGTCACTCTGTTTGTTTCAGTTAATCTTCAAAATGTCTGACTGATTTTGGGACCAACTTGTGGGATAGCTATTCTTCATGCTAAAATTTCGAAATGGATTTTCATGAAATTAGGTATAGAGATTTCTTAGGCAGTTAAGTTTCAGAATGTTCTAGAAACTATTACAATGTTCTGGAACGTCGCGTTCCTTTAACTGTTCCAGTACAACTGTGGTCAGCGCGAGCGAAGCCCGCGGGCGGAAAGCTAGTTAGTAATAAAGACTAAATGGAAAGAAGTCACGATAAGACGTTTTAAGATGACGTTAGAATATGATTCGGATAATTTGTCACGAATAGCAAACCAAGTTAATACAAAACACCTGGCACGCATTGTATCAACGAATGATACATCAAAATGAAGTTTCGACGCCATTGATTTATTCAGCAAGTCATAAAGTTCTATTAGTTTTAGTACGATCCGGTTTTCAATTAGAATTCATAGTCCACTATAAAGTACGTTTCGTTCATTTTCATAGGACATAAAATTTCATGGCTTACACGCACGAAAAATAGTAGCGAGGTATGCAATGAAATTTGAGGGTTACCATAACGTGTTCCTCGAAAACGTGTATATGTTTTTACGTAACCCGCGTTCAGACGTGAATTGGTCAATCTTGCATTTTCAATAACATATTAATCGAAATTGCAAGATTAACCAATTAAAGTACCAAAAGAAAAATTGAACTCGCAGTGATGTCATCGGTACTGCGACATCAAAGATGAGTTATATAGCGGACGACCGCTTAGCTTAGTGGGCAGCGACCCTACCTGCGAAGCTGGAGGTCCCGGGTTCGAATCCCAGGTCGGGTCAGTATTTATATGATGAATATTAATACTGGCACCGGGTCTTGGTTGTTATATGTATGTGGTGTCTTCGCTTGGTACCCAAAATACGAGCAAATGCTTAGTTTGGGACCTAGACGTTGTTGTGATTGTGTGTGTTATTATTATTATTATTATTATTATTATTATTAATTATTATTATTATTATATTCTATGGAAATTTATTGTCAATCACATGAATAATTGTTATCTCTGAAGCTATTGATACTACTGACCTAAATAAAATATCACTGAAAAGGTAATAAAACAGCTTATTTTTTTGTGCATACAACATTACCTTTACGTGACATATTTTGAAACTACGATTGTTTGATTTTATTGTCCAACATCCAATATAAAAAGTAAAAAAACTTCCGAAAGTAAAATCAAGACTGTCAGCCACCTTCGATTAATACAAAAAAAAACTGCGGTATCCGAAAAACAAGAAAACACAGAATTCAGCTCAGAGGGCGACCCCGAGTATAAGTAATGAAAATAATACCTGGGAGATCCCACACTGCCATCTAGACCAAAACCAAGCAAAGCTTGTATTATAGGTACCAGACAACTGATATACATAAATTTTCTTTATAATATATACGTATGTAAATACTTTACACCCAGACACGGAAGAAATAGACATGTTCATGCACACAAATATTTGTCCCGCGCAGGAATCGAATCCGTGTCCCTTGGCTCCGTAGTTAGGGTCTCTAACCTCTCGGCCAATCGCGCAGTCAAAAACTGTAAGCGCGCGGTGTCTCCGAATGTTATTCCAGTTAAGAGTGCGTCTGCCAGTTTTTTATCAGTCTGCCAGTATTTTATCACTTATTAAACGGAAAAATTTGATTCCATATTCGGTAGCTTTTTCGGTAGTTTTTTGTTCGTATAAATGGCTTATTATGTCAAATACTTTATTTATCATGCAAGTTATACATTATAATACAAGTCGAGTTACGTGGTAAATATGTTGCCAAGTGGTAAAAAATGTTGTCAAGTAATATGAAGTGATACGAGGTAATAAGAGATTGTAGGAAAAATATATAATGATAGAAGATGTTCTGAGATGGTATGTATTGGTTGGAACTAGTGGAAAATATTATGCAAAGTATAAAATGGTAGAAAATTGTATTTAACGATATGGGAAGGTACGACATGGTATGAAATAGCAGGGAAGGCAGGAAAATGGCAGAAAGTGGTAGAAATAATAGAAAATGCTGCAAAACGGAGTATTTACCATAATATGACACTTCTAACGAGGATCCCGTGACCAACACCGGTTTATTTCTATTTATTTCCGTGTGGGAGTGAATACGGCCATGAAATCATAACAGTATCAGAATCCAATCTAAGCATAATTTCGTTTTTCGTGTATTTCAGGCATTAACGTCCGCCGAAGTTAACGATGCAATTCGCTTTATGTCGACGCAATAAAATTTTATCGCCCGTTTTTACTCTCGAATTGTAAGTAAGGATCGAAACTCGCGTTCAATTCTGGAAAACGTCCACATTTCATTTGATTCGTCATCCTTAGGTAAAAAACTAAAACTAATGAAGTGTATCGCAAACTGGTTCGTCGAATTTTATCTGCTGTTAATTTTGTTACTCTAAGATTAAAACAGTGCTTTGGTTTTTTTTTTTACCTTTTTCATAGGATCGCGCGGAGGTTCCAAGTTGAAATTACTGTAAAAAAACAAGCTTCTAAGTCATCGCAATCAAAAAACATCCGCAGGCGATTTTCGAATTCGTGAAGTTCCTTCTGAAAATATAAAAACAATGGAGAAAAATTGTTGTAGCCACCGGCTATAGCCGGCACGTCAATTATTGTCTTTTGTCATTGAAAATGTCATTGAAAATGACTATCATATCCATTTCACGGGAGACGCATTTTTAGCCATAACTCCAAGGGTATGGAGTCTAGCTAAGATTTTAAGATCTTAAAAGATCAATAATTTAGTTTCGCATCGTATGACGCCAAAATTTTGGAAATCAGTTTGGTAGTTTTCGAAAAAAATTGGAAAATGTAAAAAAATCGGGATATTTTCGGATTTTTGTTTACTAAATCCAAATTATTTCGAGAACGGGGACCGATATCGAAAATTAAAAAAAATAATATCTCGGCCATTAACGTAGCTACGGTTTGAAACCAAGTTTTTGGAAATTGTAAGAGAAATTATTTCCGAAAGATGAGATGTTTTGGTCGATCGCTGGTGTTTGTGGATATAAGTTACTATATTTCAGAAGGTATTCGTCGGATCACTTCAAAGTGTTGTACAAAAGGTTAGAGGGCGTCGGTAGCTACAGTTTGAGACCAAAATTTTGGATATCGGTTGGAAATCGAACAAGAAATTTGACATCACATGTTAGATTTTATGGACGATCGGGAACTTGTTAACATTACGGTCATTGCCTTTCGGCCTGTATTCGTTCGAATGCTTCATTATCGAGTTCAAAACGTTTAAGGATATCAGAGGCTGCAGTTTAAATCGTGGCAAGGCCATGATTTCGTGGCAATGAAATAAAATAATCTGTGAAAATCGGATTTGAGTAGGTTCATTTTCAATGAAACCGATGGTTGCGGGGACTGCAAGATCTGTGGATTTTTCTTAATTATGGCGTTTTCTGTTTATATGAATTTCGCCAGTGTCTCGAGTCTCGATTTATGAAATGGCGAGACGGCGACGAGAGAATCCGAAAAAAGGAAATAGTAATCTGGAAGTAAGAGGCTTACTCGTACTTTGAGCGCGGAAAAAGCTTAGTGTCATCTATACAACATGTCATGGAATTTAATAGGAAACTCTTACAACCCTTTTTCATAAGTTTTAGTAATAATAAAATGTATTATGACTAATTTGAATAATTAATAAATGTTCATATTTCCTTAGGAAACAAAATTGTTGGATAGAACGACCAAGATGCTACCTCTATTGTATAAATAGTAAAACTCAAGCATGAATTCTATTCGAACAAAAATCACTCTTAACGTACATTGCATAAGGTTTATTTTATTTTTACGTTTTTTTTAATTTTAATTCAAGGCGTAGTTACTTCAAATAAGGCTCTTTTTACCCACTACAGAACGAACAAAACCAGCCATTTGTGTTTGGGGTAAGAAGTTGTCTCTTTGTGTGTATGTCTGTTGCCATCGGTAAATGGCAGTCGTTAATTCAACAACCCGCACTGAAGCAGCGTGGTGGATTAAGCTCCAATCCCTCTCGTCCCTATCAGTCTTACACACAAATACCACTGGACCTACTTCGATAATTTTTTTGCTTAGGCATGGGCTTTAGGACACAGATATCACTACAGAACAGGGTGGTTTTCTGACCTGTTTTATGGTTATAAAGCATTGCAGTAGATATATTGCATAAAAAAGTGCTAATTTTATGAATCTTTCTGGATTCGTAAGTTGTAAAACGTAATAAGTCAATAAAGAAACAAAGCGAATGCGACCATTTTCTTTTGTGGTTTTGTCGATTTCAGCACGGCAACTAGACACGTTGTAATATTGTGCTAAAAATGCTTTGTGGTTAATTCACAAAGTTAAAAAGAATATTCTTATTTGTTTTTCTGAATATTCCTGCACAGCAATGACTCTAATTATATCACTAACATATAATGAATAACATTTTCGCAGGTTAATCGGAAAATTCCTCAGAAATGCTTGTTAAGAGAATAACCAGAGACGTCTATAAGCGTGGGCATTCGTAATTAGTTTCTAAAAACGCTCCTCGTAAACATTCAGACATCACAACAACGTCTAGACCCCGAACTAAGCATTAGTTTGTGTTTTGGGTACCAAGCAAAGTCACCACATACATATGACAACCAAGACCCGGTACCAGTATCAATATTCATCATATAAACACTGACCCGACCTGGGATTCGAACCCGGAACCTCCAGTTGCAGGGTCGCTACCCACTAGGCCAAGAGGTCGTCATATAATAGTTCTCTGTAACTATCTCTGTCTCTGTACTATCTTTCTATATAAGAAAGATGCGGAGTAGGGGTCTGCCTTTAAGATTTCGACTAATCAGTTGCGTTTCCGTGTTCCCTTCATACTCCCGTTGTTATCAACTTCAAAGTTGCTGAACGTGTAATGACAAAACTATTCTTAAAGTTTCTCTACGGATTGGAGTTGCCGATATAGCTTATAGAATTAGCAATTTAACGTGGCAATGACCAGGCCGCAACAATCGCAGAACTGATAACAGTGGCTGCCGGACGAAAACGAACCGGACGTCGTACCGTGGGACAGCCCCCCACTAGGTAGACTAACAACCTGGCAAATATGGCGGGGCACTGTTAGTTATAGATATATTAGCCCAAGACCATGTGTTTTGGAGATCTATTGGGAAGGCCTATGTCCAACATTTGATTTCATGTAGCTGTCCAAATGATAGTGATTAATTGCGTTTGTGTTTCATACGTTTCTTACATTAGATAACATATGTTGCTCTGTGGTTACTTTAGTTTTTGCTGATAAAGCATCGGCTCTGCAAATTATGTGCCTCATTTTGTATCTTACAGTGTGTCTTCGGAAACTTGTGTGAAATGGTTTATATAAATCGGTCCAGATACAAAATCAGAAAAACTTCACGTGTGTCAAATAGCACGAAATGCATTTATCAATATAAAATTTGAATCTTTTCACTGCTAAGCAGCTGAACCGATCTTGAATTTGGAGATAGCTTATCTAGATTCTGAAAATGGACGATCAAAAAACATTTTTTACCGTGGAGAAAGATAAAGTATTTATGTGCATTCTCACAATTCTCTACAACCACATACCGCTTTCCACTCGCAGTTAAGGTTGTATATCTACTACCACAATCGAGATCGGAAGGCGGTTAATGGTTGTGATAGACCAAGAGCCTTTCCATCGATTCTAAGAGGGCTTGGTGACAGTGGCTGTGCATAGCTGGTAGTGGGTGGCTATTAATGTGTAATGTTCTGAAATCTTCACTAAAAATGAAGAATGTTACAGTCTTTCTCTAGAAAAATACAGAGTTTTCTAGAGAGTTTGACGATATCCTAAGAAGTCTCTTCAGTGGTTTCGGTACAAACGTGTAGTCCATACGAGTCCGTATTGAAGATTCGTATAAAAAATTATACGCACTGATAAAAAAAATACCCTATAAACATATAATTCGGGCGTAAGCGGGCGAAGCCGCGCGCGGTCGATAGTTGAAATAATAAAAACAGGTTTATAGGTGCAAAATCTTATCGACCGAGTAATATTATCTGTCGTTCTAGATATTGCGCGAACAGTGAATGTTAAAATTGAAAGACTATAACAATCAAATGATGCAGATAAGGCTTGTCTCTATCGTTTAAAGAAAATATATGAAATTCGAATCATTCTGAATAAAACCATGGGGATCCGTGTTTCGGCAAGCAAACCGAAAATCAGAAGCGCCTGCCGTCATTGTCTTCTAATGACGCAGCGAAACGTCCAATGGCAATGTATATATATTGTATCTGTATGTACTAAGAGTCGGAGCATGGGATGAAACCATTTTAGATACGTTGTCATCGTTAAATAAAGGATCCTCGTTATCGTTGATGTGAATGCCAAAGAGAATAAAGTCCTTTAATATTCGCCATAAGGCATAGAATATTAAGTGAATGACACGCGAAATTAAAAAAACAAAGTAACTTTTCCCTAAAAATGAAATCGAATTCGAAGGAACATAAAAAAAGCTGTGTGGGTTGGAAATCTTTTGGAAGCTCCTCCATTTTTCGATTTTTGTCCGATACTCCGATACTTATAACATACGGATTCATAGTGTACCTATTTATAGCCTCGTCAGATGTTATGTTTTGCAGTGTCACTAGAGGATCCACCTGACTCTTTAAAATCATCCGATTTTCATGATTTTCCTTTAAACGATAGCAACAAATCCTCTCTGCATCAATCGATTCCTATTCGTAACTTTTACATTTGTCCCTGTTTTTTTTTTTTTTTGTTTTGGTCTCGGCATAGTTCCAAATTCCTACTTTCAACATTCACATCTCAAACAAACCACTGATATCTCATTCGATAATACATTTTAGCACCTTTAAAACGATTTTATGTATCTCTATCATAATCATTGAGAATTTTAACTTTTCTAAATAAACTGGCAAACTCACAAAAAAAAATAGAATTCGATGACTAATGAAATTTTATAGGTAATTGATTTAACACGTGCATATTGCTTGACCATCTGTTCTCTATTTGCTATATTTCAACAATATGCCTTGCAATAATATTGTATAATATTAAGTTTTGGAATATAGTATTTCTCCCGGCGTGGCGGCAAATACGACGGCAATAATGAAGTAATATTCAAAAAGTATTTTGTTCCTGTATTAATAAACAAACTTATGATTCTAGGTATACTATTTTATTATATATAATATTATAATATTCTATGTATACTTTTGACGTTAGTATAAAGAAATGCGCGGCTTGCGTGCTCTTAATATAGCTGGTAAAAGGAATAGTAATTCACCCCAAAGTTTTTGACGCAAAGCTCCTCTCGCATGCACCCCTTTCGAGATCATTCATAAATTATGTCTAGCTTAAAGAAGAGAGTTTATGCCAAACTGTATAACAATGTCAGTTAAAAAAATAGTATATAAGTACATTATGATTATCTGAGATAAATAATTTCTTGTGTAATCTGTAATCATTTAGTATCCAACTAAAAATGAGGGACTAGAAAGGATTATAAATAGTTAAAAAATTGTAACGTGAATTATGGACGTGCTGCTTGCAAAATGTGTCCTATGTGATTTAGAAATATTTTTTCGGTATGAAAAATACCAGAACGTTATCGCAGCACGTACAAAAAATATATTTTAAAAAAACATTTAGCATTACATCTACATATTATATCCACATATTTTATACATATTTATAATAATATACGTAAACATTACTGAAATGCAAATAAAATTTCTTTTCAAAACGGGCATGGTGCCATATGCTACTGATATGTGTGGAATGGATATCTATCAATCGCCTTTCATCGGGTTACGGTTCGCGCTGGCTAGGTGTGTATATACCGTAATAACATCGTAACGTATTGTAAATCGTGAGTTAACGATAACATGTTGGCCGGTTGTTATGACAGCAAAAGAGTATTACCACCAACAATGCGAGAATATACAGGTTGGTTTTTTATAACCTTTCAAATTTTAGTTTCATCCTCTTTGGAAAAATATTACAATACGTGTCTTTTTCTTTTTGCGTCACTCAGTATTAAGTCATTGAAACATGGTGTCAGAAATTTATCGTATTACCGTGCGGGATGCGCGGGCGACGGACAATTGTCTCGGCGGGACTCCACTCATCGCTACACACTTTCTCGCCCCTTCTCGTGCGTAGTATTTATGTTTGATTTAGTAACCACGCTGTATTTATAATTCTTTCGGGTAAAATATTTTAACCTTTTAACTAGTCATCGATCCTTATCAATCAATTGTCTCTGTTAATTAAATGGGTCTTGACCTTCAATCTGACCAAATATGGTTAATGAGTAGGGAATAGGTTAATGTGAAAATTTGGACTAATCATTTTTTTCTAATACTTAATGCCTCGAAAAAATTTGGAAAGTGATAAAATAATGTCCCTGTATATAGGTGTGCCTTTCAAACTGGTGCAAAAGAACTGTCCATTGAAATCGTATGAATGCTAGGTATACAGAGCCAACAAATTAATTGAAAAACTGTTTTGCGTCAAAATTATATTTGGTTTTTCATTTTAAAAAATTTGCCATAAATGTAAACTGTATTTTTGGCGCTGAAAAACTATACACGAAATTATTATCAGTAACTGAAAATTGCGTAGGTAAACCTTACAAAGTCAACGTATCTTTATCGAAAAAAATTTCGTTTTAATTTTATTTCCTTAATTTTGTTTTGATTTTTTAGTCTCTCGGTTGAAAAATGAGAGGAAGTGATCACACTGTTAACAACTTTAGGAGCTCATATCTCACGAAATATGCCCGAATTAAAAAAAAAACACTAAGAAATCTGCATTGCATTTTAAAGGTAATATCTAAAGACGAATATCCACCTCTAAGTATTTTAGTTTTCATAATTTCTCTACAGGATTATGTTGCGGTTCATATGAATCAGCCTATAAAATTTTATCAGAAAGAACAGGGCGTAATTATAAAGGACCGGTTTTGATCATTTCGCAACCAAACCCTAAAATGTAATAATATTACTGATAACGATTTAAACGTTCATTCATAACATTCCTCGAAACTATTATATAAAATCGACAATCACCGTTGAATATGTATTTTACAACGAATCTGGACAATAACTATATTGGATTTGGATAGCAACATACGCAATGATTGTTTATTATCTAGTGCCAATACTCCTAAAGTCTAACGTAGGTACAAACTTCGTACGCAAATCCGTACGTAACACGTTTTCATATTTTATGTTTGATAATTGTGAAAATAAAAAGAGGTTTGTCTATTTATCGTGGACTGTATTTTATTCTGTACATAAGTACAACTATGGCGTACGATCACAGACCAGTCAACCTATAGACCACGCTTTAATAAACGTCAGTATGAAAACGAAATCGCCAAAAAGTGGCGGGGTGCGGGGAGAGGTCGGCTAGTTTTCATTGACTCGTTCGAAATTGACAATTTAATGGCTTCCGACGTGCTTCCAACTGACGGCTCATTAGTGACATAGTTATGTAGTGTCACTACATAGCCTTGGCGAATGCTACTCCCTGTCAAAGCGTGGTATATAAAGTTGACTTGTCTGTGCGTACGATATATTATTAAATATAAAGATGTTACACAACGTTAAATGAGAAAAGCAATTAGACAGATATTGACAATAATGACAGTAATGACAGATGACAAGATCACCGGATATAAACTTTTTTTCCAACTGTCAAAGTCAACCTGTGATACAAATAATAATAACTATGTTAGATCCGTTAGATCAATATACATATTGAACATTTTATAAGATATCTTTACGATTATAACGTATGATATAAAAAAGTAATCTTATTTTTATAATTATATAGATATTGTATTTGAACTTTATGTTTTGTTTCAGCACATATCTCAAAGAGGACTTTGCTGTACTCCCTTACTTAGAAGCGGGCTTCAACAGGGTACGTTTGAAAAACAAACTTTTTCTACAAAGTAGGTATTATTATGTAAAAAATTTAAGAGTTTATTGTGTAAATTTAAATTAGATTACTATATTCAATAAAATTAATTTAATTTGAACATATAACTCCATAAATATATATATATATTGTATACATATTTTCTTCCAACTATTCTGCAATTCTATCATAACTGCACTACATATCCAGCACAAAGCGATAATGTGTTGCTCCAGAGCAGAAAAAATGTACGGAAATCCTTTACTGCACTGTTTAAGTTTTATTTTTTAAATCGTACATGCGTTGGGCTAACGAACTTGACGTCCATGTGGAGTGATATGGAGTTTCATAGTTAAAAACATAAAGGTATATATACTAGCGTAAGAGAGGAACACAGTGTGCGAATGACATCCAGCTCTTTGCGGAAATCCTACATGCGAGAAAGAAATGCAAGAAAATCTGACATAAAACCTCTTTAAACACATTTAGTCTTCATTACTCACTTGTCAAAATAAGGTCCAGCTTTGTTTTCTATTTTGTGTTATAACCGTTTTGAATTCTACAAAAATTAATTCTTGTGATAAAAATGGTGTCGTGTTCAGTTTTAGATTGCACTGTAACATATGATAATAATCCAAATAAAGAGAGATTTCACATGTAAGTACTGCCAATAACATACTGTTATCATAATGCTTATTTTTATAAAAAGCGATCCTAAATTTACTTGGTTATACATCAGTAGTATACGGTAAATACTTTATTTTGTAAATAATTTGTTATTTTAAACAATTATGTGTACGATACAAAAATATTGTGTAAAATTACAATCAAACAATTAAGCATAGGGATTGCACAAAATCTATCGATATGTCGATATTTTCAAATATAAATATTTTGTAAATTTGATATTACCTAATTGCACCTGTTCCACTGGAATAATGTCGTTAACTGTTTTTAAACATATTGTGAGGTTTATTTAGCCTGGCAGCACATTGTAAGAGAAAGTATAACATCTATACATATATACTACACATAGGGTATATATGTAAATACAAGACTTTTTCAAATGAAAATATAAGATATATACACAATTAATTTTAATCGTTATTTATTTATGATTTAAAATCTGATGCTCTATTTAATTTATATCGTTATTTATTTATGATTTAAAGTCTGACGTTCTATCTGTTCTCTGATTATGAACGTCGTAAATAATTTAACTTTGAATGACAAAACTACTGTATACAATAGTTTAACCTCATTTTCCTCCAAGAAACTGCGGTGTTAAAAAATGCTTCCTGATAATGATGACTATTTCATAATATCCAGGTTTCCTGTAAACACGGTTAGCATAGAACAATGGAAAAAATGTTAAATAGAACAGGTGGGAATCCTCGAAAACATTCTTTGGTTTGCAGTAGACATTTTACGGATAACTGTTTTGTCTAACTAAATCACCGACGACTTTTGAAGAAAGGATCTATACCTACTGAATTTGTGCCGTTAGGGGTTTCTTTTTTTTTCATATGTGCTTACTAAGTATATTAAGTAATATACTAATAATACTTAATATCTAAAGTCAGAGCATTTATGCCAACTGTAATTTCTGTACAGGTCAATCTGAAGACCAAGCGATCGGTGTCAGCGTACGTTTACCGGGATATATCACCAGGACCTTCAACTTTAGAACCTAAACCTTTATTTCAGCACTAATATAAAATGGATTTGAAGAAAAAGTCCATCACAGTGAAAATATCAATTTTAGGCAAATTATCACTTTGTCTTTTACAAAAACTTGTTCCTTTATATTCAAATAAAACTTAATTACCTATTACACAAAGAAACAAAAGATATTATAGACTAGTCCAAGGCATCCAAGGCATAATTTGTGGTGTAGTGAGACGACGCGACACTCAATCGAGTAGACAATGTGACGTCATGGGTAGTAAGAATCCACCAGTCAAACCGCACGAAAATACATAATAATAATAATAACGTGCACATTACAACGTCGTGGCCCCAAACTAAGCATTAGCTTGTGTTTTGCGTACCAAGCGAAGACATCACATACATATAACAACCAAGACCCGGTACCAGTATCGACATTCATCATATAAATACTGACCCGACCTGGGATTCGAACCCGGGACCTCCAGCTTCGTAGGCAGGGTCGCTACCCACTAGGCTAAGCGGTCGTCAAATTAATAAATATCAATAATTTATTTCTCAGTCATTTATTGACGAATTTAAAAAAACTTTCACTGTTTTATTAGTTTTGGTTTATCTTTCAATTCTATCGAGTTAAATTGTATATTTTGAACATCATGAACTTCTCTATTGTAAATGTTTTCGTTTTGTACATTCTCATTTTTTTGTTTACAAAGAGTTAAAATTTTGTTGTTATGCGTTGCAACGTGACGTATTGTAATTAAAAATAAAAATCGTTTATTTATATTGTTTTATTTATTACTTAGCTTGTATTCAACTAAATATTAAAATTTACATAATGATGTAAACGCTTTCTTTTCTTCTGCAAATTTTTTATTATCAACTATTAACAAAAAAAAATATTTATTGGAGTAAAGGAAATGGCATTTGAATTGACTGATTGATGATTTGTCATTTTAAAAAACTAAAAGTTAGGAAAAGTAACTCAAAACAAAAATTATGTAGTATAGCAGATTCAAAATAATAAATAGGATTGCCGATTTCGACTTATGATATCGCGGTAATTTCAACGACACATTATCATGAAAGTACTACGTGCTATCGATAATATAAAAAACACCCATGCACATCACTAAAACTGGCTCAACCACATGTGAATTTTGCACACATACTCATTTCCGTTTCGGTCATGCGATGTTTAGATGTCAGTTGGTCTCCTACGCTAGTATATATATGTCTATGGTTAAAAATACTGGGCCATAATGACAATCGTACGAAGTTTTACAGTTGAAAATACTGGCCATATAGAAATTACCGTTTAATTTTAAAAAAGAAGTTGGAAACTTCAACAGAGCTAATTTTCGCTGAATAATTTTAACGGGCCAACCTTGTGATTATGTGATTATATTTAATTGCAAAATTTATGAAAAAAGAAGCAGATTATACACCTCGAATTTAGTAATTTATATTGCCCTCGTGCTATTTAAAGCCCTCGCTGGCGTTCAATGCGGTAACAAATTACTTTCTAGTTGGTGCAACAATCTACTATAGATGTTAGGGATATTTTGGAAAATATATCTGGTGTTCTATCCATCGATGTAAAAATATATAGATACTTCTTTTATGAATACTAGATGCCAAAAATTTTATTGAACAATTTCCTTACATTCTATTATTACAATTTACATTTTAAAAACTGTTACATTACATAACATCGAAATTCGATATAGCTTTCTGGGTAAATAATGGTTAACAATACAAATAATTCGATTTAGAATTCCCGACATCAGTGGTTTCGAACTCGAACATTTTCCATTTAA
This sequence comes from Luffia ferchaultella, assembly GCA_949709985.1. NCBI lineage: Eukaryota > Metazoa > Arthropoda > Insecta > Lepidoptera > Psychidae > Luffia > Luffia ferchaultella. Next base: position 12,267,252 of record OX453255.1, read on the forward strand.
ATAAAAAGCATGTAGGTAATTATAAAATTTCGCTAAAAGCACGCAAGGATATTTTCAAAATTTACAATATTGAAGACAAATCACAGACAACGAAAAAAGCGCGAGGATAAACACGTATCGAAGTAAAGATACATTTAGGTGCTATTTATTATGCTATTGTGAGCGTACGAACTACTGTTGTTTATCAATTGCCAGAATAACAAATCAAAGCTTGTATATTTCCGAAGTAAATGGAATGGGTAATTTTGTATTAAATTTCGTCATTTTTTTAAATTAAATGTATAAATATTGATATTTGGCCCTTGGGTGTGTAACTGAATATGTTGTGATTCTAAATTTCTGAAAATTTCATCCTTGAATGGGTAATGTAAATATTTGTTCAGGAATTCCGTCATTTCTCTAGACCACTGAAGCAAATCGCATGAAATTCGAACATAGTTTCATTTTTGACATAAGCATTTAAAATTCTATCCACGAGGAAGTAAGTTTGTATGGAAAACTGTCATTTTTAAAGTTAAATCCGTTAAATGTATGCGAATTGATTGATACATTGGCTTTGGGTCAGAAACTAAATATGTCAGGTTTGAAAATTTTTGATAAATTAACCTTTGTAGAGTATTAAAAATATGAGTTAAAAAATTGTAAGAGAATTCTGTCACTCTTAAAGTTAAAGCCACGTCGCAATTTAATATTGAGTACTGGGCTTCATGGCTAAAAATTAAGAAATCGTGTTACAAGGTTTTTGGCAGTTAACTCTTATGGGGGTAAAATAGGGAAAGAAAATATGTACGGAATCCCGTCATTTTAATTCGAAACTTTTCAGTTTCTTGTAAAATTCTAGAGTAGTTTACGGGTTATAATTTGTTTTTTCGTTATTTTTCGCTTATCTTCGAGTTTGAAAAAAAAATCTATTATAATGATTTTAATACAAACCTGATTTTATTTTAACTGAATCTAGAAAAACAAATGTAAATTCTAACAATTCAATAGAAGAAAACGTAGCAAATTGTTTGATAGCAATTAAAAAAAAGGCACACGATTTTATTACCCAAACATACTTCCTCATTTCATTTCATATTTATTTTGTAAGCTTAATTCACCCATCTCTATGACGTCATACTTAAAATTTGATCTTAAATATAAACTTTGATATTAAATACTGTAAAATTCGAGTTTTTAGTAACGAATAAAAAAGTTAATGAAACGAAATAATGATTGTTTTTAATGCCTTGATTTTACGAAATCGCGGACAAAGAATAGAAATGAGGACCTTCGCCATTTTGTCGTTTCTATCGCAATAGTTTTGAATTTTTGTCTCGTTGCATAGTTCAACTTCAAAAATGATTTCTATTTCTCAATTTCTGTGATTCAGGTTATGGTGGAGACGAGCAGCGCGCCAGCATGGTGTGGAGAAGTATTGCAAGCTAGAGCGGCGGCGGCGACTGCGCGGGCGCAACTCGCGGCGGTCGCTGCACTGGCTGCTGCTGCCGACCGCTGTCGGGACCTAGTTGCTATTACGGATGACCAACAACGAGTACTAGTAAGTTTCAGTATAACTCAGTATTGAAGATCACCAAAATGGTTGCAAGAAGATCTAAAATAACTTGTTTGAGTATCACTATTTTTCGGCGCTTTATGAGAATTTTAACTATAACACTGTCTGTGTTTCCATTTTTCTGCACAAATATATCTTTATATCATATGGGTACGATTATGCGAAAAGAAATTAAAATATTATTAAAAATATAAAAATACGAATACCTACACTCGATTACTTGCCCAATTTCTCTTTTGTTGGTTATCCTCAGTATGTGGCATAAGTTTCGTCGCTTTTCGCTGTCACCGTCGCAAATCGGTCGTGTCGTCCTCGTTCAAACAAACGGAGAAAATAAAGACCACTAGTAATAAAATTAGCAGTTTATAAAATATCCATTTTTATGTCCAGATGGCAAACAAATCTTGGTGTCGAGTGTCTGGTTGGCGTACAAGCGGATCTAGTGAAGAGGCTGCTTTAGCGCGCACTTTAAGTGAAATCGCTAGCGGCGACGCTCTGAGGCTGGCTGCAGGCGGTGCTCGAGAATTTGAAGCTCCTCTGTCCCTTCGACGCAGAACAGCGGCCGATTCTTTACAGTTGCCGTGTAGAGGAACCGCTGTTGCACTCGTCAGGTATAGAAATAACCGTAGATAGCAAAGACTGGAGCGTGTCATACTTCGAAACGATTAAAAACCCGAACATAATAACAAACACAGAGATTAGAGAGGCCATAAAGTCATACACTTTAGTTGTTGTAAATATTTTGTTAAAATACGAGTACATCTAAAATATATTTCAGAATATATATTTATTTTCCAGTACGATTTCAAGTGTGCGCCACACTAAATTCAATTTTACATTTAATATGTCAAAACATCAAGTGGCGGACGTTTAGTTTGTAGAATAATTTTTTTTTTTGCACACGGTTTTCGGATTACGACGCGGTATCTCTATGTATACCATATTTAAAGGTCTTTGATGTACACTCATGTATATAATACAGCATTAGTAGGCATTAAATAACAAATAATCCAAAAGCGTTTGCCATCGGCTGTAATAACTAAAAACGGTAACATCCGAATAGTGTATATGTCACAGGATGACTAGACAATTTGAATTTTCGCGAAAACCCTAGGGATATTGCAAAAACACGGATAATTAGACAATGGTGAAAACATTTCTCAATCTTACTGGAGAAAGTTAGGGTTTTTACAAAAACACTAGTCGCTATAGTAATACTGCGAAACGAAACGTTAGCTACTATGAAATAAGAACGCTGATTGGCCGGTCGGAGCGCCGAAAATCGAGACCTCTTCGAATTGGTTGGCGTTTTAAATGTCAATTATTCACGCACGTTGTTTATATAATTCACATGCATGAAATTGCACATCTTTTGTTAGATACTCGATTATAAGAAGAATGTGTAATTTTCAATGCAAAGGACATGTTTGCTGAAGATACCCGAATATTCCTAATGGCAAAGTTAAATTATCTGTACCGATATTTTATCAAATTATACAGTGCCTTAAGTAAACGCGATTTCCATTATACTTGTTAATATATCTGTGAATATTATTTTTTCATTAAAAATCTCATATAAAAGAAATTATATGCACCCTACTCTTCGTACGTTTTTATAAAATGAATGCATCCACATGCATCGCATATTGATGTCGTCCCGTCCACAGCCCTCTGCCACTTCCAAATGTAACGGGGTGCCGGTGGAAATTTTTTTGGATTGAAAATATTGTTGAGAAATAACAAAAAAAATATTGGTGGTAATATTCTGATGAAACATCGTTACGTGATTCAATATCAAGTAAATATGATACGGTATAGGGAGTAATATATAAGAGTGTCTTGTCGTTTCCTTAACCATCCCAATATTCAAATTATGTCGCTGTATTCAATAATTTCATTTCGTTTCGGAAGACACGCGATCCCCAAGATCAGCCGCCATTACGTAATAAAGCCGACATTTAGACAGTCTCCGCGGCGGCACCGTTGAGGCGTGATCGAGTGTGTTTTGTATTAAAAATGTTTGGAAATTTTTTGGCCATTTTAATGGGGTTCAATTTACAGCATAGATTATTAATTTATGTGTAGTAACGATCTCACAAGTGGCTTACACTGAGTTGACATGATAAAGGGCAACTCTTTGATGGCAAAAAAAAGCGATAGCCAAAGTTATCGTTGTTAATAAAGTTAACGCAACCACTCTGCGCAGGCAGACCAACATATTTTCCATCAGAAAGTTGCCCTTGATCATGTCAACCCAGAGTAGGCCACTTTAGAGGTCGTGACCAAATTTGTCGTGACCTCCCGGAATAGTCTGTCTAATCATTAAGTCTGTCATTCTGTCCACATTTACAATCGTTTCGAAGTATGAAACGCTCTGTCTTGTTGATTATGTTATCTAAGGCCATCTATAAGTATTAATTATACAAGCCATTTTAAATATATATCTTGTTTTTATCTATTTTTATGTTTTCTTGATAAATATATTGATATAAATTTTAATAGTAGTCAAATACCCTATTATCGACACAGCGTGGTTACTAAGGCAAATACCTTTTCGATATCATCGCCAGGATAGTGTTGGCGCGAGGCAGTCCCAACACTATCCTGGCGATGATATCAAAAAGGTATGATTGTCCTTTTATTGGTCGCTGTAGCCGCCTTCATATAGTGTGAACAATTTGATGTTGATTTTTGATGTATAGTTTGTTTTAATTTTGACTGTTACTAATTATGTAACTAATATTTAGCTAGTAATGTGTTTTACTAACAAATGAGTCTTTGTTACTTGATATTAAATAATAAATAAATAAAATATTTCACAAAAGAGAAGGGGACCGCTGGTGTGACCGGGAGGGATGTCCCAGCAGCGGGGACGGCTGCAATTGTCAGGCACCAGCGCATTCCGCGCGCGTAAAATAACTTTATGTCATCATATATCAATATTTTTGTACTAAATGGCACTAAAAGAAATCACACGCATTTTCTTATTTATTTCAAAGATCATGACATTATAATTTGGAAGGCGATTGAAAAATCACCCGGTGTTTGTGGGACAGTGGGGCAAGGTACATCTGGTCGCTACAGAAATTCGCTTTAATCCATTTCGTTGTCAACAGGAGCGTATCTCATCTAGTTTTCGTGTGCGAGGCGTTGGGTTCTGTTCCGGGAGAAGGAGGCGCCAGGGGCTCTCTACACTCGATACGTCGGGGTTCGCTCGACGTGCGCTCAGTGGCCTCCGATGGCCTCAGACGGACATCGCTCGCTAAACTCCAGGGTCTGCCGTTAGAAGCGCCTATTACCAAAGTATGTTTCCTTAGAGAAAATAAGTAAAACATCTAACGTTGATGAAGTTTAGAGAAATTGTTTTTAATTTCTTTTACATATATGAGCCTAGGTGTCTCAATTTCTAAAAAAAAATTTAATAAACAAATACGATTGTATAGCAACCACTAAGCTACTCAAGATACATCTTGACATAATGTCGCATCAATATTTTATCTTATTGTATACCATACATTTTATACGTATATTTACAATATTAATTTTAGTTCATTAATTGAATATAGAAAGTGTTCAACGCATTACCTACTATAAATACACTATAAATAATATATAAATTACTAAAACACTTTAAGCATTACCTACCGATTTCATTTTTAAGAAATCTTTAAGTGAATATATATGTATATCACTTATCTAGTAACCCATAACACAAGCACAATAGTTGTTTACTAGTTGCTTACTTTGGGACTATATGGCGCTGTGGGGGATGTCCCAAAGATAATATATTTTTTTAATTATTATTACATCTAATGCTTCATTTTAACAGCCTTATATCAGAGTCACAAGGCACATAAGACACATACATAACAAATAATGAAGGCCTATTTTCACAGCGACAAACTCATAAAAGTACGAATTGACTGGAAGCCCTCTTCTGCATTTACCGTCTAAGTACTCGTACTATAGCTAGCTGGTGCAACATAGCTAGTTTCAGTCCGCGAGGTCCCCGCGCGCCGGTCTTCGCTCCCGCGAAATAGCGTTTCACATTTTCGACACTGTGAAGTGAAATTTCTGAATATTAAAACCAAACGCTGCTGTCAAATTTATTTTACTCTATGGACGAAATGTTATAAAAGAGATGATATACTCTACTCACGATTTTGTCATCACTTTACAAATGTTTTCTAGGCATAGGTATTATTTAAAGACTTTATAAAAAAATAGATACAGCCAGTTTTTAAACAAAATACAACTTTTTGCCGTAAGAATTATCGACACAGCGTGGTTACTAAGTCAAGCATTTACACACGATGAAGGGCGGTTGTAAATGTACCTAAGCTAAGGGATGTTCCGCCGTCGGCCACCGACCGGCGCAATTAGCGGTCGCCTGTGTGTCCCCACCCCACGGTATACGAAAATATTCTGGCGCCAATCTCAATATTTTAAATATAAAAAAATCATAATGATAATAAATCAGGCTGTAGATAACAGACAACTTGGCAAAATTTATACTAAAGACAAAGACGTATTTTGCACACATAAACTGTACACGTACAGCCAAAGAAAATATATTCTGTGCTATAAGTAATATTCATTCTTCAGGTGATATCATTACTATCGGCGGCGACAGAGGGCGCGCCTCCCGCGACCGTAGCATGCGTGGAACGTGCAGTCGACATGCTACGAACATCTGAACTTTACTTGCCACAGATGCGCGACGAGCCAAAACTTCGAGCCGAAGATCCGATCGCCACCGATCTGATTGGAGCGTTGCTGTCGGTAAGTGTGTACTAGGGCATAACACGTCTAACAGTTATTATCCTCATTTCATTCATTCTATCAAGAATTTCATTTTAGAAGTTGCTAGAAGGGCATTCATTGTTCTTTTTAACGATTTTATTTCTGTGATGTATAACTTATATTGCTATTATCTTTTGATTGTGAACGGCCAACTTAAGAAATCTCTTCGCGATAACACTCACGAAGAAAATTGCACATGCATTTGTAGCATAAATAAAGCCACTATGATAATTTATTGCAAAATATATTTCTGAATAGATATTTAATGACACAAATGATTACTAACATTTTAGTTTTGTCAATTGTGGTAACCCATTAAAATATAATATAATACTGTTACGAACACACAAAGCAACTAGCGCCATCTAGCGTCAACTAGTAAAATCACTCAAAGAACAAAGACAACACGAAACCCCCTACTCAATACTAGATGGCGTTAGAGGAACTACTATAAAAGTATAGTCTCGAAAACCGAGTACATGCGTGAGACTTTCCAAAATCATCCAACCCGGTCCATCGCGTTCGCGCGAGTTGGGTACGTTCTGGAATGGTCTCGAGGCTCGTCTCGGCCCATATAAATAGCCGCAGGGAGGCGAGCCAAGCAGTTCAGTTTGAGCCACTATCGAGGCGACTTCGAAGTGAAAACTAGTGATCAAGTGTGATACCAGTGAAACCTACTACTTGGCTACGACCTAGGACATCGTTAGTGCTTAGTGTTTGGACCTAGTGCTTTGTGTTGGAACTAGTGCTAGTGAATAAAGTCTTCAAAAGAGTCAGCAGGTCTTTCTCTCCAAATCCTTCGAACCCTAACACGTAACAATACAATATAATGTTTGTGGTGTATTTTTGTGTACGCCTTGGAAGTAACCTTTTATCAAATAACGAATATTAATACCTCAGTACAAAATCATTTTGATGTGATATAGAATGTTATGGCGTCGAAGCCGAACTACAAATTTTGTTCAGTTTTTTTAGCTTAGATGTGCGGAATTCTAAAAACGGAGGAAAATTACACATTAGAGTTCAGTATTTACCAGCACTTTAAAAACAGTCCATAAAGTGAGTTCATCTTTATATTTTTTGGTCAATTTCATATTTCATTTCATATTCATATCATAATTTAGCGTAATATTTTTAACATAACTTTGTTTCCCGTGTATAGGAACCGACCATATTTATTGCACTGTATTTTGCACAATTTCTGTAAACTGTAATTGAATTGAATATGTGTGCATACGTGTGTGTGTAAGTGCTTGAATATTATAAAAGTGCACAAGTAAATACACGATACTAACATTTTATCTTTGTTTGTTCCCGTACCGGCGTGTAGAGAGAGCAAGTCAACCCAAACCTTGTGTATATGGTAGTATGTTTTAAATTCAACTAACAATCGCTGTTTTCAAACTTCTAAACGATTTCTTGTACTCGATGAATGTTCGTCCTTCATTAAAATACATGAATGTGACTTTTATTTTTTTAATTGCCTACTTCAACATTTCCCATTTCCAATCTAAATTATTTTACAACTATACCCGTATTAATGTTTCACTAAATATATTGACTTGAATCATCCGGTTAGTATTCTTTGGAATTTACTTGTTTCTCTGTGTGTAATTTTTATGTTCGGAATTGTCTTAGTGTGTGTTTTTCCATAGATTTTAGAATAGGACCTTCGCTCATGAATAATGTTCTATTCTAACTTATGGCCATTCCTTAATAATATTGCTACTCTGAGAATGTTATTTATTAAAATTGTACATAATTTATAATAACAATTTAAAAAGTACTCTTTGCGTTTGTTTACATATAAAACATGAATCGGGACATCATCGGAAATTTGAAAATTTGCACCCTGCTTGTAGTGAAGGTTTAAACGCATTAATTTTTTTAATCCAGTAGGTCATACTCGTATATTTATTATTATTATGTGAAAACTACCTCGATTAATGACTAACAATTATTATCAAAATAATTTATATAGCAATCAAATATGGAATAACAAAGTATTTACCGAAATCATAGGCTATATATGTTGTATGTGCAGCAAGGGCCAACGACCGTTCTGTCGTCCCGGCGAAGCAGCAACGATTCTACCGTGGTCCGGTCGCAGGCCACCAGACAAAACGTGAAACACAAGGTACATAAATTATAAAATAATTGCTGATAAAATATGTTATACTATTGTGCGCCCGCGATTTCGTACGCGTAATTTTCATTTCAATTACTCCAATTTCGAAAGTTTTCCAAAAATCCAAAATATTTCCGGAAGGAAAACAGCAGACAGACAAAAAAAATATCATTACTAAAAACCTCGTTTTCATGCCTGCGAAGTTTTATAAAATTGGTTCTGCCGTTTCGGAGATTAGCCTAAACAGACAGACAGACAAAAATAGACTATGTCACTCGTGACAACTTCCTTTTGATGCCTGCGAAGCTTCATTTAAATGGGTTCTGCCGTTTCGGAGATAAGGCTAAACAGACAGACAGACGAACTTAGTCAAGAGGAAGGAGAATTGGATGATCCATATTTCTTCTTCTTCTTCAGTTCTTTTATTACAAACTACAAAAAAAAAATCTTTTTGTTTGCAAAAATAAAATCACCTAACAGTACTCTGAAAGACAGACACACGTTGTATTGAAACAAATATGGTGTTCTTATTGTCAATGCTAAAATCAGTTTTGGATGTTGTAAAAAGAGTTTTGGATGTTGTAGCTCATTGTTTTTAAATAAAGGTTCCACTGAACCCTAATATAAAACCACAGGTGTGTACGCAAGGTATTGTGCGGCTAAGAAAACTATTCCACGCGGGCAAAGCCCAATGTGAAGCTAAGTTACAAGATACCTTTATGGTTACAAGTATATACAATCCTTCTATACGCTTTTAGGTTAATTACTTCAGTCGCTGTTATTGATTAAATAAATTACCAACAGATTCTGCAGATTTACTTAGTATTCTATTTGGGATTAAAAGGAACACTTTTTTAGTATTTATTTCAGTGTTAGTTGTACCTGTTATTCTAATTTATTATCTTGGACAAATTGTCTACGAAAAGAATTATTTTTCTCATTTAATTTTTTTTTTAATCTAATTTTACGAATGTCGGTAGTATACTAAAAAATTACTCGCGTTTTTATTTTTAAGGCTTAAGGCAAAGTTACACTATAATGCGATGCCATTAATTATCGTAATAATTGCAGACGACGTTAGTGTTGCCCATTCTTAACTAACTAACGAAAATCATAAATTTTCTCTTAGTTTACCAAAAACACGCCATGCAGAGGAAACAGACTTTTTACAAATTCTTACTCAATAATAGCTAGTTTTAGTTGATATGTCGTTTCTATTGGTGTGATTATAAGTTATGTAGAGTTAAGTATTAGTAACAACATTTTGAAATTTCTGTTATATTCCTAACAATATTACTTCAATATTTGTTTACATTTAGAGAATCCAAGTTAAGAGCTTTTTTTGTCCGCTATTTCCAAAACGCGTTTACTAGTACGTTTTAACGCGTTACATTTTATACGACAGAAAAAAGTCAAACTTACAAAATCACTTTACCCAAAATTCCAGCAAAAACACTAGTTTATCTAGTCAAATTTTCTTAAAATACTCCATTCGTAGGCTATTAGCTTTATTTGATTAAAATTGTGCTTTTGGTAAAATTAATTAAGAATCGATTTGTCGCTTAAGTCGTTTTTTGTAAATAACGCGATGTGTTCCCTATCTCGCTTGCACACAAACGTGTTCGTATTTTGCATCTAACGTAAACAGTAGCCTCGTTCATCATCAGTCATGTATCATGCATTGCAGTTATTACAACGAACATTGTGATAAGCGCTCTATGTGAACATGCCTTCGAACGATGTGATGCGAGAGAAATGTCAATTCCGCTTGGCATATTTCAGGCTCTTCAGTGTTTTTAGAATTTATGTGTTGTTTGAAATGATTTGCCAAGTGGCATAATTTATTCAAATCCACAGACATCGAGCCAAGTCCGAGAACTATTAGACACTTCGCTTAATTGGGACTTTGAAATATTTCGACTCGAAGAAGTGACGAGAAGTCGACCTTTAGTACATCTAGGGTTGGCTTTGATGGCGGGCAGATTCGACATATGCGCAGCTTTAGAATGTGACGAAAGGACGCTCTACAACTGGCTTACGATTATAGAGATGAACTATCATGGATCTAACACCTACCATAATTCTACGCATGCCGCAGACGTATTACAGGTATTCGTATTTTAAATTATGTTTTCTCTACACAATCAAATATTTCACTCGGAATTCTGCGTGTACGATCATTATTTCCGTTGTCAGGAAACCACGTATGATATATGGACGAATCTTTGTAAACTGTCATGAATGTAGTTATTTGAACACAATAATCCATCGCTAGGCTGAATTTTATATTATGATACTAATATACATTGAATAATAACTAAATGGTGTATCTTCGTTAAACTAATACAATTACAACGGATATTAACTAAACGTATTTATCATTCACGACATATCGTGAAAGCCCAGAGCGCAACGAACCTGTCGCAAATTTATAAGACCCCATAGGGCCATGGTTCATGTTTGGGCGTGTACCAATGAGTTTTTCTGACTTAAGTACACAACATCACTGACACCGTGCTTCGGAGGGCACGTTAAGCAGTCGGTCCTGGACGCTGTCAACAGATGGCGGTCGTTACAGTTCCCAACCCGCAGTGGAGCAGCGTGGTGGACTTAAGCTCCAAGCCCCCCTCCTCACCCTGGGGGAGGCCTAAGCCCCTGCAGTGGGGTAACAATGCGCTGATGATGATGATTTACCTGTAATTAAATTTAATTAAATTCATTCACTAACCTACTTGTTTAGATTGAAATCATCTATTTATCAAAAACTATAAAACACATGTAAAAATATTGTCGATTTTATTTTATCAAGAAATATTTATTTCTATGTCACAGGCAGTCGCTGTCTTCTTAGAAAAAGATCGCCTAAAAAATCTCCTAGAACCAGCCGAAGCGGCGGCCGCGTTGATCGCAGCTGCAGCACACGACGTCGACCATCCCGGCACTTCTTCAGCTTTCCTGTGCAACTCTCAACACCCGCTTGCGATACTCTACAACGATATCTGCGTATTGGAAAGCCACCATGCCGCTCTCACGTTCAAATTGACGCTCAGTTAGTATTAAATTGACAATCAATAACATACATTGATCGTGTTTGTTTTCCAGAGGGTAGGCCCAGACCATGTGAAGCCCTTAAATCTTCATGCAGTTACGGTCCAAGTGCATGTCTTGTTTCATCGACATTGCTCAATCGTTTTATGCAGGCTCGTCGGTTTCAAATGCTTAAGTAACTTAAGGAACAACAAAAAAAAGTAGTTTTTTTTTAATTTGGCCATTCGTTGACAAGATTAAAGCCAGCCACTGACGATTACTTCATTAAAGATAGCATAATCGAAATAACACACCTCATTAGCTCCCAGCAAGTGCGTGATAGCGCGCACATATTTCGATCACGCCATCAGGATTATCGTCCAAATGGAATTACCATCAGTAACCGGCCTAAAGTTAGTGAAATTACTATTCGTTTATTAAAATTAGTTATTTAATTACCTACTACGAGTATTGATTTGTTATTTTGAGTGATCGTCAACAGATTCTAGTGCCGTTTAAGTAAATAAATTAAATAACGGCTTGTATTGCTACAACACAAATCAGAATCTTTTTTACTTGGAATTATAACTTAAAATCCAGTAGAATGATTTTTTTTTCGTGCAATACAAACCAAATCGAATGAGATACTAACAAAATATTCCTGTTCATTTTTTTCAGACGATGACCGCGTCAATATATTCAAGAATCTAGACCGAGACAACTTCAAATCGATCAGACATAACATCATCGACATGATCTTAGCAACGGAAATGACCAAGCATTTCGAGCACCTCGCCAAATTCGTGAACGTGTTCTACGCGAAAGGCAGCGGGAGCAAAGAAGACGACATGCATACAGATGTATGACTCTATCTAGAATTTACAATACTTACTGTTATTAGGGCTGGTCCTATTTATTTATTTATTAGGAGAAAAAACAGTTACAGGTGTGGTTTAAAATATGCTACAGTACAATATGAGAAATAAAAATGTTACAACTATAACCTAATAAATTTGTCACTGCAAAATTAAATTTAGAATTAAAAACAATGTAACTAAAGTAAACGTGCACCATGCAAATAAAGCTGCAGAAATAATATTATGATATGAAGAACGGAGCGGTGGTTCCATCCACATACGTTGAAGAGGGCCGCCAAAATGCGCCGAACGAGAACAATTTTGGGATATTTTTATATAAATATTTTGCATAAAGGCATAAGACATTGACTGTCGTGATAACCCAGAGCGCAACGAACCTGTCTCAAATTTATAAGGCCCCATAGGGCCATGGTTCGAATCCGGGCGTGTACCAATGAGTTTTTCTGACTTAAGTACACAATATCACTGACACCGTGCTTCGGAGGGCACGTTAAGCAGTCGGTCCCGGACGCTGTCAATAGATGGCGGTCGTTACAGTTCCCAACCCGCAGTGGAGCAGTGTGGTGGACTTAAGCTCCAAGCCCCTCTCCTCACCCTGGGGGAGACCTAAGCCCCTGCAGTGGGGTAAAAATGGGCTGATGATGATAAAGGCATAAGAGGGTCCAATTTCTATATTATTCTAAATTTCAAAAGCATATCATTAAATCTTTCGTCATCGTAAGAACAAGCTCGGACCAATCCTGTTATATGCGATGAATCATAACAAATTTTCGGACCAACACCCTTTGTGTCTCTAAAGTCATAGAGATATACAAATGTTCAGATGTAAAATAGCGTTGTAATCGAGCCCACCAAAGTATGTTATTAGCCAAATGGTTAAAAATTATGACCAATAACCGATCAGTTGTACATCTTTATTTATATTAAGGAAAACCAACAGTTACACACAAACGAAAATAATTAGCAGTGAGTGGTTAACAGTCAACCATTTAGATGTTCCCACTGATAGAAACAAACTGGAAAAACACCTCCCCTCCTCCCAACACCTTTATAACATATATATGTAGTGGATAATATATGCATATAGGTCAAACCTCCAATAAATAAGTCTCACCCACAAAGAATTCATTGCTGAGCACACGCCTCACCTGTGAAACACTGGTAATAAACAGATCTATCTGTAGTGTTCTATTGATTTTATTAAAACTGTCACATGACCGCCATAGATAAGTGTTCTGTCTGTAGTTAGTGCTGACGACAAGTAGAAAGTTTGTGTAATTGAGCCTAAGTGATACACGCGGAACGCAATATCTAAATTAATCAGTAGAAATGGTGAATTCGAAGACAGTAGTTCACAAAATACAAAACATCTCAGATTCGTTTATAATGGTCATTTATTATACTTAATGAATTTTTAATGTTCCTTCACTTCACAAGATCACGTTAATTTCTTACTTTCTAAAGTATTTTTTTAATACATATGTAAGATAAATCTAATTACAAAACCATTAATACAACAGGAACCGTTATCCTTGGACATATCAGCGTTGTCGCAAACAGACAACGTGGTTTTGATCAAAAGGATGATGATCAAATGTGCAGACGTCTCAAACGCCTCAAGACCTCAGAAATTTGCTTTCGAATGGGCTAGAAGGTAATTTTATTTGTAATACTCTTACGAACCCGTACTCCGTAGGACACTCACTAAAACACACGTTTCAGCGTTAAGGAGTCGAAATCAAAATCAAAAAGTTTTTATTCAATATAAGATGTTTACACACACTTATTGAAAGTCAAAATGAATTGATTAGGTACCGGTTCAAAAACTAGAAGGAGATGAACCGGCAAGAAACTCCTCCCTGTTTATTTTATTTAAATATATTTTTTTCTTAGTTGTTTTTTTTTTAAATATGCTTACAACTATTACAATGATGTCCATGCATACTTATTTAAATACTCGCTAACACAATACTAAGCTTCTTCATGAGTTGGACTTTAACTCGCTTTGTAAATTAATTTGAATTTAAGTTTAACATCTCTTTAGGAATTTTATTATAAAAACGGATACGAATTCCCGTGAAAGAATTGTTAGCCTTTGAGAGTCTGAACCTGGAAATCAATAACATATGCTTATGTCTTCGAGTCGGGTTACTTTTCAGGTCACTCTCCTCTCCCTCTTACTGTGTGGGTGTGTTTGTGAGTCTGTGCCTATGTGTATGTTGTTTTTTCACTTTTCAGCACTTCACAGTAACTGGTTACTAGCTTATATACCTAAGTATTCGTTTACTAAAATCTTTAATTTAATATTTAGAAGATGACGTCATGTACTTTATCAATAATAATAATACATGCGACATCCCACACAGCGCCGTCTAGGCCCAAAGTAAGCAAGTATTATGGTTGTGTTATGGGTTACTAGACCACTGACATGCATACTTAAATATTCCTTTAATAATATATACATATTTTACACCGAGACCCGTAACGAAATAAACATGTTCATGCACACAGATATTTGTCCCGGGCAGGAATCGAACCTGCGACCCTTGGGCCCGCAGTTAGGGTGTCTAACCACTCGCCCAATCGATCGTCAATGTATCTGTGTATCTATCTCATCAACTACATTATTGTGTTCCAGGATCGCAGAAGAGTACTTTCTGCAGACAGATCAGGAGAAGGCGAACGACTTGCCCGTTGTGATGCCGATGTTCGATCGTGCAAGTTGTTCCATACCGCGCTCGCAGATCGGTTTCATTGACTACATCATTATTGATATGATGGAGGCTTGGGCAGGTATGTATAGTGCGTTGTTTCTTTTTTTTACATTCCCAAAGACATAAATACAGCACAAGGCCGCGATGACGTAGCCTTGGCAGATATCTTTCATGTCATTTATTGTTAAGATCAGTCTACGTGGGACTCATTCAAAGTTTCCAGGATAAATTAAAAAAAACTACAATGATAGGTCAAAAATGAATTTATTGTTTCTCAAATATTCATCTCGTCTATACACTTTTGCAGACTTATAAACCAATGTTCATAACATTTTATTCTTCTTCTCCATGGTCACCTGGAAAACATGTTTTTATAATCTTCAACAGCCTCTTCTGGCGGTGAAAATCGTTGAACGCGTCCATGGTTCTTGATTTTTTGTGAACAAATCGAAATTCCAAGGCCTCAGGTCTGGTGGCACTGTGTGCAAGTTGGATCAGAAATCTTACGTTTTTCGCCTTCAAATATTAGTTTGTTTGTCTGGCCATATGAGGGCTGGCATTGTCATTCATGGTGAAATATGATGCAGCGTTTAGGGTTGTTTTTACGGAGTTCGTCAATAACTTCCAGCAAGCATATAGTCGCGTACCAAATACCAAACACCAAATATGTGGTGTCTTCGCTTGGTACCCAAAACACAAGCTAATGCTTAGTGGCCTAGACGTTGTTAAAATATGTACGTATGTTATGTTATGTTATTTCGTAAATCTATACTTATATAGCTGAAGAGTTTGTTTGTTTGTTTCTACACGCAAATCTCAGGAACTACTGGTTCGAATTGAGAAATTATTTTTGTGTTGGATAGTCTAGATATAGATAGGATAGGCCTTGGTTTTGTAGTTTATAATGAATCAGCGTACTTCTAACCGTACAACAGTTGGGCAGTATCCAAACTAAAGTAAATGCGTGCCAAAAAATAACACTAAATAATTTTAAATGAACTTAATTATTTAAAAAAAAAATCGGGAGACCCTGCAGGCCATCCCTGAAACTTCCCGCTATTTTCAAATTCAAAGCGCTGGAAAATTAGAAAGCTATTTAGTTCTTCGAGCTCAATATTCATTTTCTGAGCTCTCCAAGCCCAAAACAGAATTTCTGTAGAGTTCTTCAAGCTCAGAAACTTAGGACATATGAAGGAAAATGTTATATTGGAAATATTTGAACTGCGATATCTTTTGAAAGCTTTGTTTGATTTAGATGCAGTTTACGGCATTCTATGCAATTTTGAAAGCACAAAACTTTTGTGTAAAGTCAAAAATTTATTCGTCGTAAAATCTCAAAGTTATGTTAAAAAACACTTTTTCAGAAATTTGTAGACTGCGATATTTTTTGAATGCTTCGTGTGATTTTAATGCAATTTACGGTATTATATGTAATTTTGTAACCACAAAATTTTGTGTAAAACAAAAAATCGATTGATCTCAAAATCGCAAAGTTATGTTAAAAACATGTTTTCGGAAATTTGTGAACTGCGTTTTTTATGTACAAAAAACGTATATAAGGTTTCAAGTAGATTGGTTAGAAAATCTCAAAGTTATTTAAAAACATTAAAAAAAAAATATTATGTTTTGATTATTTTTGAAACAGCTCGACCGATTGACTTCAAAATCTAATCAAATCTAAGTCTCAATGAACCCTTTCAAACGCCTATCGCGGGTCTTAATCGGTCAATCCGTTCTCAAGATATCACAAAAGTTACATACACACACACACACAGGCACATACGGACGTCCAGCCGAAAATGATCAGAATGGCTTCCCAGGACCTCAAAACCTGGAGATCTGATGGAAACCCGATTTTCGAACATCGAACCCAAGTCAATAACTTCCCTTGAATAGCGGGAAGTAAAATAAAACTAATAACCTGATTGCAAAACAACTTCAATATTTTTTTATCCGATATCTACATACATACTATCATATAATAATTATGACTTAAATGGTTATAAGGTATTGCAGGCGGGGACAAACGAACAATTACCAAAATATGTTTGGTTATGGTCTTTATGTGAAAATAAAGATTTTTACAACAAATATATATTTTTTTGTCCACGCCTGCAATACCTTATACCATTCAAAATTATAATGCAGTATATGTTAATATCTACTTCAGTAGATATCGAACAGAAAATCATTGCATTGTGTATTCTACGTTGTTCAAACGCAATTCTATAAAATATGGCTTTTTCTCTTTTCACTTAATCACTCAAAAAATTTAATAGTGAAATAACTCTATAAGTCTACAAATAAAGACGTGATTTAAAGGTTTCTGTAACCAAGTCATTAATCAAAAAATTATAATTCTTTTCCGTTAAGTGGTTTTGTAGTCGATTTTTTTGTTATTTTTTAAGTAATTTAGATTTCTGTTTATCGAGAGAGCAGGGTTCCAACCAGGAACTCCATTAGCAACTAAATACCGCTCACGTTTCGTAGGAAATTCCTGAAATTTTAATTTTTCTTTCTAGCTTTCATAGACATGCCGGAGTTAGTGGCATTCGCAAAATCCAATCACCAGCGTTGGCGGGAACTCGACGATGCCGGCGTCACCACTATAGCGGACGTCAAACGCGCACAAAGACACAGTATACAACCTACGACTTCTGAACCCACAGCTGAAGAGTAACTCGCAATACCATAAACAATTTATTATATTGTACTTTTGGTTAAACAATACAAGTGTAACGAGGAGCGAAATAAAGAGAATGACAATGACGCACCTCTTTAATGCTTTGAGAAAAACGTAAAACGTCAAATGGTACCTTGGCGTTGTTGTTCTAAAATTTCTATAATCACGACACGGTATCTTGTTTTTCTGTTTATCTAAAATTGTGCCATAAAGCGCCAGTGTTCTGCATTGATGGGATGAATCCAAAGAATATTTTTCAGATCTGTACACAAGCAAAAGATCGGAATTTGATATAAAAAACTAATTGCTAGTTTTCTGTACTTTTCAATTTTTTCGTTGTAATTTAATTTAATTTAATACTAAAGCGACGATTTCAAAACTAAAAGATCTACGGATGCAAAGTCGTGTTTTACTGTGTAAATAAAATAATGTCCAAAAATATTCTCAGTCCTATATGGCACAAGGCAAACATTCGGATACCTACGTAGAGACAAAATGTAATTTACCTACTATTCAGGCTTGATATGTGACAAGTGCATATTAAAATTTACATTAGAGTTTTGATTTTCATGTGAATGATACCCGAATTCCAAAAATACGAGCGACAAAATAACAAATATTGCAAGATTAGACGAGAAAATGCTTAACTGGTTGTCATTTAGTCTATAATTAAAGTATCCCATCGATGAGTACAGATTAACCCTTTTTTCCATGCAAGACGCGCCGTACAAGGAAGACAATATGACATTGTCTTTTATTGCGATTAATTTATTAATCTTTTTTGGTTGCGTATTAACACATGCCACAGCTGATTTTTCAGCTAAGTGTTTCGCGGTTTATCTGTGTTATTGTTTCTTATACAATCAAAAAGCTTACTTTGCATGAGAAAGCCTATCTATATACACCAATGGATCCGATCGGTTCGTTTTCTTAGCGGTGATAGGTAATGAAAAATTCGAGTCCAATAACATTGTAAACGAGAACACTAATAAACGAGAGATACCTGTTATTATAATAATGAAAGATTAAATAAAGATGGCGGCTAAAGCTTAGACTAACAATATATCCCGGCCGGGATAACATGCACGCATCTGTCGACGCATTAACTCGTGTGGAAACAAAATATCTCTAGAGCTATCTCAAATCTAGAGCTATTTCAGCACGAGCTCGATAGAGGCGATAGAGGCATGCATGTTAGCCGGGCTGGTCTTGATAGAAGAAACCTGGTCATACGCTAGTCCCGAATGTTGATATGCCTTGTGCTATGGCAGTACGAGATATATCCTTGCATAGGTGTACTATAATACTTCTTCAATAATCCTTTAACATCAATGCTGGATGCTCCAAATATTATTATAAAATTGTTAGCGAGTTGTCAAGTGTAAAAGTCTGATGGAACATTGGCATAGAGAATGCCTGAAACGGATGAAGTCCGATAATACGCTTATTTTATACCTACTTATGTCCGTGTTTAGGGTAGATATCAAAGGGAAACTATAGTTGGTGATATCTATGTTGTTATTCTTATATAAATTATTGTAACTGATAATTATTCAAATTAGTAAATATATCTCGATCTGTGCGTTTACGTAAGCATATTCTATCCAGCCTACATTTATAGATTGTTAAGAATTCATTGATTAGAACTTCGCCATTAATGACTTACCTACTGAATATCTTTTAATGTTGTATGAAGAAAAATATCAATGCTACTGCACGTGAACGTCAGAATCGCGAGCTACCGAATGAATTATCGTGCAAAAAGAAAAAATGGCGCAGAAAACTATTCACACCAAGACACTTTGACTGGCCAAATATAAACGTTTTGATACCACTGTGCAGTAGGTATTTATTATTGATATCAAACGCCATGTGACACGGGTAGTCTTCTTTAAAACGATAACCGTGATCCAAGTGCCATGTTATTTTAATGTGTCGTATTTGACGGCTAAAATCTATATAAGTCAAATTAAATAATTTTTTTCATTTACATACTCGTAATATGTTAATCGTTCCTCAATCCAACCACGCGTCAAAATTGCAAATTGTTAAATTGGAGCCCGTTAAATCGCCCGAAGATCAATATCTAAAGTTTTTAGTAAATTAAAAAAACCTAAAAGGCTAAGTAACTTTATTGACGTAAATTTTTTTTTTCTTTTCGTCGGAATTAAATCCTGGGTTATATATAAATATAGGTAGCCACTAGGTATATAAGAAATCTGTAAAATGATTATATACATAATTGAACCGAAATATAACGATAAAAATATACTATTTCTTCTCTGGTATTACAGTCATATAAAAACATAAATAAAAACTTATGGTTTGAGATCTGTTTTTTCGGTTATGAACATATTATTATAGTTTTCTCAATTTATTATTACCTATAGGTTTCAAGTCTGGCGAAGGACAAAAAAATTAAGCCAAGGGGCCATACATTTGGTCGCACTCTCCTTAATATATAACCGTTCATGGTACTCCTTAGGGAGATTTTGTATCTGATTAAAATATTAGAGCATTTAAAATTTGATTAAAAACGTGGAAAATCATTTTTAGCCCTTGGGCGAGTTATGATAATGGAGTCCAATTTACACACCTGGTACGTCGCTCCCAAGTCAACTTGCTGCCAAAAACTTACTTCGAAAACTATGTTCGAAACAGAGTTTAAATGCCAAGTCTTGCAGCCAACTTACATGTTTCAGTGATCCATTAACCATTTATTTCAGTTAATGTAGATAGTTCATGTCTTATCAATCAACTGTCAATGGCAAAAGTTTGGTCCATTGTAAATTTGAGCTTTCTTAATCCCAGAGATTCCCTATTTTTATAAAAGAATTTTACGTAGATCATGCGGCCTCTACTCGTAAATCATATCAGTGGTTAATGTTTTTTGATAAAGTTAATCTTTACAATTTTTAAACCTATTTAGCGTTTATACCTATAACAGTTTAAAAAAAATAATCCTTCATAGTGTGACATAATATTTTCAAACAATACCGTAAGTTTGACCTATATTAATTCGCCACTAAACAGTGAAATAAATATGGAGTTCTTGCTTAAACTTTTAATCTGACCAATTAAGCAAGATTGACACTTTTTTGGGGAGCAGATTAATGTTGATGAAGGACGGTTTAAGGAGGATTTTCACACTAAGTGGCACGATTAATATACCGATCCCATTCATAAGTAATAATTTCCCATGTAAATATCCTTATACCTATTTACTGAATAATATTATTCATAAAAAAAGATTAATGTAATTCGTACGCTTCCTTGTGCTCAACATCAATATTAAAACGGTCTAAAGTTTACATTATTCACTTAGAATATGGAAAAAATGTTTTTACTCAGATAAAAAAATATTTGAAAATTAATTACATACACTATACAAAATAAACGTCTTATTTATAATACCTATATTGTGCCAGACACCCCATAATGTTTTTCGTTTTTATTTTAACGAGTAGCATAGAGCCTGGAATAGGTCTCGCTTGCTTCTATGGAGGTCATAGTTTCATAGACAGCCTGTACACGTAACACGAATCATGTTAATACAGAAATTACAGAATTGTGCGTTTGTCATCGGTCCCGTGTACCTATTTTTATTTATACTTACTTGGCCATTCCAGTCGCGTTCTTCTAAAAGACCAAAAAGTCGTTTATAAGGAAGTTAAGAGTATGTTCTGAACACAACTTTTTCATTCACAAATCTAAGAATAATTATTTACACCTATACTTACCTTTTCCACAAAAATTTAAGTGACTTCCTGCATATATATTTTTTTTTATTTTATCTATTAAGTAAGCAATATTTTTCAAAGTGCCATCTCAAAACAGTCACTTGTCACCTTCATCACTGCATAAAAGTTTTTTTTTTTTTTAATATAGATACGTATTACCTTCATCCACTCAGTCCATTATCGATCGATAAAAATATTTTCTCACCATTAAGATACTACGTAATGGCGTACTAAAGACGCGCTCAGTGACTACCATGACTTTGAACAGGCTTTACGTGTCCACACTCGCTAGTGACAGCTTAAAAGTTTTGTACCTACTATGGGCAGCGCCTCTACTGGCACCGGGAACAACTGAAATTCACATACAAATCTTTTACGAGTCGCTAGCGAGTGTCGACACGTTAAACTAATTCAAACTCATGGTACCGATACAGGCTAAGGTTCTGTTCCACTTCGGTTAAGTTCGGAGTGGAACCGCATTCACTCATTCATTTGATCGCGAGCAAACGCGACTGTTGACCGGGGTGGTTCCTGTGCAATAATTATTTTTTTCATTTAATGAGTGTACAATGCCTTCAGCTAATGCCAATATGTTCAGATACTGTAAATACCACACATTAATTATCTCCATAATATACATTTATACCTACTTCCTCGCCTAACTTATAGAAACACGATTTGTAAAGTTCAAAATTCCCTATTTTGGACTTTAAATATTGTGACCCACTGCGTGTGCGGTCACTTATACATAATAATGTTTATCACAAAAGTTTTTTTTTACATGCGATCTAGATATATGTTCGAGTTAGACCACTATAAAAGAAATAGGTACATTCAATCGATTGATTATAATCGACACAGATTGAATCAGGGCGTTGACTGACTCGAAGCTTTTAAATCACCAATAGTCTAGCCGACTTAAATCATTAACAATGGATCTAAACGCACAAATTTTTAATAAATCGATGAAGCCGAAATAATTTTAATTTAATTTTTTTGTACGACCTTATAATGATAATCTAGGCTCTATGATCAGTAAATACTGTGATACTCCTTTTTTTCTTCTTCATTGTGGTAATTAGACAAGCTGGCCTATTTATAAAAATGTATAGTTTGTATTGTTATATGTAACTTAAAACCTTCGTTATTTTAACCATGCTAAAACCATCTAGTTTATATTAAGAATGTTGCATTACTGAATGTTATATTTATACACGATTGTTAGTTAAGGCGAAAATAAAAATGAATATATGTATTAAGATAAAGGGGCTGGACCCTTTTTTTATTTAATATCCGTTAATGTAGAATTATACTATTGTGAGTTTTATATGCGAAGCTATGTATTGTCATTTGATTTCGAATGTAATGTTTTACCTCTATATACAGTCCTTACCGATATATAAATAAGTACTATTTACTGGATGCGGTTGCGCGAGTTTCTTTATTATCGATTAGTGTTAAAATAATTTTAGATAGATGAATGGAATTTATTTTATTGCTTAAGTTTTAGTACAATGTACATAATTATTTCTTATTTATCCGTTACAATAGCTTAGAATCGGACCTTCACGGGAAATACAAGCCCTATGGTAATGTTTAACACTGATCTGATGCGAGATTTTTTCATTAAATAATTAATTTTATTATTATTACACTAAATGCGATTAATGTATCTCTTTTGTAACATTTACCAGTATTTCTTCATGTCGATAAGTTTAGTTTTGCAATTAAAACTTAAGCAATAAACATAAAATTAATATACTAATCCATTTTGATGAATGTCTATGTTTGACATACGAATCATAAATGAAATTGTTAAGTGTTGTGAATAAAAGCATTCTACAAGCTCAATTTGTTATATTTACTAGTCCTCAACCTTTAGTGGGTACCCACCACAGACAAGTCAACCTTATAGACCACGCTTTGACAGGGAGTAGCATTCGCCAAGGCTATGTAGTAACACTACATAACTATGTCACTAGTGAGCCGTCAGTTGTAAGCTGGTAGGAAGCCATTAAATTGTCAATTTTGAACGAGCCAATGAAAACTAGCCGACTTCTCCCTGCACCCCGCCACTTTTTGGCGATTTCGTTTTCATACTGACGTTTATTAAAGCGTGGTCTATAGGTTGACTGGTCTGTGGTACCTACAGACAGATTTCCATTTCAGCGATATAGTTAGGGTTATCCGGCTCGGAGGACAAAAAAAATACATGTAGCATCAAATATTTTATTAAAAACAATAATTACAAAACATTATATATTTCATAACTCTGTGTAATATTTTATAAATGCAGATAATATTTCATATGGTACATATGTACTAATTACCACTTACTAACACTATATGAATGAAATCCACAAAATCAAATTATTGACCGAAACCAGAAGTACATACTTTATCTATAATAATATATGTACACTTTTTATATAGTTACATAACAATACAATCACTGTATAGTGGAATGAGAATAATTTTTTTTTATGCCATTCATTAAATACAAATATCTTAAATTAGCAAAAAAAAATCACCACAAGAATCATCAAAAGAAAATACTTGATTATAACTTATAAAACTACAATAAAATGAAATATTTGAATATTTTATATTAATCATACATCAATAGTAATTTAATGATGCTAAATTAATCTTCTATAACGTAAAAGTTTTTTGGTTTTATTGTGTGGCGTAAAAATTTCGACAATTATAATTCTTATTGTTGGACATATAAATAAGTACACAATACAAGATTGTAACGTGTTCGCTAATAACATACTAAAGGTACACCAATAGAAATGGCCCTAGCTGCGATACCTACGCGGAGCGGGAGAGGCAGTTCCGTGCTCTCACTTCAAAGTATCGAACTCGGACTGAACTGAACTGAAATTCGGACTGAAACTCGCCATCTTACACGAGCTAGCTACAGTATGAGTGCCGGACGGTAAACGCAGAAGAGAGCTTCTAGTCAATCCATACTTTTAAGAACAAAGGTGACCAATACATAGAGGTGACCATACACCTCTTCTAACCCGTGCGAGTACAGCATGGAAAATCTTTAAGCGGTATATCTTTAGTTGCACACATGATTTTGCGAATGTCACATAGATATTCGTGCGCGTGCGCTTATGTACTCCACTATGAAACGCTACAAAACGGAACAACGAAATTATGTAAATTTATCGTGCAAGTAATGATGCCGGTGAATGATGCAATCCAATTTAGTGTGGAATAAATCAGTCCTGTTCTTATTCTGCTTTGATTTATACAAAATACACCCGAACGGAGTACGGAAAAATCTCTTTTAAAAACGGACCCACAAATTGGTCTCGTAGCCAGAGAAACAAAAGGTTCTGACAATAATATAACTTTTAGTTCTTGCTGATTGGGCAGATAAAGCGCATTGTGAGTTATTTTCAAAAAAGAAATAGATTTATAGCTATGTATCATGTATGATATAGGTATTTCATATTATTTCTTGTAATGTAACTAATATAGAATTAATGTTTGTAATATTTATTATTTAATATTTAAAACTTTCTGGACATCACATAGTTATTTAAATTAAAATGATAACTTGTGTGAGATTACGAAAAATATAAAGTTCAACTTTTGTCTTTCAATAAAATAATAACATTTCTGGAATATATATTTACTTTTAATGGTTAAGTAAAACCGTAATGAAAAGTTTAGAAAGTCAAGCGAAGTGCTTCAAAGATAATTTCATATTTCCCGGGCGTCGAAATATAAATTATGTGCCCTTATGTGCTGCTACATTATACGAAATAATAGGAATTGCCTATAATATTCCTAATGCACAGCCATGAAACTTCATTTTTAAAATAGGTTTCAATACACTTTATATATCCAGACAGCAAAAACGAAAACTTTTAATATGGATATACTATCCCACTAAACAGGAGTAATTTGGCTAAAACTTCCACCCAACTCCAATCTTGAATCCAATCCCAATAAAGTGAGAAGCTATTTTGAACCTGTAGCGGACACGGTTGGCCAAGCTTGGAAACTGTGACCGTCAATGTACGGTTTTTTCCCAAATCAGATCCAGTGTATCCAACTAAACCACTTTTCCAATATGTGGACCCGAACCAAGAGTGTCTATTCTATATGGCATCTAAATGGATACATACCTACCTACTCGTCCAATATATCTAACTAGACATAAAACCTCCAACAAATCACTTTTCACATATAATCACCAAATATTATTTGACACGTCCACAAACGAGCATTTTGTCTCAAAAACCGGTCAAAAGTAAGAAGTACAGTGCGGTAAATACCAGGCTAGTTTTTTTTTTCGTAACTGCGCTATCATTAACCGCTTCTAACTTGTTCACCATGGCGACTGCGACCCGAGCCGGTGTTGTCGGAATATAGACCTCGTTCAGTACGCACGCCTACATTCTCGATATGCTCTATTTTTATCCTTAATGCAGTTGGTTTTATATGTTGTTTGATGTGATTGGTGGAAAATTTTAGATATGGAATCTGGAGAACATGGTATATACTTCATTTTGATGTCTAATTTGTTTACTTACGTTGACTATATTCTGATTGTTCAGGCAAACATTGATACATGTCATAAATTTGTAATTTCGTGTATTTTATTTTTTACAAATTAGTGTTTTTGCTATAGTACCGGGACAGATCGGGTTATAAATTTATTTTTTTATAATAAACTAAAAGTTTTAGTATATTATGAAAGCTAAAACTCCTCCCACATCTTTCCACTGCTTTGAAATAAAAATACATAAATTTGATAGGATTTTAAAATGATTTCACATGTTCTTTAACTGATTTTTTTTTTTTATTTGACATCAGATGTGATTGAGATGTCTCGGAAAATGCTCGTTTGTGCGTCGTCTTTATATTCGTTTTATTAAATTTGGACGTTCCTGTGTAAACTCGAGACTACGCTTTTATTCATAAGTCGAATGCGAGACTTTTTTCTTTATTACTTCTTCTTAGTCAATGTCTAACAAGATTTTACAAACGGAACAAATATAATGACCACCAAAAAATACTTTAACACTAATAAACACCAAAAAAATAAAATCTAAAATTACAATAGTTTCAGCTATTTTAGTCACGACTGCACTTCAAATTGTATTCAAAGACCAAATGTAGTAAATGATCACCAAATCTTAGCGAGCAAATTAATGCGCTGTTTCTGCCAAGATGATAATAATAATACATGGGACAACGCACACAGCGCCACCTAGTCCCAAAATAAGGGAGCATTATGGGTTACTTTTAATAATATATAATAATAATAATGTTTATATACATAGATAAACCACTATGATTGCCATATAATGTTGGCACATTACCAAATAGGGTATAATGATGCCAAATTAAGTTATGTCTCCAGCTTAAAAGCTCCTGCCGTGACACCGTACCGCACGTGCCGCGGCGTATATGAAAACCCTTCAAGTATTCAGAACCCCAGTAATTCTGAATCCTTTTACGAGCATTAATTCACAGAAAATTACCTAAAACCATTCCGCTACTCAGCAATGCGAACGATTTTGATTCGGATATGGTTTCCGGTGTAGTATTCAAGACTTTTTTACTTTTTGTAATTTTTCACTCCTTATTGTGTTACACATGTCATTTATCAATGGTCTATTTAGGAGTCTGTTAATCAATTTTCAATTAGGTTAATTTACATTATTGGTCTATTTTTTGAAATCATTAGGTTAGGTTAGGTATTTCCAATTAGGTTTATTTAAATTATTGGTCTATTTTTTGAAATCATTAGGTTAGGTTAGGTATTTCCAATTAGGTTTATTTAAATTATTGGTCTATTTTTTGAAATCATTAGGTTAGGTTAAATTGGTTTATGTCAATGTGAGTAGCAAAGCGGAGCGGAGTGACGAGCCGTTCAGAATCCTATTCATTAATTTCGAATTAGTTTTTTTTTTTAGGTTAATGGTCCATTTAGAAGTCTGTTGATCAATATCAAAAACAAACCTATTTTTAAATTGATGAATAAGCTTCTGAATGACATGAAAATATTCGCATATCATTTTAAATTAAAATGTAGGTAATATATTGGTGGTCATTAACTATTTTTGGGTTAACAATGATTTGTTTGGAGTTTATTTGCTTTAATAGGATAGCAAGATGTAAAAACTTCGGTTATAATTTCACATTAAAATGCAATTTTAATTTTGGTGGTCATTTACTAGTTTTGACGTAATATTTTACTATGTCTGGTGATAAGTTAAACATAAGCCATTTACAAAAGTATTTTTCTCATCGCCGATGTCGCACATATTCTGGGTGAAACAAGAGTATGCAATCAAAACGTTTTCTTACATCCCTAGTAATTTATGACACTCTAATTTGACAATGGTTATTTGCCTTTCATGGGACTATAAAATTTAAAACCACAAATTACCACAAAATAATAAATGTAACAAATAAATTATTATATCATATGACAATAAAAAAAAAGTGCCAATAAAAGTTAGTGATGTCGTAAAATGTACAAATTAGAAAAGTCAGTAGTTTCATGGGCCGTCGCACAGGTCGTTATTAATCTCTATAAATCAGTTAAAGTAATAAAACTGTATGTTGTTGTTTTATTTGGCCATTAGCGGATACTGGGATTATAAACATTATGAGGAACTTTATCAATACTTCTATTTTGTAAATAAAATACATTGAACGCATATAATGAATTCAGATTAGATTTGGAATATCATATTTGTATGAAAACGAATGTCGCCGGTTTCCTTTAGATTTTGCAAATATTTAGAAATTATCTTTAGGTGTCGTATTCTTCAAAAAGGTATCTCACTACTCAAACGTAAGTGGCACAACATAATGGCTATCATATATAGGTACATCTGATCGTACTTGAGACCACGCTTAACCTATTCCGATTTCTATGAACACCTGCGATGTTTGACATTCACTGGCCGAAATTTACAAAAAAAAAATAGAGTATTTTCGGAAACAAAAAGCGATTTACATCGGTATCTAAATTAGAGTGCGACGACTACAGCTTGGCTTGATAACGTGGTGGGCTCATGGTCTAAACTTCTTATCTCATTATTGAATAAAAGCTGTAAGTACGCCATCAGTGGAGACCAGTGGAGTGGAGGATGAAAAAGCTTGATAAGAAAATAGACAGCAAGTGTTTTGCCATCCCAACAGTCCTAACTAAAGTTAACACAAAAACTAATCGATGGATTTACATAAAGCCATTGAATTTAAGTGTCATTTTCGTATAAAGCCCAAGTGCAACCAGACACATTTGTAATTAAGTAAAACTTTATAGTTACAAATTCAAATCAACATATACATGATTGGATGGCGACGCGTCCTAACGCATCCAAACTTAACTGACTGCAGTCTGACTACTTGATCACAAAAATTTTGCTTTTATAAAATCGTGACCATATCTACTTTCGAGCTCCCGGACTATATTGTTTGACCACAAATGAAAGGAACAACATCCCGTTGTAATCTATCACCTGAAAACTGTTACAACAAATGATGACTCGTTCGTTCATTTCTTATAGAACAATATGGTGACGTTTGGAATATGTAAAACCTTACTCGAACTGTGTAAGCTAGTACAGTAAGCACCGTTTCGATCTCAATTACATCATGAGTTAAAAACTAAATTTATGTTCACCTATTTTCAAAGATAGATTGCCAGTTAAATCTATATATAATTTATATCAATGGTTTAAATGAATAATAACAATACATTTTCGTTTCAGCAAACAATTCACACCAAAAATATATAATGTCTCAGTCTTTCTTTATCGAAGTATCGATCCCCATCAATTCTTATTTTAAAATATTTTAACATGATATAACATATTATACAGATTGATAAACGAAACTCGAAACCCTGTTTTTAAAATGAACCCTGTAACTAAATTCGGAACTACATATTATTATGGGTTTTTCATTTGATAATTACACCCAGAGAATCTGTTGCTTTGGATTGATTACATTTTTAAATTTTTCCAGTCAAGCTTCTTAGCTTGACTGGAAAAATTTTGACGTTAATTTTTTTTTTTTTTTAATTCTTATATAACACTAGATGCGACTTCAAAATCGGTATAAACAATTATTTTCAAATACCATTATTTAAGTCAGTACTAAGTTTGATTATTGGCCTGAATATTTGTCTTATATTTTACAATCATCCGAGAAAAAGCCAACGACGCACTATAGCTGAATGCGCATAGTACTGGTTTAGAGAAATTGATTTAACATAGATTTCGACTTATCTTACGTATAAAACCGATCCAGTGCAATTTGTAAAGTACTAGCCAGAGCGCTTACACTCGATTTTAACCGATATATATATAATTACATTAATATCTTTGCCAAGATACGGCTAAGTATAAAAACTCGTAGGACAAGTTAGAGCCCAAGGGTTTGGACTGTTTTAGTACTATATAGCAAGAGGTTTGCCCTGGCACTGGTCGATTACATACTGAGTGAACCTTTTGAGAAACTTTGGGTACTCGCGTTTGTAGACTGCACGTAAAACGCCCGCCGGAGCCCAACCACCGGGATTCACTATAAAAAACAGGATTTGTGATTAGAAATTTATTCATGTGAACAAACATACTTATTGTGTCAATATTAGCATATCACATATGATACAACTTTTAACTGAGTTAACAAAAAACTCATACACTTAATGTAAATAGTAGTTTTTCTGAATATTAATTAATTAAAATTTTTATTCTTTAAAAACATCAGTCTTAGTACATTTGTATATTGTAAAGCTCTAAGGTCAAATCTTTAAAAACAATAATAAACATAATATCGTGCATTGACATAAGGTTTATTTTCAATATGAGCTACTGCGCTTGAGTACACCGCCAAAGGTGCTAGTGACGGGTGTCGTCAGGAATGACAATTTGTTTTTATGCTTTTAATTTTGATAATCGTACTGGAGTCAGTACAAAGATGTTTTAATTGATAATAGTTGACATTCCTGACCACACCTCTCATTGACGCCGTTGGCAGTGAATTCAAGCGCAGCAGCCTACATTGCACCTACTTGAACGAAAATCATTTAATTTCAATTTATTGAAAAATTCACAACATACTTTTATGGACATATATTAATACGGATGATAAGAACAATCGATTTCAAAAACCAACATGTTTTTCATCGACATTGTGATTATTTAAGGTTAATACTGACTTTGCACGGCGGCAAAGCAAATATGTATATAATATCTTTCAGATATATATATTCTGTAAAAGTCATACGCCTTTAATGAAAAAGAAAATAGGTAGCATTAAAAAAATAAAATACCAGTGGAGCAGTAAGCAATGCTGGTGGTGATGTTGTCACGAGTGGGAGGCTCTCCGGGCGGCACCACGCTGCGACACGCCAGGCACACAGTCACGAACAGACGGATGCACGCGCCACTATTCGCCTGCAAATATCATTACGTTTTTAAAAACACAAACTTAAGTAATAAATGCGAAAGCGTGTTTTATTCGTCCTTCTGCACGACATGACGGAGCAACGAAATGGTGTTATTTATTACACGGAGATACTTTAATGGACGGAGAACATAATCTATTATCCTGATCTATGGTTTATACCGAGGTTATAAAACTAAAAAAAGAATCGAAATCAAAGGCGACCAAAGCCTCGAGTTGTGAAAGAGAATAGTAGAATATGGTACTCGACTACTATTAAATATATTATTTTTATCAAGGAAATATAAAAATAGGCTATAAACGAAAACAAAATTTATGAACAAAATTTTATTTGATTGAAGAATATGGAAATAATAAGCTTTTAAAATTTAAAATCTCTGTCTCTTTCTTGCAAAACGATATTTAACATTATTTTAAATAGCCTGACGTCACACATAGGTACGCCGTGCGGTATTACCTTCCTTGTCTTATAAGACATTTTAAATATTTATAACTTTGTTAATAATGATTTATTTTTGAAAATTATTCCACTATTGTGATATATTTAGAAAACTCTGTCATGTGAAATAAACTTAAAACAATTTATAACAACAGCGTATTCAGACGACAAGAGAACGCGTTCTACCAACAATACTACATTTGAAATGGTTGCTTTTAGACGACACGGTTAGATATCCTCGTCCTCGTGTTCAAATATGAAACGAGACGGGAACGGGCCCGTTCCATGCCGACTGAACGGGTTGTAAGCAATGATATGGATGCGACGTCACCATAGTTGCGCATGGTTCACTAATAGTTCTACTAGCTTCTCGTTCATAGCCTTTATTTGTTTTTTTTTTTTATGAAATTTGGCCTCTACTTAGCTATTATGACAACCAATCTATATGCAGTGATAGATTTTACAACCGTGACATTATGCGCCGGAAGAATGTGTATATCAATAGCTGTGAGTGGTACAGCTGCGAGTTCGGGAACGAAAATCAGTTTACAGACAATATGTACGTCATAATTAAATAAAGAAAATTTGCGCAAATTCTTCGATAGTTCCATCACATTTCATTAATGAACCAAAGTATAGTTTCAATCAAAATTTATGGCGGATCGGAATACAACGCTTTATGCATGCTTGCGCAGGTTCAGTCATATGACTCTCGCTCCACTGCGTCCCGCTAAACCTAAAACTGGTTACTGCGACGCGACTTGTGCCTATGTTCACATCCGCCATAAAGGTTGATTGGAACTATAACACATTTTGGATCAGTGTTTATAGAAACCCATTTGAGAAATAACAATCAACCCTTTAAACGCCTGGAATATTATAAATAAATCTTACCGGATAATCGGCGTGCGTCGTGGAATGATTGGTGACCGCGTAGGTGTAAGGCTCGCGGGCTGACCTCACATGCGACCAGAATAAAGCGTCTCTCTGTGACGCTGGCCAAACACGTTTGAATGTCTGATGGAAAACCATGGCGTCGGGTGATATTTCTTCTACTTTCGTCATCGTTTCTAAAGTGGCTGCAAATACAAAATAATTATTATTACTATGAAGTAAATTAGTATATATCTGCATATTTAGATTTACAAATAAATCGATCGAAAATAGGAAATTTTGATTATAATGTAAACAAAAGCAATATAACATATTTCGCACTATTTAGTTAACTATGACTATAAATAAAGTATTGGTTTTTCATTAGTATTGTAAAAAAATTATTATGCAGATGCAAATTCATCACTTTTAATGTAAGAAGTATGAGGATTTTAATGCAAAGAAATAAATTCACCCTTTTTATACACTATTAGATTATTTACTGACTTGAGAATTTTACCCATTTCAATTTACAATGTAAACTAACATACTGTTTTCCAAAATGGCATACATTTCAATAATCGATCGAAATTCATTCAATAGCAAAATGTTACTAAATTAATTTAAGAGCCCTTATAAGTTGCCAATCGTCTACAAGCTCTCGAGCATGATTGATAACACCTCAAATTTAATTTTTTATGAGTTTTCTTGTTATTTTCATAGGTAGAAAAGAGGAGGAAGAGTGGAGGAGGTTTTTCATATTATTTTTATCAGTGGGAACCTGTAAATCGTTGCCTGTTAACCAGTCACTGCTAATTATTTTAATTTGTGTATAACTCTTAGTCCTCCTCAATTTAAATAAATCAATTGTAACGCGTAAAACGACGATTTCGCGCACGACTTCTTTTCCATTTATTCAGCATGGAACACATTTTTTCACAGTATTAACTAAATAAATTTTCAGACAATTTGTCGTACACTTACTTACTAATATACTTATAGCCCTATACATATGATTTTTCTGTGATTGCTATTCGCTACCAGTTCGCTAAAAAAACATTGAAAAATCTGATGTTTTATGCTTACCCAAAAACGTATGTCTGAATTTATGTTTTATTTATTTATATAATGTTGTAATCTAAATAAAATTTCGTAGAGTTACTAGATAAATAGGTGATGTACGGTTGTGCATTAATAAAATATCTAATACCATAATGGTTATTGAGAAATTTGACCAGAAAACAATTGTGTTTTTCGGTTTTCAGATTACGAAATCAGTAGGAAACGTCAAAGTCTAGACTCCATAAGTCAGTACAATACCAGCAGGTGCATCTTATTTTTTCAAATGAATTTCCAACCACAGTTTTATCGCGTCAGAAAATGAAAACATAACAAAATAGACTTACTCTCCCAGTCGTACCGATATCGAGGGTTAAAGAAATAGTGGCAGAGCTCTCGTGCAGACACGCCACACACGCGGTGTATCGCTTTCAAAGGGTCCATAACCATGCCGTCCACTTCCACCTCCCTGTAAAGTAAACCAATCACATTGCATTAATTCGATCCTAATAAAAATGCTGTATCTACTTATACCTATATCAAAGTCATAAAACTGTAAAGGTATGTCTGTAAATACATGGACGATATTGTCTGGATTAATTGTAAAGGACTTGTAATCTATACTAGTTATAATAATAATAATAATAATAATACCTGGGATACTCAGACAACTGACACACATACTCAGATATATTTTAAAGTACATATATATATAGATGTTTTACGCCCGGACACATAAATAGATATTTTTATGCACACAAATATTTATTGTACCCACAAAGTTCGGTTTTGTTAGTTAGGGTCTACTACTCGACTAACCAACCATTCGACTAATAGTCCATCAAGCAGTTAATTAGTTTTTAATTTTTATACGTATTTTTTAATCTTGGTTTTTGAACTATATAACTTCTATATAACACTATAACTTCTAAAATAAAATAAAACGGAGCTCATCGGTCAAGAATCTAATGAAATTAAATTTCTTTCCATTTAACGTCATATCATATACATAGGAAATAAATCAGATTTTCTTTTTATTTGTTATTCATTACTACGTAATCTGCATCAATACAAGTCCATAATAAAAAAAATGGGTCATCGAGTAACTACAGAGCTCCTCATGAAGTACAGAACACAAACCAGCCTAACCTTCTGTACATCCTCATGTCGCCCTCCTCTGCGAACAGCTGCCAACCGATCTCGCCACCGACGCCCTCGAACGCCGCCGATATCTGCTCCGTCGATATCCGATCGATCTGTAAATAATAATAATAATATCTGAGACATATCACACACCGATCATTTCATCCCAAACCAGGCAGAGCCTGTACTCGATAACTGATGGACACATTTAAATAGCCAGTCTTTTAAAACATACATTCAAGTATTATAGATACATTTTTCACACCCCGGCATGGAACAAATAGATGTGTTCACACATCATCATCATCATCAGCCCGTGTCTCTCCACTGCACGATATAGGCCTCTCCCAAGGCTCGCCGCCCTACCCGGTCCTCCGCCTTCCGCATCCAATTATCCCCGTATGGTGCTTTAGGTCATCAGTCCACCTGGCCGAGGAGCGTCCTAAGCTTCGCTTCCCGGTACGTGACCTCCACTCAAGAACTCGTCTACCCCATCGGTTGTCGGTTCAACGGCAAATGTCACCAGCTCATTGCCACTTCAGCTTGCTAATCACTTCGGCTATGTCGATAACTTTAGTTCTTCGACGGATTTCAGTATTCTTGATTTGTCCATCAAAGAAATACCGAACACAGCCCGTTCAATTGCGCGCTGAACGACATTAAATTTGTGGACCAGTCCTGCCGTGAGAGTCCATATTTCGGCACCGTATGTCATTGTCATTGTGTTCACACAATCAAATATATGTATCAGGTGGGGATCGAATCTGCGACCTTTGTATTTGCACTCAGTGTATGTCTCCAACCATTCAATGAACCTATCAGTTAATGCAGTCATAGTATTTATTCAGTAATACATATTAACTAGCTTTTGCCAGCGACTCCGCCCGCGTGGTCACACATAACGTCCGCGTAACCACATGATAAAATGTTAACTCCGCAAATACATTTAAATAAACAGCGATTCTCGATACGACGCAATAAAGTGCAATCAGATAGCACACCACTAACTAAATATATCTGCCTATGTGCCGCCTCTTTCTATCGCATAACTCTATCTCTTTCTGCCGCACTGCGACAAGCTTGGTAGAAACTATTTTGCTCGTTCGCCTTCCAGTATCCATACCACTTTTTGAGTTCTACTCCCACTACTATTCCATCTCACAACTCAAACCTTCCACCATTAGCGGACCGTCTCTAGAGTATTGGCAATCTCTGTACTTGAACCAGCGTTGCAGATGTTGAACTGCAATAAAATGTGTTCCTACTACTAAAGATGTTACAAATTCTTTAAGAAAGACAAAGAGCTCTGGATTTTCATACAATCGTAATAGTGTAGATATTAATTTGATATTGCTTAAATCAATTCAAATAGTATATCGTATCTCGCATTCGCTGGCATGAATTCAAGCGTTGAGCCTAATGTTCATTCTTCAATTCTACATGAAAAAAATATGTCTGTTCCATTGTGAAGTGAACAAACAAACATACTTTCGCATTTTTTATATTAGTTAATACATTTACAAATTATACTATCATTAAGTGAAGACATAATGTAGTGTCAACAACAACATCACCAGTTGACTTAATTGGAGTTCATCGTTCTAGAAACTGCGAGATCAGAAAAACGTGACAGCAGACGAGGCGAGGTTAACAGCACCGTTTTAGTTACATCGAGTAGGTACTTTCGTCGTATTCAAAGTATTTATGGCAAATTTTTTAGAAAATTATTATGGTTAGGTGATAGTTAATCGAAATAAAACCATTGAAGGAACGTAATTTTTAGAGTTCATAATATTGTCAACAAGTAAATAAAATGTAAAACGGCGATTGTTGACGCTTTCCTATCACTAGTTTTATTCCAAATAGTACGGTCCACGCAGGCGACAACTAATCATGTGTGATGGTATCCTTCTAGAAAGCGCTAGAACGTTTGAATCCTCGAATTAATAAGACGCCTGTAGTCGACAGCAGACGAATCAGTACATTGTGAGTGGAAGTCAGTAGATTGTTGCCTTGACAACGAAACCGAGGCCAATTCAATAGAAGAGGAAAGAAATATAAATTGTCGGAAACTTCGAGTGGGCGTCAATAGAGTGCTGAGTTTATTTTCCTGTAAAGTGTTGATGAGTGAATGAAATAAACAAAGAAAGAACCTGTCGTGTTTTTAACTGAGCGTCCGCAGGAACTGTGGATTTTGTATTCCGTTCGCTCAATTGGGTAAAATCACTCACCTCTGGCCATAAAGGGTGCACAGTAGTCCTATTGTCGACGACAAGCGGTGGTAAGTCGACCTGATCACGTTGTCTCTCTTCCGGCGTGAGCACTCTTGCGCACCTCTCAACCTCCATCTTGTCGAAGCTCGTCTCCACCGCATCGTAGAATTCGTCGTCGGGCAGCGTCGAGTGTGGGCCCTCCTGCCGATCACACCACTGGTACTTTAGTATCAATGTTACACAAATACGTAATTGGAAGCTCACACGTTGGGCATAAACATTTAGTTACGATGAAACTAAAAAAATCATTAAAAGGGTAGATGCAATAAGGCTACTTACTACACTCACGCACACTTCATCCCCACACACACACCATCCTTATTACTTTCATACACACACATTTACTATAAACACATCTCTCTCCTTCTCATCCACATTATGTTTAAAATATTATTTTATATTTTTCCCTGTAAGTAACATAACGTAACTTTAATGGGAGTGACACTGTTAACGGTAACATAGTTCCTATTGCAAAAGTATATCCTAGTGTTTAAGGTTCGTTAAATTATAAGCATTAGAATAGACCATCGCAATACCAATGACAGGGTGTCTATCACCTAGATTATCGCGGCTGACTTCCTTTGTTATAGCTCACCCTTCGCCCATTGGTTCCTAACCAACTCAGGTATTAGAACTTCCATAAAAAAATATTAAATATCACGTTATTTTCAAATTTTATTCTATTAATTATGGATTGAAACTCAAGGGTAAGTTAGCAATGCTAAACTATCCTTTAAGAGAACATAAACCTGTCAAGGCACACATTTTGTAATGGCCTCATACTAGGATTAATTTATTATAGAGTACGAGGCAACGACGCTCACAAAAACTTACGAAGGGTGTACTCCAGCACCCAGATACATTAGAATATACATTTACAACATGTACCGGCACGGAACTTAAACCTGGGGCCCTCTGCATTGCAGGTAAAGTACTTGCCAACTGCACGGCGCAAGTCGTAAACTATTTTCTTATTTACTGTGTATCATCAGAAGCCTTATGTGTCATATCATGCAATGTCCTATGAACGTTATTAATGTTGTAATTATGAATATTATTTTGAGTGATGGCTTCGATTGCGTGAACTACATACATACAACATTACGCAAACGAAGTTACACGGACGTAAACTGCATAATTAATACTACACGCCCTCTGAATGACAAGCCGAAACCCAATGCCGAAACGTTATTTGATGCGTAGCTACGGAATTCTGTAGATTGGACTTATAAATAGAACGAAAATAGTAACTATCTACTTGTACTAGTTCATTGCAATATTATTCTATATTATTAAATTTAAGTTAATATTAAAAATATAAACGATCATAGAGACGAATAAAATTATAGTTAGTTTATTTAAAACTTAGTAAACCTACAGAACAATACAATAATATATGGTAAGAAATTAAAAAAAAAAAACTTGAGTGTAAAAATTAACTGAAAAGAGAAAAAAAACTCGATATCCATAAAAGTACGAATTGACTAGAAGTCCTCTTTTGCGTTTACCGTCTAAACACTTATACTATAGCAAGCTGGTGTAAGATGGCGAGTTTTATTCCGAGTTTCAGTGCCCAAGGTCCCCGCGCGCCGCTCTTCACCCCTGAGAAATCCCCGCGCGCAGGTTTCAACCCCCTAAAATTGCGTAACGTCACCTCGATACTGTGAACTGACAATACGATACTCCGAATTGACATTTATGACTCTATTATAATCTCAATTAAAACCAAACGCTGCTGTCAAATGAATTTATTCTATGTGTATACCTATAACCTATACAATTTTGTATGAGTAATGAAAAATGCGCCATACAAATGAATCATTTTTTTTCGATAACATCATATTTTATATGACAATATATTTTGTTATTTACGTAAGTAGATATCGGACAGAAAAAAACATTAAATAGTGCATTTTACATTGCTTAAATATAATTCGAAAATTATAGTTTGTTTTTCTCATAACAGTTGATTATTTTTTACACAGCCGGGAGGGTTTTAATTTTATTAAACAAGAGTTTTTTTTTTAAATTTAAACTAAATAATTATAATTCTTTAATGTTTTTTACTCTTGGGCTATATTAGCCTAACGCCGCGTTTACACTTTGACACTTTGGCTGCAACGTTAGCTCAGACGTAGTGTAGTAAAATTTTAAAAATGTCCATAATTCAAACACAATTTTAGAAGTCGTACAGCTTTATTCAACAAGAAATTATTTTCTGTTAGAATAATAAATATTTTAGTGTAGAATAAAAAATCACAAATATTAGCTGGTAGTGGTAGGTGCAAACGATTGCTCAGGCTTTAAGTACTTAGTCAATATTAGGAATTATATATTTTTGTGTGAATTTTTACTCAAAAATTCACATTAACGTGGTAGAAAATATACGAAAACTATACTTAAATATTTAACGGCATTCAAAGTAACGCCTAGTAAATACACGAACAAACTTCATTAGCAAACATCACAGAAGTAACTATTTAGGTAAAGGTTAGCGGCAACGTATTTGAATATTAAGATAACACCGTTACCCACAAAGCATGATAATAAACGTATCTTAGTAAATATAAAAAGAGTACCTAACATAAAAAATATAAAAACCCGACTGCGTAAATAATAATCAACTGAAAATAGAAGAACCAGCTCTATAATCTATAGAATATAAATAAAAGACACTATAATATAATATAATTCTAATATTATATAAGGTATCACACACCATTTACCAAAAAAAAATTTTTTAACATCTCTGCCTGCCATACCTTATCTAATATTCGAGTCATTTATATGATAGTATGTTTTATTCACATTCTTATAGATTGTAGAGCTTGCTTTTCTCTTTACAGTTTATTATTTTTTACGCAATCGGGTTTTTTAATTTATTTGATATTACTGTTCTTTTTTTTCTTTAAACTAAAAACCCAAGTTCTCTAGTGATCTTAACCCGGCTTAGGGCTACACAAAGCTGATTCTTTGAAATATTTATTGAGCCAATATTTCAAACTTAAGAGAGAACGGTAGCCAACTAAATAGTAATTCAAAAACTAATTGAAATTTTTGAAGACCTTCTCTCAAAAATACCCCATTTTCTTTGTCACAATATGACGTCTGATTGTCATCATATCGACTTTTGAATGCTGTCATGTTTTTTGTGACACAAGATTAAGACAAATCGATTGCCGGAAGAATCAAAATAGGCTCACGCGTTTTGTATCTACAATACCACAAAGCAACAAACATACATATATAAATACATTACTCCTTGGCATCGCGAAGTCGGATAAAAATAAACTATTGATGGCGTATAAACAAAAATGCTTAACATATGCTACCAATATTAATCATATGCAATAACACGTAAGAAAAAGCAACAGATATTATCGTCAAACTGTTTCATTTATCACTGAATTACATTTTGTATTGTGTTATTTTGACACAAATGTATAACATAAAGGTAAAATCGTTAACTTTGGACCGAAATTCAACATCAGATAATAATCTGGGCGAACAATTGTATCAATAACAACACAAGGTGTTTACAAAGAGCTCAACCCAAAACGTTCACGGCCGAACACCGACAATCATACTAAAGGCAACGAAAATACATTTCCCTATGACCACTTTTTCTAACATACCGTTTTTACGTTTTCTATCGAAAATATAGTTCATGATACTGAATTCCTTCTTTTAATTTAAAATATTATTTTTAAATTATTGATTTTATAAATAGTGTTTATTAGACCGAATATGACGAATATTCACACTTCCATAGCGTAGTACCTACAGAGTTGAAATGGATTCTAGCCTCTATTAACAACAGTTTGGTTAAGAGATTTTTCGTTCAAAGGAAGAAGTGAAGAAACACTAACATATTATATATTTCATTTACAGTCATATGATTCTTTGTAATCAAGCGCTTATCAATGAATGGTGTAGAATCTATTTCATCTCTATACTCTCCATTGAAACGTCAATATGTCTCATATCCGCTCTTGTTACTCATTTTGAAAAATTTATAATTAAAAGTCATGTTTTTTCATGAAACTGAAAAATGCATATAAAACCCAGTTTATTTTCCAAAAACATATCATACGTATTCCAAGACTAATCGGATAAACTTAAGTGTTCGTCCTTATTAAGCAAATACTCGGGCCCAAAAGTACACTGTATTTACAAAAAAAATTTTACTAAATATTCGAAGCCAATTTCATTCCTAAAACGCTAATCGTAAGGATATTAAGAGCTGAAAGCCAAGACGATTTCACTGGAACAATTACATCTTTCAACGAAGATATTAGACAAAAGCAGTATGAGAACTCATGAAAAACTTGATCATGCAATCTAAACTCGTAACATACTTATTATTACAAATACTGACCCTTTTAAACAACGAAATATATTCCATAGATTTAGATACGTCTCGTTTTGAATTGAAGTAATACATGGACGAACTTTATGATATAAAACATATGTGTAGAGAAAGATCTAGAAATATAAAGATCTCATTCTTGTGACCTCTCCATTTAAGTTGAATTGTATAAATCATTCGACCTCATAACCCTTTCGTAAAACATAGCCATAACCACAGAATTAAGCCACAACGATCAATTTGACCCAATTCCCTAGTTTTTGGCGAATTCTCGACCTTTGATGGAACGTTGCATATACGCGAATACATACTATAAAAATAGATAGGTACTTGTATGTTATTTATATGCATAATTGTGAAACGACTTCTTTTGTACCACGTAGGTACGTATTAAATAATTAGAAAAAAA
The DNA here is from genome assembly GCA_949709985.1 of Luffia ferchaultella. Classification (NCBI taxonomy): domain Eukaryota; kingdom Metazoa; phylum Arthropoda; class Insecta; order Lepidoptera; family Psychidae; genus Luffia; species Luffia ferchaultella. Next base: position 12,308,798 of record OX453255.1, read on the forward strand.
AGCTAATTTTAATTAGAATTAGTATGAGTGGTTAACTTGTAGCCTAACTGCCTGACCGGAAAAAAAATTTCATTATCCTTTAAAACATTTTTAAATTGGAGTATAGTGTTTATATTTTCATGGGTATTATGACAAAATTAGATTTTATTACAATAGTTACGTACAATAGTTGCATCGCAATAAAATCTAATTTTGTGATAATACCCATGAAAATAAAAACATTGCTCCAATTTAAAAATGTTTTAAAGGGTAATGAAATTTTTTATTCTATTGTAAATACAATAGTTACGTAAAAATGACGGCCTACTCTAGGCCTACAAAATTACAGTTCTGGTCATATATACCTATATGTGCAGATCGAAGTTACCAAAACGTCGCAGTAACACAGTTCAATAAGTATGAAGCGGCGCATTAAAGAATGCACATCGCACCTCAAAGCCGTACATAATGACAAGTAACTTATTTTTTTAGTAAGTGAATTCGTATGGAATCTATAGCTACTTTAAAATGTCGTCTACCACCTAAGAGCTAACTGTCATTAAATCAATCATGCGATTGATATTCATATTTAAAATTCCAGTGCGAAACATCTGACGGTCAAACGAGATAATATACACGCAACTTAATTCGCCATAATTGAATAGATAAGCAACATTTAAATATGATTTAAATGAACTGAGATATTTTATAATCTATCATCGGAATTTAAACCTATTTTGAACATTTCTTGCTTCGTCCTTTTTATTATTCACATGCTTTTTTGTCTTTAAGAACGAGTATCCAGACACTCTTTGTCCTACAGTCGACTAATTACAATCAAATTGACTGGTCGTGGACAACGTTCTTATAAACCATTTAATCGACTGCCCCACCACGAATTTATAGTGACACATGATTTGTTATGTTTGTGTGTAGTACAACACGTAAGCATAGATACGTAAGGTAATTTTGGAGGGGTTCATTTACCGAAAATTTTATTTTTACATGTCGAATTGGACAACAATTTGAATCGATAAATGATGTATCTATACAATATTGTAATCATGTCGAATTGGGGCAATAATTTGATTGAATCGATAACTGATGTATCTGTACAATACTATAATCGATAGAACTCACTAAGTATTTATTTTTTTATGTCCAATATTTAGCCTTTTATCGTAGTTTCGGTCTTTTTAGGGTTCCGTAGCCAATTGGCAAAAAAGGAACTCTTATAGTTTCGCCATGTCCGTCCGTCCGTCTGTCTTTCTATCTGTCTGGGGTTTTTCTCGGAAACTATTGGAAATATATAGATGAAATCTGGAAGGTAGGTGTAATCTATGAACCGTTACACAATGACGTAGTGAAATGAAGGAAAAAAAATTTGGGATAGGTCGCCATACACGTAACTGAAGTAGGAAAAAAATCATCGTATATTAACGGGAGAGGTATCAAACAATAGGTCTTCAAAAATGATACCAAGGTTTTAAATTTTTTTTTTATTTAAGACAACAGTTGTTGAGATATGCATTCCTAAAGTCCTAAATTTTTTTAGAGCCATGTGTCCCCCCCCCCCCCTTCCCTACCAGCTAAACCGTTGTTTTTGGATATGTGGAAATAATTTATGACAGGAGTATATATAACGTAGTTAAAAAGAAAAACTATCACAGCTAACTAGACTGTATTATTTAACGAGTAATAGATTAGCTTATAAAAAGTACTTTTATAAGTAAACATTTTGTAAAAATTCAATAGAAAATGATAGATAGCGCGACAGAATAGCGTGTTATTTGCATTCCTTTGCAGAGCTTATTCTCTTCACAATCAATACTAAAAGTCAAAGGTTCACCTGTAATAAAATAAGTAATAAAAATTGACTCTAGCTATCAGTGCACTCATATTATTACTTTTCGGGTTAGCCAGAGAGGAACGAGCGCCTTTTAAATAACTAACGAAATAAAAATGAATTATATTTATACAATAATTCTTAAATTACATAATAATGACGATTAATGGTTAAGTTCGATTAACGTCACGCTCGTTTTATTATATTGTACGGTGATACGGAATCCTTCGTGTGCGAGTCCGATTCGTACTTGACCGGTTTTTTAATACTTTCTTTAGAATTTATAAGCTGTGGATTTGTTAGACACTCAAAAATGTTTGATTTTAGTGCTGTATAAACTAAGTTACTCCCTTTTTTTCATAATTAGTAGGCAAGTAGAAGAAACTACAGCTGACACGAATACCTAAATAGATTATAAAATAATTTATTAGAGAGTATTGTCCTGTCACATAAAACTTGAAACTAAAGACACTCAAAGTGTAGGTAAATTTGTTAATTTTGAAAGTATAAGTAATTTATCTAAAAAGAAATCAATGAAAGAAACCCGTGTATTAAATTAAAATCTCAGGAAATGTATCTCGGATCACACGCAGTGTAGGGTTCCGCAGTTAGTACGGCTATAGACAAATAGTCACATATTATAAAGATATTCAAAAACATAATTTTGATTGGAGATCATAATTAATATCTACCTAGAAGATTATTTCAGATTCCTAAATGTTTTCGTTTCGAAAATGTCAAGTGGAAATATTCAGGAGCTGAATATTTCAGAAACGGTGGGCTGAAATAAAAAGAGACGTATAGAACTAAATTTAAAAGAGTTTTCTAATGATACCTCATAAGATGGGATAAGCAGAACAAAAAATCTATCCCCACTTGGTAATAGGAGTAGGTACGTTTAAATTAAATTAAAATCCAATTATCCACGGCCAATAAAATATCAACTCCGCCTGTCCAATATAGATACAAAATTTCATTTACCTATCTCTACAAATTGAGCTATAAATAGAAAAACGTGACAGACATGACGAAACTTTAAGGGTTCCGTTTTACTTTAGCTCCGAAACTAAACTTCCGTTTTACTTATTTTCAATGTGTAAAGAATTTGTTTCCAGGCCAGTATTATGTACATAATTTGTTGTCAAGTTCTCTCGTAGCACTTAAATAATTTATGCAAGCGAGGATTTTAAAAAACTAGCCAAGTGCGAGTCCGATTCGCACCCCGAGGGTTCAGTACTGTCATATACCGTATTTATTGCTACTCACCACTATATGGCACGTAAATGCATACACGCTTGCTTCTTCCTTAATTTAATTATTATTCTAGTTCAACGGGAAGTGTCCTATAGGTTTTGATTTACTTACGAGTGTCAAAATATACGACATAAATGGCCGTATTTTTTTTTATTGCGTTGATTAAGAATAACGCTTATAAAATAATAAGAACGCTTGAATTTTTACTGCTCCAAGCGATCGTAGACTTAAGTATTTAATATTACTTTCAACTTGATACCACCACGCGATCCTGAAAAAAAGGCTCTTGACAGACAGACAGACAGATGAACAGACGAACAAAGAAGTAATCGTATAAGGGTTTTTTTTTTCTTTTTGAGGTATGAAACCCTAAAACCGAGTAAAAAATCTGGATATAGTATAATCGTTTTTTCTTACTGGATCGTAAACATAAAAATTGGCACTGAAAATTTAGTACGAGTATATACTTAAAACAAAAAATCAAGATCCGTGTGGAATTATCCATCATCGTAACTCATTTCAGTTTCATGAAACCGCGAAAAATTGCTAGTAAATAGACCTTAACGATATTCGAAACGTATAGGACGAAGATGAAAACACAAGGTGTGTCCGACCCCTAGCTGTGTCAATCCATTATCTGACGTCAGAACACAGCAGGCACGCCTCAGACTATAAAGTAGCTATACATATATATATTGCTACCATTGTCTATGTTTCACTGCCCTTTTTTACACACGACCTTTTATTTTTATACTACATCTAACACGCGTCGGGTCTAATAAAAGTTGTATACAATGGGCGTATTCATTTAGCAACGGAAATAGCCTTACAAACGTTATTGCGAAATACGAAGGAAACATTAACAATGATGAAGTTTTTTAATGACAAATCGAATGCCGCTAAGTATAAATTGTTAAATATACAGGTTGAGTTAAACGAATGGAAACCGGAGGGAAATTATCGAGAATATTAAGTAAATTTTATTATCTTTAAAGAAAACTATATCATTTTTAAGATAGAAAAATCTACATTAATGGAATTTTTAAAAGTCACTTGTTTGAGCCGAGAATCGAACCGACACAAATGTAAAAAAAAATTACCTGTTATTTTATGGCTATTACTATTATAATTTATTAAGTTATTAACTATCACTGACTCCCTCGTGCCTCGGAGAGCACGTTAAGCAGTCGGTCCCGGTTGCTGCCAATATATGGTGGTCGTTACAGTCCGCCAACCCTCCTTGGAGCAGCGTGGTGGATTTAAGCTCTACGCCCATTATCTTGAGGGGCGGCTTGAGCCCCTGCGGCGGGGTATAAAAAGGGCTGATGAAATGGATTGCAACCGAATTAATTACTGAAGGAATTAATTTTAATCTCGGCTATGACAACCATGCGCGCAGCGCGATCTGATTTCACCGCCGAGAGCGCTCGAGCGCCCCGTCCGGCTGCCCGCCGCGGTCAATGTCATAGAGGGTTGTAAGTATTGTTGTAGGTTAACGATTTTTAAGTGTATGTTTCAGAGTGGTTTTCTTGGAAACTATTAACTCAATGACTATGGTTTAATTGGAAAAAATTAGGTCTAAAAACAGGAGATCATGAATATTTGTGATTTGACGCATGATCCTATCTATACGTATAGTATAGGATAATATTATGGTTATTAATGTTATCATAGGAGGCCATGGTGTAGTCACAAAATGGTTTACATTTGGCTTACACACACCAATTAACCACTCGTTTCGCATAAAAAAAATCGAATTCGTATAATGATATGAGTGGATAAAACTGAGGGGTTAAAATTACTCCATAAGCTGGATCGATGTCCCAATTAACTGGGAATACTGGAACATAAATAGTTATAATATAGTAGCTCAATATACTTGTACGAATGTAGCTAATACATTACACTTATATCATACACGGTAACTCTTATGAAGCAAGCATGAAATTGTCATCTTTCAAGAGATCTGATTAAATCTTTTTGATAGAGCAATTTTGTTAGTGGAAAATTTTATTTTTAGATTTATTTCCTTAGGTGATTTATCACAGCGGCAACATAGACTTTAGTATAAATTTGTCCGCTAATATTTGTGACGAATCGTTACATAACTCGACAGTCCTAACAGTCTTTTTATAGCCTTGCTTTGTTTTGATAAAATGAAACGCCCGTTCCTAGCTATGGCGGCAACCAATCTATAAGTAGTGATGTGTATAGACAAGGGGTAAACGAACCGGACTTTGAATGTAGCAGACTAGAAGGCGCGTGGTTGCCTAAAAATTGTGTCAACTTTATTGAATAAAAAAAATTTTTTTAGGTATCAGGCTTTCATTCAATAGCAATGTAATCAGTTGCGACGGGTAATAATAAAAAAAAATTTCACGTAAGACACTCTCCTGTCGCTTTTGAACGTCATAAAGCTAAGTTTAAGCAGGTTCATACGCGATCATTTACTATAGAATATAGAATTCTGCAAGAAACTTAGTGGCTTGTTTTTTTTTAGTGACGCAGTACAAACCATTGTCTTAAACACCAAATGCATTACAGCAATTTAATCCCAACTACTTTTCTCATTCACATATCCTTTTAAATTACCTATAATATACTTTAGACATAAGTTGTTGTTTTACATAATTCTTAAATTTATTTATTGAGAAGTCTATAATATTCCTTGGAAGTTTATTATAAAATCTTACACAATAACCTTTGAATAAATTACTTAGTGGTGCCTAGTAGTGGGTACTGCAAGTTTATATCATTCTATGGCTCAAATGTGATAACTTTCGTTCTCGAACTAAACGACAAGTATTATTCCTCCATTGAACTAATGCAAAGCTCGGTGGGATAAACGATTCAGAATGTCGCGTCCTGATTTAGCAATTATTTAGCATTGATTTCTCAAATTACAATTTCATTTTTCGGCTTCGTTCTCACTTTAATTTCGTAATATTTACAGATATACAAATCTGTACTATTGTAATTGGAACTGATACTTAGATGTTATCGGGTACATTGTAATTGAGCAATTAGTTATCCCTGAATTCACAAATTTTTTTTTTTCAAATTGTTGTTGTTTGAAAGCATATAAGTAACTCAAAAAGCACTAAAGCAATTTTGTATGAAACTTTCACATTAAAATACTTCATTTAAATGCAATGTAGTTTTTTAGTTCCCAGAAACAAAAGTAATATAAAAAATTAAATAACCCGATTGCGTAAAAACTAATCGAAGAGAGAAAAACGAGTTCTATTAGAATTTAGTGGTAGGTATGTACCATGTAATATTTTTTGTTCGATATCTTCTTACGGAAATAATCTTATTTCTGCTTTATTCCTTAACGTTCCTGCAGGGTGATCTACATACTCTATATATTAAATCATATTTTTTATCTATTGTTTTAACTCAGCTTACGCCTTTAAAAGCCTGATTTTTTATTAAACATTATATTTTTGTCTAACGACACCGCATATGCTGAAGTCCATCATGTCGTTTAGGCTACATACAAAGCGTGCCATAGAAATAAACATGGATATTCGAAAAACATTACCATCGGCAGTTGTGTACAAAGCAAGTTAGAGCGGAATGGTTTCACAAAATAGATCTCATGTAGGTCACAAAAAGAACAATATATTATCTTAAAATTTAAATAAACGATCGACGGAACGAGACTGACACAGTTCCTCGTCGTCAGCGACTGATTCTAGCCTCAAGAGCTCAAAGACTCGGGCGCAACATTAAAATTAATTAATTCCATTTGTAATTTTGAAAGAACAAAATGTTTTTCTATAATGTAATAGATAATCACTTGAAAAATATGTATGTATTTTTTAATGGTGATAGTGATGGCTTTGTGGGGACATATTCTAAAATAGACTCGTTTCAATAATTATTTTGTGTTTTAAAATGTTGAAATTTGCATTCCTTATTGTGTGTAGTGTTCTAGTATAGACCAAAAATTTTAAATATAATTTTATAAACAACAAAAAAATGGTAAACGCAAGTTAGTAGGCGTCATATTTAAGAAATCCACATGCGTATAAAAAACATATGTAAATGTATAATAATAATAACACACACAATCACAACAACGTCTAGGTCCCAAACTAAGCATTAGCTTGTATTTTGGGTACCAAGCGAAGACACCACATACATATAACAACCAAGACCCGGTACCAGTATCAATATTCATCATATAAATACTGACCCGACCTGGGATTCGAACCCGGGACCTCCAGCTTCGCAGGCAGGGTCGCTGCCCACTAGGCTAAGCGGTCGTATAATAATAGTACATTTCGTAATGTTTAACGTGCGCATAGGAATTGATTTGGCTATCCCATGTATCACGATATTTTCGACATTGGGCAGTCGTCGGTGATGTCATAAAACAACTCACGTCAGCACTTTGCATCACAATAAGTAGACGATTTTTATACAAAGATCTCTTACAAAGCAATACGTAATACGCTCTAATTTTATTCGGTACCTACTCGTTCTCCGAATGTTTTCGTTCTGTGCAATGTTTTAAAGTTTAGTGAATACTGCAAATAGAACCGTGTCAACTAATGACTTTATAATGTCCAAAGTTACCCTAAGCTAATTTCGAATATTTTCGATTTTCTCGATTGAAGTAACAGAGCAAAAAACTTTATTGCGTCGCAGCTTACTACTGGAGCATTAAGAGAAAATTACAGAAAGACATATTGTCGATTAAAAGTGTTAAACTGCATTCTATTTTGGGTGTACCAATCTTTTTATCATAGGCAAACGAATAGAGAAAGAAATTCTCCAAACAATGATGAAACATACTAACAGGGTTAAATTTTTAAAATGCATAAATTATGACACTGAATTGTGATTAATTATGATTTTATTTTATAGCGTGTTTGAGGATTATTTAGATTTTCTTTATCTTTTCGTTTATACTGAAAAGTTAGTTGACCCGAAATAGAGTTAGAAGCTTAGCACTTGCAACGATATTGGTATTCAAAAACTTATGTCCAATAATACCCACGTGATGAGATGCATTGTTTTTAGCATAGTCAATCAATTAATCAAATATCTTTATTTCGTAGTTATGTAACATAATCTTGAAATACGTCACAAGAGTGAATTTATTACAATTTATTACTTTGTGGAAAAACGTCACCACAAAGGCGCATTCAAAAAGTGCTGAAAAAGAATTAGCAAGAAACTGAGGAACGCTCTTTTTTTAACAATATTAATATTATTCTAAGTCTCTAAGTGATACTCTAGGTCTTAGATTATAAATTGCTCGAACAGCTCGTTTCTGCAACACGAAAATTGTATTCACATTAGCAGCGTGTCCCCACAGCAGAATACCATAAGTCATGAAACTATGGTACCCACTGAAATACACCAATATCGCGGTTCCTACGTCCGAAAGGAGGCGAATGCTTTTTACAGCGTAAGCTGCAGAACCGAACCTTCTCGCCAAGTTAATGATAATATGAGGATCCCTTTGCAATTTTGCGTCCAAAGTGATTCCCAAAAATACAGTAGAATCCATAAGGTCCAAATTTTCGCTTTTAATGACAATATTGATAAGAATGGTGGGTGCCTGTTTAACGTTCGGTAGCGAGAATCTTATACATTTGGTTTTTTTTATTTAGTAAAAAATTATTAGCCGTGAACCATTCGACTATATTAGAGATAGCTTTGTTTACATAGTACTTTGCACGTACGGAAAACATCCAAATGTATTTTTTGTTATGTCCACGATCTGCATAGAATAAATTAATTTGACAGCAGCGTTTGGTTTTAATAGTCATAAATATCAGTTCACAGTATCAGAAAAGTGGCAAGCGCAATTTCGCGGGGGTGAAGACCAGCGCGCGGAACTCGGACTAAAACTCGCCATGTTACACGAGCTAGCTAGAGTATGAGTGGTTAGACGGTAAACGCAGAAGAGGGCTTCTAGTCAATTCATACTTTTATGACGATCTGTATCTAGTGAGGCATTGCGAATACTATGAGCAATAGCTTATGAAGTTTCACGGCCAAATGCATATCTTATATATAAAAATGAAATGAAGCTTATTACATGCTGTGAATAGACAATTAAATAAGGTGTGCAGTTATGGGCCACCAGGGGGCACTACAATAGACATTTATCTTTAAAACGGCTGGGACGATGTTGACGCGGTTTTTTATGTTACATAGATATCACTGTAAACCGTAAAACCTTTATAAACTGTAAAGGTTTATAACAACTACGTAACCCCATAATGGCAAAATGTGTGATCGGATTGATGAGACAAAGGTGAGTTTTAAGTGGATAAAGTAGTAATTAGTGTCTAAACTATTCCAAAATCTACAATGAGTTGGGGTGCCAATGGAACAAGATAATCCGAACGGATTCCGTAATAAATTCAACTCTGCAAGGAAAATAAAACCTGAAAACTTGAATTTGATAGAGATTCCCCAAATACGAAAAAAAAATCTGACTCAGTGGCTACATCACATCGTTGTTGTAGGTAGATACATTCTAATTATTTCAGATTGGATCATCGAAAGCTCCGCAGTGACGTCACGAACAAACATCGGGCATCCAAGGCCGGAATCGTTATAGCTCGGGGGTCACAACACGATCTTTATTCCGATAAAGCGAATGAAACATGGAAAATTCAGAGTTTGACGAACATAAACAATTATTTTAAACTACTTTAGGTAGCAGACTTCAGGCTGATTCTGCTTATGTGTCTGTACTTACTATTTCAAAACTGTAATGGAAGGATATCTGACAGACATGAAGATATAAGCTACTCTTTTATGTATACAGGGAGATTTTTGCTAACAAACAAACAGATAAAATATATTTTAAATTAGACCCCGGGTAACAGTTATAAATTACAATAAGTTTCATCGAAATATTTATTGGTTTTTCAGTCTATCGTGTTCATACTATTGAAAGGAGATATTTAAACTATTAACAATGTTTATTTACAAAGACTACAATACACAATAGTTAACAATTACATTTCTTCCAGTTCGCGCGCTTATTTTTTCACTGTCGTTCAATCGTATGGATGTGACGTGTCGTTACCGTTGTATCGCGTCACATCAATACACCTTCTAATAGCACAAACAAAAAGACAAAACGCCAAAAAGTATTATTAACAATTATTTTGGAAAATATCTTATGTACAGGGTTGACCTCGTTACGAATTTATTGTATATGTATAAATGAGGCACCTTTATACTGCACGGCGGCGTCGCGCCGCGCCCCGGGTTGTCCGTAATTTGATCCGCAATGACATATATACATCGTAAGCGTATAGGTCCATAGATTATAAAACTGAGTGTTAAAAGTGACTATGATACAGAAAGAGAAAACTATAATGAATTACGTTTAGTCAACATAGATGAGGAGGAAAAACCAACAGGCGACTAAATCAAATGACAATTATAGGAATTTCAGCTCCTCACTTTTTGTGCACTATATAGTGCGACACCTACTTGTTTTAGTACAAATAATATTTAATTTAATTAAGAATGGTTTTTGCATTGTCGTTAGAATATGTAATTTCACTGTTTTTATATTTTTTTTAAAAGAGCATATTTTAATTTGTTTGTGTGTATCGTTCTAAATTCATAATATAGTCACGGACAAAATTAACAGTCCACTTAACTTTTTTTCTTCAAATTTCGGTAATTCTCACACAATTTAGATTCATTTTGAATTTAATTTTAATATTTTTAATTAATTGTTTGCTTACCTATTGAGTTATTAATTTAATAATGAAAAATTATTAAATTAATTATTGAGAACCTTTAAAAGGGGGGCGGTCAATTTTGTCCGTGAGTGTATTAAGACGATTATTTATGTGTGAATCTTGACACATGGCCATTTTATATTTATTGGAATACAACGACATTTTAGCGTCAAGTAATCAAGCATTCGAATACAAATTGTTATTCCAGTTGAGAATAACATTCATTTTAAAAGTGTCGCGGTTTATTATTTTGCGGTTTTTATATTTATTTTTCCTTTACGCGTCGATGAATAGAAAATTTTTTAAATGACCTGTCTCAGTTTCACTGTATACTACATACAACATAATATATTGTAGTTGTTTTCCATCAGTTTCCTTATCGTGTTTAGAATTGAAGTGCAATTTTACGATAGCTTTATTTTCTGTTCCGCCATTCTCAGTTGCGTCACGCGTAGCTGTTATACTCTCGTGCGTGTCTTGTTACGTGTTATTACTTAGTAAAGCAGTCACTCGCTAACTGGGTTGGTAGTCTGGCCCAAATCATAATGTCAGAAATTAATCCTTTGATATTTATAAATGTTGGCATGTAATATATATAATATAATTAGAGATGGCGATTCTTATGTATTTTTAACGTATTGTTACTGTTATTCAGTCATCAATAGTCTCGAATAATAAGAGTTGTTAAAATTTAAGTGTCATATGGCCATTCTCTTCTAACATTTCTAGGTTTCCTTAACCAAATGGCATTAAACGAATTGTTTACGATCCGATTCGCTTCAGATTTTACAGCAAATTTACATAGAACTTATATGAACCGCCAGCCAATTCTGTAGAGAAATTATGAATGTGATGAAACAAAGTGATGAATTATTTTTTTACCAACCCCGTCGTGAGGGTCATAGTTGGATAGATCTTTGCAAAAAAACACAACTGTATCTGAATAAGCTTAAAACTACGAAATATAACATTCTATACGACATTTCGATCGCACAAACCGAATAGGACGAAATGTAACACCGACGCATATCCGACTTCCAACTAAGGGCACCCTTAACCACTACTTCCGGTAGTCCGATTCTAACAATTTTAGTCTAAATCGATCCCCCGTCTAATTACCCCGAGCCGTTTTTTTTATTTTTTTCTTATTCGGATCTAGTTCTCGAGATATCGGACTCCGAAAATGAAAATCGGGGGAAAAATTAGCTATTTTTTTTTTCGTTTTTTGACGATTATCTTTTGTTTTTGAACTTTTTCCAAATTGTCTTTTGCCATCTTGTAGAGCTCACCGAGCTGCATCTTTTGACACCACGTTCATCTCGATATCTCGAAAACTCTTCGTGCAATCTGCTTGTCTCACAAAACTCCCAAATGCCCCCTATACTCCAACGAAATGAAAGTCATTTCCAAAGACAAAATTGTACATCCCACACGGACCTCTGACAAAACTCTAAGTTGACGGGTGTCGCTTGTGTAACCGCTTTTTAATCTGTATTTTCATAAATTGACTTAGAAGTGTGCGTCATGCGAATAATATCGCTTTTCCATTTAAAGAGATGTTCCCTCAACAGTATATCATTGTGTTTCCAGACTTATTAATTAATTCCTTGCACCAGCGATTTTGCTCTTGTGAATGTTGATTGAAAGGCAAAGAGGCTTTCGTGTTGATGGCCTCATGCTTTCATTTTTGATGGTTATTAATTCGTTTTCGAATCAGTTTTGTCGTTGTCAGTTTGAACTGTGTATCGAACGTGAAAACAAGTGGCTGATGTGAAGGCGATTGAAGGGGGTCCGTGGACGGTAGACGTTTAAACAGATGTATAGATATGCGTAGATATCTCTACATAATTAACCCTGCTGTCAATTTAGTTAGGCACTGTAGAACATTAGATAAAGATTCGAAATGGGTTTAATATAGAACTGTGTCTTCGTTCTCGTCGTAGACAGCCAAACCTGGACATATTCAGCCAAAACAAAATTTTATGACCAAATATAGTTTGACAGCTGTACCGCGCCTTAGGTATGTACGCGGCGAAGAGGGAAGCAGCTCCCAAACGTTGACGACGGACTGACAGAGCAGATCTGCTACCCTCTGCGCCGCGCACACTCCTAAGGCGCGGCACAGCGGTTTCGGTCAAACTATAAAAAAAAACTTCCTAAAACATTTTAAATTCATCGATGTATTGTTCTATCGACTCAACATTTGTTTTTTTGTATACAAACCATGTGTCAAGGAGTATCAATTATTCCATACACATCTATCTGATAATGTCCTCTACACGCACGTGCTAACATAAAATCTTTAAAAAAAAGTATAGGTGTCCTTCCATTTTTAGCCTATATTTTTCCGAGTAGAGTTAATCTTAAATCAGTTAATTACAATCAATCAGTTAGTATACCTATAATGTTCTCACGATAAATGTTTCAAAATAATACAAAGCGAAATGGGCGTTCAAACTCAACGTAATATGAAGGTCAACATTAAACATGCCTACAATACTTATAATCATTAAATATTTAAATAAATCTATATAAAATTTTCTGTACTAAATATGAAAACATTGTTTTCGTATTGTATGCATAACATCGTATATGTTATGCATTATGGAAAATTTTATGTCACATGTTCATTATACTTCGATGAGATCGGATATGAAATAATTACCGTTAATCTATAAAAACGTAAAATAAACCCAAACAAAATTCACAAACGGCCGCGTTTTGACGTTACCTAGGTAGAGCACTGAGTTAAATAATTCTAATGGATTTTCGCGGTAGCTATATTAGTTTTTACTTATCTAATTTATTATATTTTAGCCAGCGAACGATTTTATTCATACTAAGCACCGATACGGGCCGGTATTTCAGTTTTCACTAATCCTAGGAATAACGTTAAGTGATGCTTAATTTTCAAAATCCACCACAAATTTTCAATTGTTTGTTTCCTTCAACGCTATTTCTATGATAAGTTAGAACTGAAATACCGGTCCTATATAAGATGCTATGTACCACATTTTCTTAACCTTGATTTGCAGAAAGCATCGGAATGAACCATTTAAATATCTAACACATTAAAAAACATCAAATAAATGAGTAAATATTATTTTGTAATAATTAACTTATAAAATACTTATATGCAAATACATTTTGATGTAAGGTCCATGCATGTGTAGGTTTCTAATGACATGAATCATTATCGAAAATGATTTAAAAGTCATTAGTGTCCACGAATTGACCATCCCCAAAAATTTTAAGTAAATTCCGTCATATTTTTATCCCTAAGAATAGGTGATTTTAAGAAAGTAATTTGAAAATTCTTAGTGTGACGGCACAGATCGGAATTATAATTTTAGCGATCGCCGTTAAATATTAATATTTAAAAAAAAACAATATTAGTCTCAAAACTATCTATCGCAATCTAGAGTTCTCCTCCTCAAGCTCATCAAGCTCCTTATAGCCCTGTATGTAGCGGTTGGTCATCAGTTGGGCACAGGAGAAAAAAGGATGGAAAATCAGACTGACTTAATAGTAATAGTGTCATTTGTCATTGTTTTTTTTTTATATTCAACGGCAATGACTAAAATGATACCGGCCGGGGACGTCACGTTATAAGAATTTTCAAAAATATATACATTTACGCAAATAAAAATCTAAAATAAATTACTCATATCATTTTTTTTAAATTGTCCCTTTTTTTGGAAAAATATATAACGGAGTTTAGTTAAAAATTTTGGGAAACGTCAATTCATTCATGTCAGGAATGTTAGTCACGTTTATCTTATTTTTATTGCTGTTCTTCAACTTATATTCTGACATTCGACATTTGCACCAGAAGAGACACGTACAAAAACAATTGACGAACATTTTGACATTGAAAATTGAAAACGTTTATCGGATCCTTTACGGGGGGGAGTGTAATTCGGCTATATTTCCTAAATTTATAATCGTAGACGAAAGGCAGTAGTGTTAAAAGACGCAGGGGTTTGTGGGGCATCGCGTGATACTAAATTTCCTACAATCGGTCAAAAAAAAGTACAAAATGACGAAAGTTCCCTATTTTTCGGACAATAAGTTGAATATTTCGAAAACGAAAGCCAATATCGGAAAAATGAAATAAAGCTTCCGAGGCAGATAGATTGTCTACCGCTTAGAAAAAGAAATTTCGGAATCTGTCGAAAACTGTGGGCTGGGCAGGTGCCCTTTTCTTTGAATGATTATCAGATCAGTTACCCCGGAGAGTGAGATTCGGCTATATTTCGGTTATATGTTTAAATTTATAAAGGTATACGAAGGCAGTAGTGTTAAAAGCCGCAAGAGCTTGCGGGGCATCGTATGGTACCAGATTTTCGAAAATTGGTCCATACATGTTTTCGAAAAATTTCATAAAATTGTTTGACAAAAATGTGTTTACGTTTTTATTTTTTATGTTCATTTTTAATGTCCTCTGATAGTTGCGAGAAGCGCGAAATGTGTAAAAATAAATTAGGCCTTGTATAAAAAGTTTTTTTTTTAATATAGTTGTATTAAAAACTACAGACGTGATAAAAATGTATGTAATGTTTTTCAGCAACTTAAGTTCTTATAAAAGTCGAACGTTTCTTACAAACTATATTAGTGATACTTATATGCTTAGTATCAATTTTAATAAATCATATTTTTTAATTAAATCAAGTAACACAATTTTTTTTCTCCATTTTTCACGTCAACCTCTGATTTTATTAATAGTCGAACGTAGTCCCAAGACACATTATGTCGTGGAAAAATCGTAAATACGTGAATCGTGTGACGCCGAGTGATTTATTAGCTTTCTGAAATATTGATGTAGGGCAGATAATATTGCTAAATAAAGACATCACATGCTACATGATATGCAAAATACACACTGAGCTACTAGTACATTTCCGTGAATGAAAAGATCCCGGCCAAGTGCGAGCCGGACTCGCAACGAGGGTTCCGTACCCCTAAACAATACATTTGTGTTATGTATTTTTTTTTAATGCATACACAGGTACCCATCTGTTAGCAAAATTATGGTATAATTAGAACTCGTACGTCCTTTTGGTTGTATTATAAGGGTAGTGTAACGGTATGATTAATTTCAACAATTCATTTAAAAGTATTTTATAAGACAAAAAACCTTAAATAAGTAAAATGACGCATGTTGGCCTTTACACAACGGCTATATCCCACTAATTTGTTATTATGAAAACATTAAAACGATCTCTACACGAATAATATAGTTTTTTTTTAATTTATTTATTATTCGATTTTGGGTCAGCACATTACATACATGTCATAAAGTATAAAAATTTTGGTGCTACGAAATATTTCGTTTCCGAGTTAGACATCGCAAAGACCTGTGAAAGAAGAAATGTGTTTGTTTTGGTCACAGCTTACAAACATTATGAACATTACATTATGAATCGATGTTTTTAGTATTTCTTGTAAGGTACTTACTAAACGGCTCATCATATAAAGAAATCCTTAATTCGTACCTAGTTCAGTTTCTGAAATAGACCACGTAATCAAAATGGTCTAAAACTATAACATACATTTGAGCTATACTCAACGAGCTCTAGATAATGACCTACTCCCATGCCAGGGTAAAAAAATATATGAATTCGGCTTCTTTTTCACTGAATTTTCGATTCAATATACAAAATATCCGAATTTCAAGTATAGTATAACCATTATTTCGTTTATGAACTAGAGACCTGTGAGATACGGACAAACAGCAGGACGACAGCAACACGGGTCAACAACTTTTGCCCTTTTACTACGGAACCCTAAAAATTGATAGTTTGTGACCATTTTACATAATTAATTTGTTAGTTGTGCAACAAAAACGATTTGACGTTTGTGTTATCCAAACACGATATAATACGAGACTCATAACTCGGGATTATACGTAGTTTGTCTCTTGATATATACGATTTATTTTGAGTTGGTCGTTCTTTCACGGATTCAAAAATTCAACGTAATTAAACGTGTTAAATATAAAATTATTGTGGAATAGAACCCTGTCATTCTAAGTTTCATTGAGATGCTAATACCAACTATAGCTATGGGGATATAGGTACTTTAATTATGTGAACAAAATTGCAACGCTTCAGATCACTCGTTTGTCAGAACAAGTGGATAAATAGGTTAATGATTTCACAAGAAAGCTCAGGTTACAAAACTTGTTTGGTAGGTAACTACCGTTTTTCCGTACAATGCATCGTATAATATACGGAAGTTTGTTCAGTACAAACAACATTATCGTCAATAATACACCATAATTATTGTTGTGATGTATTGGGCAGTTCTCTTTTAAAGTACATAGCAGCGGCTTCGCCCGTATGTACTACGTATTCTCTGCTTTTTCAATCGCAACTTTTCTACTTTTCCAAAGATGGAAATGATTTTATAGAGCAAATATTTTTAAAGTTGAACAGCCTCGAAAATTTCAGAAGACAAAATATTATATAAAACGTGGTAACTTTTAAAAAGCGAAAAACCCATGGGAATTCTCAAAAAGTTGAAATAAAACATGGAAATTTTTAGAATGTGTGGAAACACTTCAGGAAGTTCTATTAAAGTCATTATAATAGTGAAAAATTCTCGAATATGCGGCAAAGCTCAAGAGAACTTTGTTTGGTATTATATATTGACTTTAAGTTACCTAAAACTATTATTTCAAATTACATAAAATTTTCTCTCACGTTCAAGAACTGTATGTATGTCATATCATTGTCTAGAATTAGTTTCGCTGTTCTCTGACTGCATACCACAGCTACAAACTATATGATTCAGGGTGGAAAATGTGAAATGTTGAATTCTATTTTCAAATTCGGAAACAAAACCAAATCGGTTGGGCAACGTTCGGAAAGCTACGCAAGTTTACGAGTCCGATAAAGAACAAAGTCTTGCAAGCCATACAAAAAAGAGGGCCAAGCCTGTGTCTGTTGCTCGCTCAATTCCTTAATTTCCACAATTGATTTCCACAGAAAACAAAATATGTAATAGGAGAAACCGTGTCATAGAGCAGTGTATTTTTGGTTTTTCGATATCACTCTTAGTTGTTTTACAATAAATTCAACCAAAATATAACTTTCTTCGAATTTTTATTCTGAAACTGTAATCCGTAAATTTTATAACAACAGAATTTTCAAAAAAAGAAAAACACCGCCCTCGGGACGGCCTTACTTAATAACGTTGCAAATTTTTGCTTTATAACATAAAGACACGCTCCCTCAGCTGTTTCGACGAGTATTTTATAGGTTATTTTGGGAATTTACGCCTGAATTAATTTACTCTCACTTACGAACGAGTCAAAGAACAGGGATTAAAACGGAGATAGCGGCTCCGAATTTAACGGCAGAGAGAAAAAATATCCCTTTAAACAATGCATGTTACCAGTAATGACTCACGACAATGAGACGTGATCCTTAAAGTAAACGCTGGCCTCGCTAACAAGCTTAGAATCGCTTAACGTGCTATGGACAGAGCTAGGCTTGGAATTTTTCTTCAGGGTAGAATATGTGAATTATTTACAAAGTGATACTAATGAAATAACCGTGCAGAAACATGTTTATAAATACATTATTTTATGATTTAGACATCGGAAAAAATTAAGATTGTCTATATTCAATAAAATAGTTTGAATCTCTATTTCATCTTATGACGTAAAACAAAGTGACTTTTTATACAACATACTCCTTCAAACAAAAAATAAAATAAAATGTGACAGTACATACATCAATGACATTTAGAATATTTTCTCCTCATTTTTTTTTTTTTTCAGGCAAGTGAATTATACAGTGTGCTTGTTGACTTTAAATGGAATACATTAATCCATCCTTAGACGAAATCTTCCCAAATAGTTGGATTGGAAAGCGAGTTCAAATTGAATGCCCTCCAAGATCTTCTGTTTTTAACCTCATGTGACATCGTTTTATGGAAATATATTTAAAAAAAGTTTATTTCGTAAAACCTGATAGAATTGACGAACATAACGAACGAATTACGCAGTACATCAGGAAAATATCAACACAAACGTTGAGCAATGTCAGAGATGGATTGCCCTTCGACTAAGGTATTCTCAGAATGCAGGTACTTCAACACACTGAACCTCTTTAATTGAAAAAATATTTCCATTTTAAATAGTTACTAGTAATCTACCCCCTTAAAAATTTTAGAAGAGTATGCCGAATTTGTGGTTAAAATACATTTTAAAAGAGAGGGTCACAAAATACTACCTTTAATTTAAAAATAAAAGTGGTGATGGTCCCCGCGCACCTGTTACGAAAATTTCCAAAAAATTATATTTAATTGCGTAAAAAATTTAAAAATTTATAATAATTATCGAGCAGTTTCGGACGTTATTGACACAATTTAATTTATTTAATAATGAATTTGTTCCAGTCAAAGTCAACACACTGTGTACAGCCCATCAAGTAACATCGTCAATCTAAATAAATAAATAAATAAATAAGAAAATAGCCCTCTTATATTGCTGTGCTCTCACGGGGCGTCAAATAGTGTATAAGATGATTTTGTCAGACCACCTAAAGATTGACGTGTGACAATGCAATAAATAAATAAATATACAAATATTTATATTTGTATATAAATAGATATCTTGGAGAAGAAAAAGTTCTCAAATGGCGAAAACGAGCCGGATGTCGTAGTGTGGGACGGTCACCTATTAGTTGGACTGAGAATCTTACGAAGATGGCGAGCCACGGTTGGTTACAGCTAGCCCAAGACCGTGTTGTAGAGATGTAAGGGACACATTTGTCCAGTAGTGGAAATTCAGCAGTGGAAATGATGAGACTGATTTTTTAACTTAAACGAATTCTTGAGATTGTTTTTGTGGAAAAATATTGTGGAATAAATACTTACCCGGCTTTATAATAAAAATCGCATTAAAATGGATCTCGTATAATTTGGATTATGACCGAATAGACAAATAGACATTTAATTCTATATAGAGATAATATAAAACTTTTCGAAATAAATAAAAACTGTACACAATAGTATAATTCACATCAAAATCGGTCCCTAATAATCTAATTTGGGATGAAAGACAATGCAAGTTAAAGACTAAACATATATTAACTAAACTATTCTGAACAAATATTTATCATTTGTACAGCTAGTGTTTTGTACGTATTTAACTAGATACAGTTCTTGTAGAAACCGAGCTGAAGCCAAACCGGGGCCGTGAAGTTTGAGTCTGGGGTTATTTCAATTGAAATCGAATGTAAATTTCATACAATCTGAAAAGACGACATTATTATTTATCAGTACCTAGTAGAGAATATATACAGGCGGAAACAGAAAATAAAAACGAGTTCATACGACGAGACCTTAACCTAAAAATTGTACAACAATTATGTACAAAGTCCATTTAAGGTCTGGGCAGTGAGTGGAACGACCACGATAAAAACGACATGTCTACCTTCCATTGACCGTCTTTCTGCGCTTTCTTTCTTAGGGCCGTATTGTATAATTCACAATATAAACGCATACTATCAGTGATTGTTAGAATATTGAGCTGAGGAAACTTAAACGGATAACCGATCACATATCCGACAATAACACAGCTCAAGCCACAAGGGTCTAGTGAATATAAATATGGGAAAAAAAATTGCGACTTTAAAAAAAATTCTCAAAGGCACCGTCATCGATCTAAACAGAACGTAGAAGTACTTAATGAAGAAGTACTTAAGTATCTTTTCACATAAAACGCATACAAATTACATTTACAGGCATCAAAAATCTTCATACATGTCCAACTTCTAAGCCATATTTAAAAAAAGCTTATCCAAATTTTGTAAACAAAGGTTCTAGAATAAACCTTTGCTGAACATTATAAACTACCGCTTTTGAAATAATTGAATAAAAGAACTGCTTTTTCAAACACTATTTTTTACATTCAAAAACGACGGTTTTTTTTTAACTGTTTCGAAATCTATGTAATGTTTTCAAAAATGTTTTATTATTTTTATAGACAATCACTATGCCACTAAAATCATTTCTCTACCTCTTCAACTTTAAGAATAAATAGCGGATTCTCCCTTACCTGGGTTTTCATTCTCATAACATTTCAAAGACATTTTCAATGTCAACATGTATTTTGGGGTCAGGGGTGACTAATTTAGATGATGACAACAATACTTCCCTCTATCAGAAAGGTGTCTCTACGGGTATGAATGACTTCGTTTGTAATATATGGTATAGATATAATTGGGTACTAATTATTTGTTAATTACGACATAATAAAATTCAGAGATAACATTTTTGAAAATACCTACACACTAGCTTTTTTCATTTAGATCTATAAATCATACAATAATTTATTATATTCCCGAGAACCATACCTACAAGACATAACGATGCTGAAATTACTCACAACTTACTAATGGCGTAAAACTGTAACAATATATTGTACTAGTCATGAGTCAGCAACAGACATAACTCACCTTGATCCGGAGCGTTTTCTTGAAAATTTTAAACTTCATATTTTAAGGCACTGCTCAGTTCATCAACTATGTATACGATATTAAATATTTTAAAAATCTACTAACTAGTAGGAAACTGTTACTATTAGTAACGATTGTATGTGAACGCCGTGTAAATACAATTCACACTGAAATTACGATCGACGGACGTATGAACGTGAACCGTAAACAAACTGAATTTAAAAAAAAAGTTCATGCGTCCGCTCGGTGCCGCGACCGCGTAATGTTTGACGTAAAATCAGACAGATGTAGAGCTACGAAGTTGGCGCGCGCACTCACCGGAACAGACTACAGACATTAAGACTGGTCACACCAGCTTTGAATTTTCATGCAATCGTAGTACTATGTAGTACGATGGATGTCTGCACCGCGCTACTATTTTGAAAAACAGAATTAAAAACGGACTGAAGTAAAAAACGTGACAGCCATAGAAAATTTTCCTTTTTTGACGACTAAAATGCGGTATCTTCAACCGTATTCTTGAATATGAAAAAGTATTCTAAACAAAATTGTGCAAAAATCCTTAGTGGTATGTTTTTGAGAATAATAAATAACATTAGCAATAGCTGTTTTGTTACTGAAATGAAATTTATTGTGTTTTGCATCTAGCAGCCTCAAGTACAATACTTTCAGTAACGAACGGCGATTTAATAAATGAGTACAATATTTCCAAATATAAAATAAATGTAAAACAATTTGAAGAATGTCGATTATAACAATGTACAAGAAGTTAAATATTCTGTTGTCGAATATATTAGGTTAGCCAGAAAGAGTTTAGTGTATATTGGGAATCTATCGTAGAGCTGGAATAGTCAGCGAAAACAGAAAAAGAAAATGATAATACCGTGTCGTGGATGGCACTTTTACGTTATTAAAAAGGATATATAATGAGTACTCGCGGACATGTCGATATAGAGCTGATTTGGAAATAAAAACATACTTTTAACGAAAAGTCAACTCGCAGATTTCCGAAACCTACTACGATTCGCTGTTTAGGTAAAATATTACTTGGGTTTGAACAATAATATTTGGATGAGTGTATTCTAAACATAATACAATGTCAACAAAAATTACAAGCCAAGTTTTAAGTACTTGTATGTGTGACTGTTACGTGCTACATTCCTGTCACGTCAATCTTACAACTGAGTGCGTAGGGAACAATTATTTCTTCGATATTGATGCAGTATCCAAGAATAGACTGAGCTAAGCTTTCTGCGAAAGCTGAGCTGAACTTTCATGGGAAATTGTATCCGTTTTTATAATAACATTCCTAAAGAAATGTTGAACGTAAATTCAAATCAATTTATAAAGCGAGTTAAAGTCCAACTTATGAAAAAAGCTTACTATTCTATTAGTGAATATTTAAATGATAAGTGTGCATGGACATCATTGAAATAGTTGTATGCATTTTAGATTTTAAAAAAAATGAAAAATTAAGAGATACACATATTTAAATAAAATAAACAGGGAGGAGTTTCTTGCCGGTTCTTCTCCTTCTAGTTTTTTGACTTTCAATAAGTGTGTGTAAACATCTTATATTGAATAAAAGGTTTTTGAATTTGAATAGACTGAGCTAAAGAAATATATATTTGATTTAAAAGTTTGGGTGCTGTTATGTGTTATAGCTTTTTGAAAACCCATTTAAGCTTCCTAGTACTTGATAGCAAGCTGAACTGGATTAGTCATTAGACAAAAAACTGAATAAAGCATGTATAACCTTCTGGCAATGCCGCAATATGATAGGTAAAAAAATGGTGACTATCCCCATATATTACGCTGTGGCTGTACAAGACGGTGATACGCCCAGCAATAAGTTATGGAGCTTTGGTCTGGTGGACAAAAGTCAACCTGACCACGGCAATAGCCAGACTACAAACATTCCAAAGACTGGCCTGCATGGCGACCACAGGGTGCATGAGAACTACCCCTAAGGTGGCCCTTGAAGTCATGCTGGGCCGTTTCACCTGTTTGTAAAACAGTAAGCGGCTACTGCAGCAGTGAGACTAAAAGTAATGAGTCTATGGATTGATAACAGGGTTCCACATTCTATAATACTCGACAACTATATAATATATACTATATAAGCCGATGCTTACGGCTGTAAATGACAAGAGCCCTAATTTGTTTTCGACAACAAGTACAAGATACAGCTGCACTCTTATGATGAGCGTTGTGGCTCGGGAGAGCTTACGGTCGTCACGGACGGGTCCAAAACAAATTCGGGTACTGGAACCGGTGTAATATCTGAGGATTTAAACATCAATATGACGACCGCTTAGCCTAGTGGGTAAGGACCCTGCCTACGACGCTGGAGGTCCCGGGTTCGAATCCCAGGTCGGGTCAGTATTTATGTGATGAATATTGATACTGGTACCGGGTCTTGGTTGTTATATGTATGTGGTGTTTTCGCTTGGTACCCAAAATACAAGCTAATGCGTAGTTTGGGGCTTAGACGTTGTTGTGATGTGTACGTCATTATTATTATTATATATATAATATATCGGAGCCGCTGGGAACCTGTAATTCCGTATTCCAGGCCGAATGCACGGGTATTATACTGACATCACTAGGGATGTAAGAGAATTTAGTATTCGTATACTCTCGGACAGCAGAGCGGTGCTTCAAGCCCTAGAAAGTATCACCATTATATCGGGGTTAATATACGACCGTCACCGAGCACTGAAGAAGGTATGTAACCATAACAATGTTACACTTCAGTGGATAAAGGGACACGGTGACTCTCGCAGAAATGACGCGGCGGACCAGCTCGCAAGAAGAGGCTCAGAGACCGTGGCGATCGGACCTGAACCCATTTTGCTATTGCCGTTTAGCTGGGTAAAGTCAACGCTACGTCAACTCACGAGAATACAGCATGAACAGGTTTGGTTGAACCATTCGCCAGGACAGCCCTACCAACACTTAAGACTAATCTGGCACGTAAGTTGCTTCGACTGAGAAGAGACCAACTACGTTTGGTGGTCGGAGCTCTGACTGGTCATGGTCCTTTTAACAAACATCTATATAATATAGGTATTACAGACAGTCTTTTATACAGAGTCTGCATGGAGGCGGAAGAGTGGCCGCCTACTGGGCCAAACACCTCGGATCCTGAGATCGCTCCCAGAAGCCATCGGCAACGTGAAGAGTCTGCTGAGCTTTCTGGTAGAGCTGGGTGGCAGGAATAATGCCGCCCACCTACGGAAAATAGGCGCTTTGTCGTCGAGTTGGGGAAAAGACCCCGTTCTCAAGTATCAAGCTTCCTGATTCTGTAGTATGATGTAGCGCTGGCTAGTTGCAAGCCAGGCGCTCGATTTAAAATAGATAATTTGAATGTGAACAAATTCAAATTATGTATGTTAGGAACACGAGCTTGGAAGGCTCGGTTTTTTGAAATAGACGATTTCGGGGTGTTCGTTGAGGCGGTTCGTAGTGTAAAGATCGAAGTGTCGTGCGAATATACGTGTTACTGTAATATTGCAATCGCGATTACGAAATACAGTCTTTTCCTTTCAGCATTCATATCTTTCATTTCAGCTCTATTAAGCTACGATCCCAGATAAAAATATAATTAATTCAGAAAGAATATACAAGCGAGATTATATAAAAAATTTCACTCTCTACAATACATAGTCTAGAGGTCGACAATGTGTGGCTCGCGAGCCGCATGCAGCTTTTTTGATTTAAAATTGCAGCTCTCCAGTAACATATGCAACATTAATTATTTTATTATCAAATCCCTTTAAAATCGTACAATCGAACCATGAGTGAGTACCATGGGTATCTCTCACCCACTCCAGCGTTTTTTGCATTAATATAATAAAAAGTAACGTAAAAAGCCAACTAACAAATGAAAATCTAGAGTTGTGCTTGAAATTAAAAAAAAAAAAAACAATTTATGAGCCAGATTTAACCAAACTTCAAAAGTATTCAATAACTGTAGTTATATTATGGAATTAATTATTTTATTATTCTGGCTAAAATATTTTAATATGTTTTGTACTAAAATCTTTCGTATGTTTTTGCATAAATAAACATTATTTCATATTTAAAACGCAGTTTATTTTAAATCTGAAATCAAAAACCACTGAAATAAAAATTTTTGTGGCTTTTTAAAGACTTGGAAATTTTGGAAATTATAACTTTTGGCTGTACCATATCAAAACATTGCCAAGTATGCCAAGTAAGTCGCTTATCGATCATGAGTCCTAGATATTTTGTTGAATCAACTCTCTCAAGAACAACGCATTTACAGTCGCTATTATCTGAGGTTTTACAGTGATGTATTTTTAACGTATGACTCTTACTACGTTGGGTTGAGTTGTTAATGAAGAAACAGGCATAATTCGTTTTGTTAGTGTTAAGAGGGATTAGGTTGGTTTTTAGCTATTCTGAAATCATTAGAAGCCCTGCTTCAGCATTCTTATATACTCAAGTCCAAGATGTATCTGTGAAACCTATGACTGTGTCATGAGCATAGTAAAACACTTTGCCTTCCTCAATGATATCGTGTCGTGTATAAGTAGATATGTATATATAAAAAAAACAAAAATTAGAAAAAATATATCACTCGATTATTACCAAGGGCGGAGTTCGGGCCTTTGGAAATAAAATGTATATTTTACGAGTTATTCAATGAAATCATTTTGGCGCTTACGAGCTTGTATTCCACGTCAGATTTTTATCCTTATGATCTACACTCGTTCCATCACGTAACCCCATGCTTTTGATTCGGTCAATCAAGAACACTTCGCCCGTGCTCGGACCAGCAGAACGACAAATGTATTCATACATGTAAATAAACGGATTATCTATTAGGTACCGATACCGAATTTAACCTATGTAAGACAAAAAGAATGAATTTGCTGCTAGTTAGTAGTGCTGTATTTTGGTGTTATTAAATAAAATAAATAATAGGTATATCAGGTGATCTTTTCATCACCTCTCAAATTTTAATGTTATAATTTTTAGTGAATATAATGAAATAGGTATGTGCTTTTTCTTTTAGTACCAATCGGCACCTACAAAAGTTGCCACTTTAAAGGTGCTAAAGTGTTATTTGATAAAATTGTATATGAATCAGACTAGAATAAATTTTGATGAAAAATTACATATTTAAGAACTATTTTTCATATTTTATACAAATTAATACGTTATAAACATCTCAACGTTCCTTCACGCTTGCTGTTTGACTAAGTTTAAAAAACCTCATATAACAGAAGCACCACCTAGTGTACAAACATGAAAAAATAAATTACAAAGAATGTTGCGATTAGTAAGCAGTATAAGCCCGTTTACGCACGATTAATAACTAAATAAACATAATTCTAAGTAAACATTACGGTAGTATGAGGTGTGCAAGTGTAACGCGAGAGAAATTATAATTTCACTTGGAATTCTTCATATTTAGATAAAAATTGTAATGAACAAGGCATATTTCATCTGCTAATCGTAATTTTAGCGATTTTTTTTTTACATTAACAGTATATATCAAAAACTTAAAAAGTTTTCCCGTATACTGAGATTCGTCTGCGGGTAGATCGAAATCTCATCAATCTCGATGATTACGACATATCAAAAGAATAAATTGCATTACTATAATTATTCATGTGTTTACCTTTCCCAATGAAAATAACAACAAATGAGTAAATAAGTGGGTCAATTAGAGTTTAGTATCACTTGTTATTTATTGTGCTTGTCCTTTTTCCGTATGAATAGTGTATAAGTAAATACATTTGTGTATACATTCCAAATTAAGATAACCTACCTCATGATCTGGTCCCGGTTTGGATGCTAATCTCGCTTCGGTCAATTGATTTTTCAATGCCCTGTGACAAAAAAAAATCATTATTACCTATTGGAACTATAATAACACTTTTTATGGACTGACAGAATCACAGCCAATAATCTGAACTTATTTTGTGGTTAATGTTCTCCACTAGCCATTAGGTGGTAACTAGGCAACAATAAAGCCTTCCAATTTTACAGCCACCAGACAGTGCTGGAGCCACTGGGAGGTGACATATTTTGTTGTCAGGGAAGTTTTTTTTTTAAGGACATTTAGAAGTTTCCCATTGCCTCCATTTGAAGCGTCAGTCATCCAATCTACCAGATAACTTGCAGATATCATTTGCATTACCCACAGAATAATCAAACATCACTAACATATAAAGCTCGCCAGCTTGCCGCGTTTGTTTCTCTCGTTTCTTAAGCAAGTCCGCACAATACTGCAGCGTCACTAGGGTGGCATCGCAGGTGGCTCGGAAGGACGCGCTCGATGCACGAACTTCATTCGCGATCAGACACAAAGCATTCCCTGTGACGATATAAAGATTTGTTATATTTATGCATAGACATACAGTCTGCGCTCAGCGTCGTCCACCACTAGACCATGAATTAAAAACTGAAATTTGAATACCACTACAATTTAGGTCAGTGACAAAAAAAAATAGTTTTTAAAAATTTGATTGTATGGTCACATATATCACATTAGAACAATATATTTGAATACTTTGTGATTCCTAGGTTCGAAGGTGTGAGTATTGGTACTGCATGAGCTTTTAGTTCTGATCCCTTATTTGATAAATTAATAATAACAATAATAAAAATGCCAGGGACATCTCACACACGGCCATCTAGATCCAAACACAGCAGAGCATGTATTATGGATACCAGGCAACTGATATACATACTCAGAAATATATTTTTTTATAATATATAAATAGATATTTTGTACCAAGATACAGAACAAAGACATGTTCATGCACATAAATATTTATCCCGTGCGGGAATCGAACCCGCAACCTTTGGTTGTGTAGTCAGGGTCTGTAACTAATTGACCAATCAGTCAGTATTATTTTTATTATTAATTATCAATTATCGTATGCAGATCATTCGATAATTTATTTTTCAGTGTGAAATACCCCATTGTAAACACTGGACATAAACAGTTTATCATACCATCAGCTAACTTCACGGCATCAATAGCGTCGGAACTATCATCATTCATCTGAGGGTAGGATGAGACGCATAATTCAAAATATTGTTGTAGTTGGCGTGCTTGTTTCCCTAGCAGTTCACTGTATGTGTCCAACTCGGCGATCTTCTCCGTAAGACGTCGTGACACGCTCCCTGAGTATGCAAACAATAAAAAACATTAATTCTATATACATAGCGCAATTTAACAATTGTATCCATGTCGGTACAAATTTAAAATGTATTTTACTGTAAATAATAATAATACAAAGGACATCTCACACACAGTCATGGAACAAATAGATATATTCATATACACACTAGTTATGTTGAAAGAATTATTCATCCTGGCACAGAAACATAGTTTGGATAAATAAATAACAAAATTACCATTGCCTAAACGAAAAGTACAAACACTGGCAAGACTAATGATCTCTGGAGCAATGAGGACAACCCATTCAGCAGCCCCATTCCCTGCTTAGTCTACAAGTGAAGAAAAGAGCACTTGGATAGTGGTTCAAACTTGTAAGTTCTAGTAAACTCGATCTAGGAAAGAGTCAACCAAGCTATCCGGCTCGGAGTTATAAGCACAGTGCCACAGATGCCACTGCTACAGTAATACCTAACACGTCAATTGACCAAGAAGCAGATTGTCAACAATGTATTTTGACTAGCGCTGTATCTAAATTGATAAAATTCTTTTATCTTAACAGGTTATGAATATATGAAACTGTTTTTGTGTAAAAGAAAAAATTCCCTCATCATAACTAGTAATATATACCGCGGAACTATGTTTTCTATGTAATCGAATATATGCATAATATGTGACCCATTTCTTACAATTTTTTAACCCCTCTCCCCTCGGTGACCACCCATAGTATATGGCAAGACCCCTTTCCCCCTCGTATTTTTATATGGTAATTCATAAATAGGGTTTAAATCATTTCTTACAAACACAAAGTTAAAAAAATAATTTAGCTTATACTTGTCGTGCATATCCTCAATTACAAGTGAAAAATATATGTAAAAACATATTCTAACTGAAACTTATTTTACAAAACAAGTCTTTTTGTCTTTTATTCAGAATTATTTTCTTAAAGGATATTGACTATGTGACGAAGTCCCTCCCTCATGTCCCTGTGATTAAGTGTGGTATTTCGAAGACTCCTCGAGCCCCGCCCCCACCCTAAAAGGGTCACATAGAATGGGTACGTTCCCTAACTGGTTACAAAACATCCATTTGATGACAGAGTAGTGACAGTATTATTGGTTAGCAAATACCTACCTCATATTTCAATAATAGTGCTTTGCTCAGTATTTTTTTTTTTATAAAATAAAGATTTTTGGAAAATATACTTAGATATGAATGACATACTGATTAAATGTGAATATTTTTCGATCTTACTTACATCTGAACTGGTTCTTTAAATAAGAAAATCATGCTTGCAATAAATTAACATTTTATTAGAAACAATTTGCTACATTAGTTATTTTTTAGAGTTTATCATTATATATTTGAACACACTCAGTTTTATCATAACGAAATCGTGTCTTAACCTAATGCTTCCTTCTATACCATGGGGATTTTCATTTGAAAGAATTACTTTTAATGTCATTGGTTACTTAACTCTAGAAAATGTTACATATAATGTAACATGCCATGCATGAAAACTGACAATCATAGGCCGACAAATTTGAATGTGTGGCCTAGAGATTAGTGAACACAACGATTGCATTGTTAGTATTTGATGCAAGCGGAACATATTCGTATTTTATGATAATATCATATAGCACCATATCACAAAATTTTGAGGTGACAGTTATGATTATTATCCGTCAGCAACAATACTAGTACCACAAAAATTTATGAACTATATAAAATTGTAAGCATGAGAGTGGATAGAAAGTTCAAAACAAGAGAATCAAAAAAATTTTTTTTTGTTAAAATATTTTTTTACTAGAAATACAACTAGGTACTTATATAGGTAAACTTAAAAATCAAAACTTTATCTAAATACAAAATTTTATTTAAATTGGTAGAACCTTTTCCGAGATACAAATAAAGTTATATATATAGAATTGCAGTGTAAGATTAAAATGTAAATACATATATCTATTCAAATTTCAATATGAAACTTACCCTGAGATCCAGTTGACTGTAGAGATGTAAGGGACCCATGTCTTCTCAGACCACCTCCATTGCTACTACTATCTGAATTTGTGCCATATCCAGACTCAATCTAAAATATGTCAGACAAAAAATTGCATGTGAAGAAAAGTACGTACCTGTTAATATCATAATTGAAGTATTTCAAGATTTATTTTTAATATGAACTACACACTCTGCTAACCCCTGAAGGAGTTTCATAAGATAATAAACAAGTCAAATGCAGACTCATACCTCAAGGGTTCTGCACTATAATACAGTCATTAAACACGTTGTAATTGGAGATTGAACATCAATTGAAAATATATGCATGAGATATGTAATTAAAAGAGTATAATTGTAAATTTTTTTTAAATACCTATCTTTGATCATTTTATTTATCAAAAAGTGTTGAGATTTGTCAATTCTAAAAAGAAAAAATTATTATCTCCATAGTTCAAAACCAAATAACATGAGTATTTTGATACAATTTTTATATTGTTCACTGCATTGCCATTTCCTACCGTTTCCTATCACACTCTGTATTCCATATTTCTTGTTCTGATCATAACTTTTATTGCCATCTCCTAGCTGCCACATGGCATGATAAAACATTGTGAATTTACTAAAGTTACTAAAAAAATCATTTATAATATTAGAAACTAGTAACTGAACTTTTCCCACTGTGTAATGAGCCATTCTTTTATACAAGATTTCAAAATTTTGTGTAAACGGGAAACAAGTAGGTATGTCATACATTTTTTACAGGTCTCCTGTCATCCAACAAACAATCAATAATAACCATTAGGTACAAAACTATTGTATTGTCCATTCAATTCCATTCAACCTTGACACTGATGCATCTTATCAAGAGGCCGGTCAGCATTAGGTTCAATTATGTATAAGATTTTGTTATTAATAAAAAAAATAATGTGCCAAATTTTAATTGTAGGTATATTGTATTTATGTTTGCTGTTATGTTTGTATCACTTATTTTTTATAACTGCACGGTATGATTTTCCGAATAATATGAAAAAGGTTTTATAAGTAATAACCCACTTTGAATGATTCCAATACATCAATCCAGTGCTGTTTTTCTTCTGGGTTAGATGCCCTCAAATACCAAACACAATCATTTACAGACACATCAAATCGGCAGTCATCAAATTCATGCGGCTAAAAATAAAATAACATATATTAGTCAGAAAAATACTTATTAAATCATCATGACTAATAACGATAAAATTTAGATATAGATAAAAAGTACTTAACGTAAGAAACAATATTGAGGTCGCTAATCACAGGACCATTTAAATTGTCAAGGTCGCATAAGAATCGCCGACATGCAACTGGTTTTTTTTTTTACCATGGCCACTACATAATGCGTACGAATTATTATAAAGAATTTTCATTGGAAAAAGTACAAAATTGCAATGTTCAACAAGTTTCAGTTACAAACATGTAGCAATTTTATATTATTAATTATATATTATTTCATAGCCATTTATTTACGATACCTTAACTTTAGCTTTCTTCAAACATAAGGCACCTCGGCATCCAAGATTACTTTCTAGTTCATTCTTGTAATACGATAATGTAGAATCCTTTAAAACGATAAATCTATCTTGCCATCCATGAATATAGTTAGTCCATTTACTCAAGTAGCCCCGCAGCTCAGGAAATCCATTTTCCTCCAAATCCGAGTTATCACTTACTGTTGCAACTTCTTCGATCATTTTTAATATGCTTAATACTAATTTCACATTAAAAGCTACTCCAAAATTAAACAAAAAAGTAAATAAACACAATGCAAGCAATCTCAGCAATCTGACCTCCCCATAACTGACCACAGAATAATAAGGACAGATTATTAATAAGCTTGTATAATAACAACCCCAGAATAATAATAACTGACTAACTCAGTAAGTGTCATTGACGTGATACTAGGCACAGGACAGTGCACTTGGCTCTGTGAAACGAGGAGATGAGTTGGCGGGGTCAGAGATGTCTATAGGTCAGAGTCCGTTTGTCCCTTTCTTTGTAAGGTAACAATAATTTTCTTTCGTTGAAAAAAAAAGACAAATAATCCATATGAATCATTAATTTTTACCACACAGTACAAACAAATAAATTAAATATGTGTAATTATTTGCAGGTAGGTATATAAATTTAAAGGCTTATGTTTAACTTATCACCAGATATAGTAAAATATTACGTCAAAAATAGTAAATGACCACCAAAATTAAAATCGCATTTAAGTGTGAAATTATAACCAAAGTTTTTACCTCTTGCTATCCTATTAAAGCAAATGACTCCAAACAAATCATTGTTACCCCAAAAATAGTAAATGATCACCAAAATTATAACCGCATTTTAATGTGAAATTATAACCAAAGTTGTTACATCTTGCTATCCTATTAAAGCAAATGACTCCAAACAAATTATTGTCAACCCAAAAATAGGTAATGACCAACAAAATATTTACTACATTTTAATTTAAAATGACATGCAAATATTTTTATGTCATTCAGAAGATTATTCATCCATTTCAAATTAGTTTTGTGTTGGGAATTTATCAACAGACTTCTAAATAGACCATTAACATAAATAAAACTAATTCGAAATTGATTAATAGGCTTCTGAATGGCTCGTCGCTCCGCTCCGCTTCGCTCCTCGCATTGACATAAACCAACCTAACCTAACCTAATGATTTCAAAAAATAGACCATTAACCTAAATTGACCTGATTGGAAATTGTTTATTAGACTCCTAAATAGACCATGGATAAATGACATGTGTAACACAAAAAAGAGTGAAAAATTACAAAAAGTAAGAAAGTCTTGAATACTACACCGGAAACCATACCCAAATCTAAATCGCGGGAGGGGTGGTGTCGCGGGAGGGGCTTTTGAGCTTGAGACATAACTTAATTTGGCATCATTATACTTTATTTGGTAATGTACCAACATTTTATGGCAATCATGGTGGTTTATATTGGCAGTAATAGCGCATTAATTTGCTCGCTAAGATTTGGTGATCATTTACTAAATTTGGTCTTTGAATATAATTTTGAAGTACAGTCGTGACTAAAATAGCCAAAACTATTGTAATTTTAGACTTTATTTTTTGGTGTTAATTATATTTTTTTGGTAAAAGAGTTTAGGGTATTAAAGTATTTTTTGGTGGTCATTATATTTGTTCCGAAATTTAAATATTGCGAGGCGTCACGGGACGCCTGGCAGTTATGAAACATCGAGTTTGTACAAGTAACATGAATAAAAGATAAGATTACGACGGAACCTAAATGTGGCATAATGAAAAAATTAATATTACGATTTTTTTACAGAAAATGATGACTATTTATTTATTTCAATATCAAAAATTTACTTCAAGTTGCAGCAACTCAATTCTTTTAATCTGTGACTTCAGAAGTAGTTATAGATAGACTATATTCGTCTATTTCACAACGGTGCGCCCCAACTCGCGAAACTTAGTGCCTCCATTCACGAGCGCGCCAAACGTCCAAATGGCACGACAGCACTCCAAAATCCGTCCATGAATGGAAAAACCCTACGCGATACGCGTGGCGCGGTCGACCGGGTTGGATATCCGACCGCACCAAAATCAACAAGCTGGCGCGATGCCGCGCCACGGCTTGGAGCCTCTCCACGCTTGTCGTGAATGGGAATATCGTCGGCCACGCCGACCGCGCCACGTTAAACTCTCCCAGTGAATGGGGAAATCGCACTCCAAATATTTGCCACTCGCTCGCGGGTTGTTAAACAGAGTAGACACGTTCACGGACACTCTAACACTAAAATGAAAAGTGGTAGAGATTTTGTTTTAGATGTCATTAAAAGATACAGAGAATTGCCTTGTCTGTGGATGACAACACATTTCGATTATCATGACAAAAATAAACGATCAGAGGCGTTAGAACAATTCGTTCTATTCTTCAAAACCTAGGACATAAATGCTAAAAAAGAAAGTGTATAAAAAATTTTTTCAATGTGAAGTAGTTTAAGAAAAACATATTAAGGAATGTATTATATTAACATTTTTATTATGATAAAGTAGTTATGTGGATTAAATAGTCAAGTTATTAAAAAAATATATTGGGTGGGGGAAAAATTTCTTTGCATTTTCAATGAAAACTCAAGACTTTTTTTTCAAAGTTTCCATTTCCAGTCTTTAGTCCATTTACTCTTGGGTTTTTTTTCTTAATGCTTACACAGATAGCTGTTGCCACTAATAAATATTCCTCTTCCGAATCCATTTTCACAGACTGCAATCACAGTAACCGTTCACATACACGTCGAAAGCACAGAGGGGTGCGACTAACGCGGCGCGGTCGTGAGTTCACATGAAAAAAACCGTCCGTCCAAATGGCACCGCTCCACTTGGCGCAGCTTCGAATGGCGCGCTCGTGCATGGGGGCACTTACGCGGAGCTATAGTGGAGCGCGCCGTCGTGAAATAGACGAACTATATTTCACGACGGCGTGCCTATAGCTCCGCGTAAGGTGCGCGCGTAAGAGGAGCAGATGCTAACATTTAGTTACTGGCCGGCAGTCGGTCAGTTGATTCGATTTAATACGAATTTAAGAAAAAAAATTTAACAAAACGTAATAATTAATAATTTACTTAGTAAAAAATACTTAAATAAATAAAAAGGTTCTTTTTTTCTCTAAATAGCATGGCAACGCGTCGCCACGGCATGCATAGCCACGAGAACGATCAGTTTTATACCTTCGCCAATATATGTTTCACATCAAACGCAACACGTCAGGAAACATGTATAAAACAATTTAATTATCCTCCAATAGGGTCCTGTCCTAATAGGATAAAATTTTATTTACGATTTTTACTTCAGTTGTTTTACGTTAAATAAATAAAATTATATGATATTATAGTACCATAGGTACTACTTTCTTAACGCTTTTTTTCAATAAAAATATTCTTAAATTTACTTGGTATTTATTTAACGCTCATCTTTCAATAACATTTCATTACGACATTCGTGACGTTTCGTAATATTTCGTAACATTTCATGACATTTCTTGACATTTCGTGCCAGCCCGTGATATTTCGTGACATTCTTTATTTTCATTTCAGCAAAACCAGCATAAACTGTTACTATTTCTCCGGAATGCGTCTTTGACGAGTAGTTTTACAAATTTTTACGGCACAAGTTGGCATCGCGCACGTTTACTCAGCGCTAAGCCATTACACTGATTAAAAGCCGGTTGGAAGACTTATTGCGTTTTGGATGACTTCCTGCGCGGACACTTTAGAACGCGGCCGGCACATCCAGTTATATTAATGGTATATCAATGCAATCGATAGATATTTCCTTACATATTAACAAACTGGTATTCATTTTTCATGTAACTATGCAGAT
This sequence comes from Luffia ferchaultella, assembly GCA_949709985.1. NCBI lineage: Eukaryota > Metazoa > Arthropoda > Insecta > Lepidoptera > Psychidae > Luffia > Luffia ferchaultella. The sequence continues at coordinate 12,344,632 of OX453255.1, forward strand.
TTCACGTAATTAACGTTCAAAGTTCTTGAGTTTACGTAGCTATGGCGAGAGAGGGGCATGTGCTGGCGAGAGGGGGGACGACTCGCCCCGCACCTCGGCGCTGCTGTGCGGCGATGGTGGGGCGGCACCGCGCATGCGCAAAGCATTCTATGTTAATACATAACGTCTTTTAATCTTTTTATTTAAAACGTCACCAACATTTAGAATATTTATTTTCTTTTAAGGTATCTACTTAACAACGAATTACACAAAATTCTACTTCAAAGTTAATATTTCAAAACATCAACTGATGTGTATTTTGTCAACGTGGTATATATAATTGCTTACATTTTTTGACACAACGTGGTATTTCTATGAACATTTAATGGAACTAATAAGTACTACGTACAACTGAAATATCATCTCTTTAACATCAGCATGGTCATACGTATACTGGTGATTTAAAAAAAAAGTGTGAAATGGAAGTAACTGTGTGCCAAACTACCTCTTTCTTCACCACATCTGTGTGGCTAGCGTAAAATACTGTACCACTATATTGAGAAAAGTACTAATGGTGAATTTAGGTTCTATTATGAGGAAACCGAGGAAAAAAACTACGCGTCATCATAATTACGTTAGAGGAAACATAATTTTCGCATATGTTTTCCTCTTCATATTTTTCATTTTTAATTATGGGTGTCATCCAGTGCTCGACTGATGATTAACACTTTTCTTAGGATAGGTAAATAGTGGCCTCCAAAAGTTAGATAATGGTATTGATCATGCAATAATCGCTCACGTCACGTTCTATTATCACTGCTTAAAATATTTGGACTTAATTTAATGGGACAATGTACATGTATGTTTCGGCCGCTAATATCTCCGGAAGTTTTGCATCGATTTTGATGGTTTTTGTGTTCGATCACTATTTTCCAACTAAGGGTAAATACAGTGAAAGAATTATCGAAACAAGGTCACTAGATTTAAAGTTATAGAAATATTGTTTTGAGATCCGTAAAAAAAATAAAAGAACTTTTTTATAAAAACAAAGAACCGGGTTTAAAGAAGTCGGTTTTTTGTTTTTGCAGAGTATTTACTAAACAGCTTAATTTTTGCCTTCTTTTCCTTTACATTACTTACACTTAACATTATTTAGGTGCCATAACTTAGCTTTATTTGGGTACCCGTTATAGCAAAGTTATAGTAGAATACTTGACTTCATTACGTTTTTCAAAAACTTAAGTAAAATAATTTGACAAAAGTGTGTTAGTAGGTTTTATTTTTGATGTTAATTTTCAATGTCCTCCCATATTTTGAAATAAGAAAACTTGATGATCTACGCACAGAGTCTGATACGTTCGTAAATTATTCTTAGAATAGGATATCAGATTAAAATAAAATCGAAACAGTCCGAGAGATGTCAACTTTCCTAGGAAGTCCCACATTCCACATATATTTGTTCCTTATAATTAGGTATATAAAGTTATTTGTTAATAATAAATGTAAATTGATTTGGATCACTCGTGTATGTATTTTACTCGATATCTATACAGATGTATGTATGTTTGTAGAATTATAATTTGAAAACTGCTAAATGAGAAACGATCGAATTAAAGGTTTTACTTTACTAAATTATGACATATGTTTTTGATACGGACATATAAAAAACTTTATATTCATTTAAAAAAAAAAAATCATTAGTGCCACAGGCACAAGATAGGCTAAGTGATCTATTTTTTCTCCGATCCGATATTATTTCTCCGATCGTAGTCAAGAATAATAATTAAAAAGTCCTGTTATAGTCCTTTTTATTCTACGTAACTTTGTCACCCTAATCAGAAAGAGACAGTATGGCACCCAGTAACGTCCTCGTTTCTTTTTATCTTTTTTATTTGTTTTCAAGGTCAAATATCTAGAACCTCAAAAATTCTTCGTACAGCTCAATCCAGTTGTAAGAAGCACATATTAGTTCCATGGAACATTCATACTTCAAACATGTTTGAGTGTGAATGCCCCGCTTAAATTCAACAATGCCAAAAATATATTTAGAATGTACATACGTTTCCTTTTATATAACAGACTTCATAGCAATCCTACCTTTATGAAAGTAAGAATGCAATTCCTGGGGGTGTTCTTGCTCGTTTATTCACTAAGTGACGTAAACTATTTCGTCTGATCCGGACGAAAAATTTTCGTTTGCAAGTGCGAGTCTTTAAGGTCTTTACTGGGCCCCAAGGTTTGGCTGTTTTTGCCCATAAAAAGCTGCAAAATCAAAAACTTCCACGATAATGACAACGCTATGTATATAAATAGGTAGCTGTGATGCGTAGGTACTCGTAAAATTAGTAATGATATACGAATAATAGTAATTGTCAAAAAAGATAAATTTTAATAAATTTTTCATTACGTATACGTTAAAATATAGTATTTCTCCAATGTTAACTGAGCATACGTGAAAGTATTAACCATGTAAATACATTCCAATCTGATCTTTACTAACATTTTACATTTCATTATTTGATTAAATTGGAATGTATCGAATTTCTTTTAATTTTAGGCTTAACTGAACGTAGCTTTATGACTTTGCGGATATGACGTATTTGCATTTTATCGACTGCAAAGACACAAACGACATGATTGGCTATTATGTGGTAGCCGCCAAAAAGTTTTGTTTTCAGCCAATAAACACTCGACCTTCTACAAACAAAGCAAGAATATCCGTTCAAAATGGCTGACAAAACTGTGCCTATTTCTGTTCCTTCCGAAAAGCCTATAAAAATCGTCAAATGGAAAGTGAAACAAGGTGCATTTGTATCGCAAGGACAGGCTTTATTTTTATATAGCGACTCTTCGGGCGAAAATACTGAAATAAGGAAATTTAAAGCTACTCGGGCTGGCACGGTTTGTGCTATCAAGGTGAAGGAAGGCGACATTTTAGAGCCTGCGTAAGTGACGTCATTAATATTTGTTTGTAAAACGTCTTTTAATTTTTTTTTTTGGGTGTTTTCTAATGTTTACACGGCCTCTATGTTGTGACTACATACTAATTACAATTTAATCATTTTGGACATCTTGCTAACATTTTGCGCGCGAAATTACAGTTTCCCGCTAAAACTCGCTTGCCTAAGATCGCTAATTGTCAAGTTTTTAGTATTACTAACTTTCTATTTGCAATATGCAACTATCTATATAAATTGCGCATTGTTTACTATGCAGTTGTTGCACTTTCATAGCTATTTCCTTGAGATTAATGTTCAACTAGCCTAGATACTTCAGTACATACCTAATAAGAAATTGAAACTATTGAATATTATATTGTCTAAATTACTACCTACTTACCTATTCTTATATTACCACTTTATTACCCAATTGAAAACTAAGTAGGTACTCTCAAACACAAAAAATCAAATAGTGTATAACATTACTTACCCACCTATTCCTTAATTATTATTTAAAGTACATATCTAAACAAGGGCAATATTGACATTACAGATGTTCAGTAGCGGACTTAGAAGAATGTCGGCATCCGACGGTGATGAAAGAAATGTGTGCCGAGTGTGGCGCGGACTTACGCGTCGACAGCGCACTGCAGCAGGGCGCCGCTGTGGTGCCCATGGTGCACTCTGTACCTGAACTTAAGGTTGTTGTAATACACTTAAAGTATTTATATGTATAATAGATTATCAGTAATTGTAGGTATACCTAGACAGGTAGTGTTATCACATTATTCACATCACTACTTTACAACTACATGAACTAATCTGTGTTATAACAATACTGATATATTTTGTAGGTTTCTGAAGAACTAGCTCAGAAACTTGGCCGAGAAGATGCTGAACGTCTCCTTAAAGACCGAAAGTTGGTTTTGTTGGTGGATTTAGATCAAACTCTCGTCCACACTACAAATGAAATTGTACCCCCTAATTTGAAGGTAAATATAACATTTTATTTTACTATAATTGCCATAACATTAACTAGTTACTTAAGTAGCTACAGATCGCGTAAACTTTATGATGGATCTGAATATAACGCTTTATGTGTGCTTGCACAGGTACAGTCATATACCCCTCACTCCACTGTGTTCCGCTACACCTAAAACTGGTTATTGTAACACAACTTGTGCCTATTTTCGGATCCGCCATAAAGTTTGATTGTATCTGTAACTAACAGTAAGCAATGTGAAAAATTATTTTTATTTCTATATGTTACAGGGTGTCTCCCATTACTTTTTACGAGGTTTAGGAGCGCCAGGGCGTTGGTATCACACAAGATTAAGACCAGGCACACGTGAGTTTTTAGCTTCAGCCGCTAAGAACTATGAACTGCATGTATGTACATTTGGTGCAAGACAATATGCACATGCTGTGGCTGATCTCTTGGACCCAGAAAAAAAGTATTTCTCTCATAGAATACTTTCTAGGGATGAGTGTTTTGATGCCAGAACAAAGGCTGCTAATTTAAAGTAAGTGACTCTTTAAGTCTTAGCATGATTTTTCCAAATATTATTAAAAACCAGCCAAGTGCGAGTCGACTTCACACACAAAGGGCTCCATACCACCATACAATATTAAAAAACATCTCTTGTATGGGGACCCCCTTTAATTTTTAATTTTATTTTATTCTTATTAGTTGTTATAGTGGTCATAGTAGTACACACTCCATAAAAATTTCAAGTGTAAGCAATTGTATCACAAATAGCAATCACCAAAAACACTGAAAAAAACATGTTTATTGTATGGAGACCCACTTTAATTTTTAACTTTATATTGTTGTAGCAGCCATAGGTATAGGTACATACTTTTTAATTTTTAACTTAACTTAATTTTTATTATTTGTCGCTATAGTGGACATATTCTATGAAAATTTCAAGTGTCTACCTAATACGGTTCAGATGTTACAGGTCTGTGACAAATGGACGAACGGACTGACGGAGAGTGGAGCTTTAGTAATAGGGTTCCCGTTAAGTGCTCTTTGGGTACGGAATTCTAAAATACTGATAAATTTTTGTAACTAGCAACATATTTTCCATTAAAAAGTTTTATATGTTGATATAATAATCATATTATCTGAGACATCCCACACAGCACCATATAGCTCAAAACTAAGCAAAGCTTCTATTATGGGTACCAGACAACTGATAATTATTCTTTATAATATATATGGATATTTTAGTCTGACACGGAACAAATATACATGTTCATGTACACAAATATTTGTCCCGGGCGGGAACCGAACCCGCGACGTTCGGCTCCGCAGTTAGCATCTCTAACCACTCGGCCAACCGGTTAGTCTGTCGGTCCGTCGGTCAGTCATCAGTCAATGCATTCATAATTGAAATGGTATAATTTTTAATAATGTACAATAAATATTTATGGCACACCATGGATGTTCATTGAGATACCGCATTGTGCCATCCAGAATATGGGCAAAAAAATATACACACAGGCGAAAAATACCCAAGTTGATATTTGAAATATTTGCTGTGAAGTACAATTTTATGTGATCCATATGTAAAATTCATATTGGAAAAGAAAATAAAGATTCTGAAATTACTTTTCTTGTGTAATTAACAAAATGTTTGTTTAAAACATTCATATGGCTTTGTTTTTGACAACATTTTGCTCATATTATGATCGTTTGAAGTATGAGACTCTCCAATCTGATTAATATGCTATCTAAGGGCTGCTTTCTTAATTTCAGTTCTAGTGCTATTCTTTAGTTTTTAAATACTATTTTCAATTATTCTTACTTTTCTACTAACTGATATAAATCTACACATAAAGAAAATTTAAGTGCCTGTCTGTGATTTCGAAATAAAGAGTTTTTCTTATTTTCTTTTATTTATTTGCACGTAACCAAAATCCAAACATGTTCTAATATCTAATTCTAATCTCCAAAGCGGTTGTACCGATTTAAACTTGGCTTTCACTGGCAAGTCGAGGAAAGTAATCTTTTGGGAAAGTAATCTGGGCTACTTTTTATCCTATAAATAGAGTAGAACAGTATGTCTGTGATTTCAAAGTAAACTTTTTCTTAATATGAGTTTATTTATCACGGGATTATCTCTTCAGTTTTGAAGTCACTAGCGAAGAGTGGAGAGTATAGTATAAATGTATCAGAGGGCAAAACAAAATGGATCTCCCCCTTACCATATGAAGTGATTAAGTTTAATTATGATATATACATACATGTAGTCGAAACGAGCGGACCGCTGACGGTCGCTAATTAATAATACTAAAAATGTTTTAAATAAAAATTTTTAATTTTTCAGAGCACTGTTCCCCTGCGGTGATAATATGGTTTGTATAATTGATGATCGGGAAGACGTCTGGAGGCATGCAACCAATCTTATTCATGTTCGCCCATACAACTTCTTTCAATTTACTGGTGACATTAATGCTCCACAATTACGTAAGTAAAATTTTCGCTATTTACTGATGTTAATGAGAATTATTAATGCATTTTAAACCATCTTTATCTCTACCACAAATCAATCGAAAATGATTAAGTTATGTATGCGGTCAGATAGGACATTCCTTATCTATACTAATATTATAAATGTGAAAGTCTCATTATCATATTTATCTGTCACATTTTCTTTTATGGTGAACCGCGTGAACCGATTTTGATGAAATTTGTATAAAAATAGCTTGAACCTTGAGAAAGAACATGGGCTACTCTTTTACCATGGAATGGTGTCTGTATGTTTGTTATTTTTTCACAGCTGACCCGGTGAACTGATCGCAATAAAACTTGGTAGGAAGATATCTTGCATCTTAAAGACGGAAATAGGCTACTTTCTGCTGCATAAATATATCTGCATGTTTATTACTTTTTCACAGTCTTAGCTATGAAAAATCTGTGGCTTACTCCAGGACGAATTTTGATAATATTTGATATATAGTTTGAACCCTGAGGAAGGACATTAGACTACTTTTCACTGGAAAGTGTCTATGTGTTTGTTACTCCATTATGGCTATATTGAATTGTCCCTTTAGCAGTTCCTTACAATGAGTAGTCCATGCGGGCGAAGCCATGGCTAGGAAGCTAGTAATAATATAAGTTTTATTTTGTTCTCACCACTTGAATATTAATTATGAATTTAAATTATTGTACTTAACTGAACTAAAGATACGGGTCACATATAAAGAAATATTAGTTACTCCACAAAAAGTTCAGATATTACTTTGTCCTTCTGAAGACTCTCTTTTGCATTAAGCCATAAAAGAGAGACAGATACGAGGACCACATAACTATATTTTCATCTATAGGTAATATTTGAAGTCATTTTATTATTCTGGCCATAACTTGAAAACCATTTGTAAGCATGCCATTTGTAAGATATTTGCATTCTATAATGCTATGCATGACGGCCATAGATAATAATGTATTATAAAGTAATCATTGTGCATACTCTTTTTGTGTTGTTATCGAGACAATAATTGGAGTGAAATGTAATATTCCATGGGATTGCATTTAAATTTATACACAACATAGGGGTGAGGTTTCAAAAAGGGATTGAACCGCAATTATGAAAAATGAAGTATGTGATTCTGAATTATGTACCACCTACACAGTGTACTCCATTACACTATGAGAATCATGTGCTACTAGTATTGATATAGTAACTCATATAAAAAATAATATTTGAACATTACAGTTGATGAAAAATCGCAGTTGATAAGTGGTAAAAATGGCTCACAAGTAGCAGTAATACATCAGATGCCCACACTCGATCCAGATCCAGAACAGAAAGAATACACTGAGGAAAAAGAGCATAAATCCGATTCAGATGATAAACGGAATAAAATAGAAGATAGAGATAATGGCAAAGTAAAGGCAAGCACGGACGAAATAACCGATAGTAGTAAATGTGAAGAAAATGAGCAAGTAGAGCCTGAAGTCTCTGAACCTAAGTGGGTGGAGACTTCTGATGGCCAAATAGAAATTGATGATCCTGATGATTATTTAATATATTTGGAAGACATTTTGAAAAACATACATAAGTAAGTTTAAATTTTATGACTTAAATTGGGAACAATTGTAAAATCAGTAACTTTTTTTATTGATAATAAACTTTGGTACACTGAACCTGTTTTAGTAGTTACTACTTGCAATGTTCTGTTGTAGGAAAGGATTTTATAGTTATCAGATTTTCATTGTAATACTGATAAGAATAATTGATAATTGTGTGATATACATGCAATAGATATTTATTTGTAAAAATAACATTGACCATTGCTGATTTTCTGCAGATACTTCTATGAATTATATGATAACATGGGAGCAGGGCAGATTCCAGACCTCAAAACTGTGGTCCCTGAGGTAAAATCCCGCGTTTTAGCCGGTGTGAGCCTAGTATTCAGTGGACTAGTACCAACTCATCAAAAATTGGAGACTTCAAGAGCATATTTGGTGGCGAAGAGCCTAGGGGCTGAAGTCACGCAAGATTTCACTGATAGTACTACACATTTAGTCGCTGTCAGATCAGGTGAGTTTCAAATACTTACAATCATCATAGTATTGAGTAGAAAATGTATTAGTAATCCATAGAGGATAATTTATAGTGCTTACTAAATCTTTGAGAGTGCTAACTTAACACGCAAAAAATGTTTTGCATAATATGTATACAGTAGGAAATATGTACCTACTGTTTATTGTGTGTGTATGTGCATAGTTAAACAAAGGTTTACGAAATGGATACAGCAGGGTTAAGTTTATCAAGCAATGCTCAAGTCCTTTAGAGTTAAATTTAAAAAAACTACTGAGCTCTATTGTTTATGCATAATACAGGTACGGCCAAAGTGAACGCGTCTCGTCGTATGGTGGAAGGTCGGCGATTGCATGTGGTGACTGCAGAATGGCTCTGGAGTTGCGCTGAGCGCTGGGAGCGTGTTGATGAGCGCCTCTACCCTTTACAACGCGGAGGACAGGTACAGATTGCGATGTGTACCTGCTGACTCGATTGCTTTAGGTTCCAAAGACATATTCATCGAGCACATTTTTTGTCAGATCTACCGTTTTCAAGAAACTAGTCTCTGAAATTTGGCTTGAAAACATATCAGCTCGTAAGTGCATAATATGGGCATCTATTACGCAGCGCTTCCATACCCTAGTTAGTAGGTATGTAGCCACATATTTAAATACCTGCTTCTATGTTGCAAGGAAATCTGCTAATTAAAAACTACTTCGTAAACGTACGTTCGTCGCGCGAAATATATTACCCGCCATTCATACATACATATTCATTATATAAGCCCATTACGCTCCACTACAATGGCTTAGGCCTCTCCTCTGGATGAGGATGCTAGGAGTTTAGTCCATCACCATTGCAGGTTGGGTGATTTTAATGACTGTTATTTAATAATGGCAACCGGGACTGACGGCTTAACGTGGTCTCTGAGGCACGGAGTCAGTGATAGTTATGTAGTTAAGTCAGAAAAAACTCATTAGCATGTGCCCTGAGAATTGAACTACGACCTTTTAAATAAGTAGCGGTTATCCCACTAGTCCCATTTTGTTTAGCCATGATGGATAACTGATACTATTTAGTTCCAATAGTCCCATGGGACAAGACACGCCGTTATTTTGGTAGCAGAAGTCCCATTACCATTATCACCGCATACAGTATTTGTGTTAAAACGATAATTACTTGTCTGTACTGACTTAGTCACTAAATATAATATTGATTTATCCATAAATTACTAGATCTAAACTATTAAAGGTTTATTTTATTGTTCGTGTGAGAAATAATTCGAAATTATATGCTGAGGCCATATCGGAAGATTTTATTAGAATAATTTAAACAGGCAGAGGAGACGTGTTTTATTCTGGACATGATATTTAGGCTATAAGTGTGGATAAATGATATGGAGTTGCAGTAAATGCAAGACAACAAAGTGTGGGCTCAGTTACTATTTCGTAAGTAAACAAACTAATACGAAACTTTGTTTTTGTGCGATTCCGCTATGAAAAAAGTGAAAAGTTGTGTAGACTTAAGTCCTTGTATGGTAGCCGCCTTTTTTAATCTAGTATGGATACGATCATGCGTCAAATTGCAAATATTTATTATCTCATGTTTTTTTAGTTTTCAATTTTTCCAAAGAAACCATAGTCATTGAGTTAATAATTTCCAAAAAAACCATCACGAAACATACATTTGAAAATCCATAACTATGACCTTGACCGCGACGCGCGAGGCGGGACTGATAAGCGCACGCGATGTTACGGCTTTTGATCGAATCGAATCGCGCCGGGTGCATAGTTGTCACAGAGAAATTAAAATTAATTTGTTTCAGACTTTTTTTATATCTAATTTTAAATACACCGTATTTAAGTCTAAACTTGCCTAAAAGAGCAGGACATGATAAATATCTGCGATTTGATGCATGATCCTATCAATACTGTATATTGTTGTGGAATTTGTTCACGCTACGTTTAGCAGTTCGTGTAAACTTATCTATTCCCCGCCCGATATGAATTAATTATTAAATGTGGAAAAATCAAAATGGCGGAAAAGAGGCGACTGTCATACAAGAAAAATTCTACATAGCTTTTAATTATTTTTTTTCGCACCGGAACCACATGAAAACAGTGTTGTATTCGTTTGTTTACTTTCGAAATAGTACATAGGTTAGATACTCAAAAATTATAACATATTTTCTTTATTATGGATATTGATCGTTTCAAAGTATTCACCCTGAGCATGTATGCACTTTTCCATATTGCTAAACCACTTGGAAAATACCTGACTGCTCTTGTTTAGACACTTCAGTTATCTCTGAATTTTAAGCAGCCAGCGTTAGTAAAAGCAGTCTTTGCTTTTAAACTTCTTGCCTTTCAATTTTTCTTAAATTTTTGTACATAGGTAATAAATCACACAGTACTAGGTCAGGGGAATATGGCGGATGAGGTAGGATAGGCACATTTTTTTGAATTGAAAAAGTCGAGTGTTCACACAGACGTGTGCGGCGAGGCATTGTCATGGTGCCAGAGTAGGTGCCGGCTTCCAGACTTCGGCTGCGTGTCACATTAACCTTTCTTTAATCCTCTAGCAGCACAGTAGCAATATGACCCGTCTTGCAAAAAAAATGAGGCGACCATTTGTTTCTGTGTGCTTCGTCCAAGGCGACATTTCGTTGGATTTGACTTACCTTCGAAGCACCATATCGTCGACTGTCGCACTTTCGAGATCATAGTTATATAGCCATGTTTAGTCATCATTAGTATTAGTATATCATAAACGTTTTTTTTTTTACCAGCGTTGAATTCATCTATCATAAATCGACACCAATCCACGCGACAACTTTTCTGTTCAGCAGCGGTAAGATTGTGCGGCTCGCACCTCGCACAACGCTTATGGAGAGAAAGGTAGTCGTGATAGTTTGCATTGCTGCTGATCCAATACCCAGTTCTCGCTCAAGCTCTACATATATAATTCTTCGGTTTTCACGAATAAGTTTATCGATTTCTCGCCCATTTTCTTGAATGACCGCGGTTGACGGCCGACCTGACTTCGCCACATCTTCAAGGCTTCTCCGTGTTCTTTTAAACTCAGCAAATCATTTAAAAACCGTTGCTCGTGAACAAGCCGGCTCGCCAAAAGTACTAGTTATTGATTCCAAACATTCTTGTGAACTTAAACCTTTTTCATAACTGTAATTAATGGCGCAAAAATCTCGTCGAGTGAGCTCCATTGCTATGAGCATATTCCAACCCGATTCTATCTGAAGAAATATTTACTAAAAAAAAATTGAATTCACAAGTGTTCTATTTTAAAATTTATCAATAAGGAACAATCTTGAAGAAAATATATAACTTGCCAGTGTCAAGCAAATGTGTAAAGAGCATCTAATTTCTTTTAGCAAGACCCACATAACTGAGCCCACACATTTTTTTTCATGCATTTATTGCAACTCCATATCGTTTATCCACAATTATAGCCTAAATGTCTATAGTACTCATGTCCAGACTAAAGTGCCACATCTCCTCTCCCTTTTTTAATTATTGTAAAATCTTCAAACATGGCCTCAATATATAATTTCAAATTATTAATATTTCTCACACAAACAATAAAATAAACCTTTGATAGTCTAGACCTAATCATTTATGGATAAAAATTTTATTTAATGTGACACCTCAGTACAGACAAGTTATTATAATTTTAATACAAAAGAGATACAGCACAGGTACAGAAAATAAAAAGAGACTGTATGCGGAGATGACGATAATAGGACTTCTAGAATTAAATTACCGGTGTCACTTGTTCTATGGGACTACCGGAACTAAATAATATCAGTTGTCCCTTCATGTGACTACAAAATGGGACTAATGGGGCAGACCGAGAAGAAGCAGGTTCGCCACCACACAGCTATCACTACACTTATGTGTAACAGAATACATGCATACCTACAGTTCATGACTTCTTTCGGCTTTACCATAATCTGAGATCTAAGATATTCATACTGTCTTTTAAGTAAGAAACAATTGTTCATGATATGAGATGTAACTGTTTTTAGTAACATGATAGCCTCCAGGTGGTCCAAAACCTAACATATCTGGATATAATGCCATTTTCTAAACTGGAAATAATTATAATATTAAGTATATTCCCCACAGAGCGCGGCTCGGCGACCACCAGCGCACTGCAGCAGTCCGCCTCCCGCTCCCCCTGCACCCCCGCTAGCGGCCCTCCGCAAGAGGACCCCATCAGGCCGATTCATGGACACTATAAACCCTTTGCTCTCCTTTTCCAGTGATGATATCGCTGATATGGATAGAGAGGTAATATTGCCAAACTTAGATTAGATATGCTTTAGGACGATGTAGATAATAGCCTGTCTACAATGTAGGCGTTTAAAATTGGGCAAAGCGTTTCAATGGCACATTAGTATGTAGATTTTAATAATACCTCTTCTAGATTTAGAAACTTTTGTCAAATTGCACTTCCAAAATGACACCATTGATCATTAATATACTCTTTTATGACCTAATGGAGAAGTTTACTGAATTTTTTTATTCGCTATTATTAAAATTTAACTTAAATAAAACAGAAGTGTGAAAGAATCATAAAAATATCTCTACAAACAAAGAAGTTATAGGACATTAAAGTCGCGCTTGCAAAACTATTTTCGCTCCGTGCGACTTTTACAAAGACTTGTTCCATTATAATCAAATAAAACTTAACTACTTATTACATAAAAAACATAAGATATTATAGACTTGGATGGACGACCGCTTAGCCTAGTAGGTAGCGACCCTGCCTGCGAAGCTGGAGGTCCCGGGTTCGAATCCCAGGTCGGGTCAGTATTTATATGATGAATATTGATACTGGTACCGGGTCATGGTTGTTATATGTATGTGGTGTATTCGTTTGGTACCCAAAACATGAGTTAATGCTTAGTTTGGAGCCTAGACGTTGTTGTCATGTATACATTGTTATTACTATTATACACGAACTTAGTTCGTAAAATAATAACAACAGCGAGGACTGTATTATTTGTGGTGCAGTGACACGACGCAACACTCGATCGAGTAGGCAATGTGACGTCACAGGCAGTAAGAGGCCACCAGTCAACCCGCGCGAAAATACATAAATTTAAATAACTTATTTCTCAGTCATTTAATGATGGATTTCAAAAAAACTTTCACTGTCGTATTAGTTTTGGTCTTTGTTTCAATTCTATCGAGTTAAGTATATTTTGAACATCATGAAACTTCTCCATTGGAACAATTTCACTAAGAATAGCATCTAGTATAGACTGCTTTTTCACATGCCCATTTTATAAGTGCTCCTTGTTGCTCCTATTGAACACATATTTCATGGGATGCAAACTACATAAATGCTTTTGTGGTCCCTACATTCATTTTTTAACAAGATGTTTGACTAAGTTTTTACTATTTATTGTATAAACGACATCATATCAGGAGCAAAAAAAGAATTTATGGATCAACTCTTATTATCCAAGCAGATAAAAAAAGGAATTATAAATGGCGGTATTTTAACATAACAAAATAAGTGTGAATAATATATATAACCATAGTACTGTCGCTTTTTGTTGACATTATATTTTTGTCTGTCTGTCAGGTAGAAGACATTTTTAATGAATCGGATGAGAGTTCATCTGACGAGTCAAAGCCTGGTGGTGACGACCTCGATGATGAAGAGAACCCACCTGAAGACAGGCTACTAACATTAGAACATGAAGAAAGTTCACAGGAAAGGTATTATTGAATACTACTAATATCATTTGCAATCACTATAATTAAATAAACTTAATAAAGGATTGTTTTGGTTTTAGGTTGACTGACAAACAGGATGGTGAATCTAATGATTCCTTAGATAGTTTAACAGGTAATTATTTGTTTATTTTTTAATTAAAAACCGGTAAGTTGTCAGTTTTTCTCATTTGAGAATTATAATACTTGGGACATCCCACGCAGTATTATCTGGTCTCAAAGTAAGCAAGTATTATGCTTGTATTATGGGGTAGTAGACGACTGGTAAATATATATAAATATACAAGTTCATGCACACAAATATAGTCCCGGGCGGAAATCGAACCTGCGACCCTTGGCTCCACAGTTAGGGTGTCTAACCACTTGGCCAATCAGTCAGTCATATGAGATAATTAAGTGAATATCAAAGCATGTGGTAGAAAACGCAGTTTAACACGTTAAACGCCGAGCGAAAATTAGTGGGTTCCCCGTACAGGCCACGTCACCCACCGGTGGGTGACACGAGATGCTTCCATCACGCCGCGTCACCCACCGGTGACCGCAAACGATGGCTAACTTTAAGCTATTGTTTTTTCGAAATACCTATGTAAATTGTCTAAAATAATTTCAAACTAGATCGACGTGACTCCAAAGAACAAAATGCATATGGCAATATTTGAAAATAAAATAAAGTTCACCATTTTTTTAACTGGAATAGAAATTCTTATCAGACTTCAACAGCTTAGATGAAATAAAACTAAAAAAAGTTGGTTTCAGAAACTATGACTTCCTGAAATTAAGTTTTCATACAACACCCACTTATTTATAATTAAGATGCATTAAAAACAATAACTCGAAATTCGCAATAAATCGTAGCAAAAATACTTATCGAGGTGTGGTTACAATATTTTTTTCGCGTAAATTGATTGCTAGAAAAATAAACAAATCAAATTAGAAAGAAAAGAAACAAATATTGAAAGAAGATCGGATATAGGTTAATAAAGATTTGGCGAAGTTTATTATTGTTTTATATTATAACATATTCTTAGGCTTTTACAAGAGATCAACGATGCAAGAAATTAAAACAGTCTAGGCAAAGATATGGTATGGACAGGACAAATGTCACAATAAGTTGAAATTTTGCGACCCTGAACTCTGGCTGTTTATTATACCCATACCCCTGAAATATTTTTGAAAAATAGGTTTCAAAATGTGGGTGACAGTGTGACCCGCGCGGCGCCTTAGCGTGATAAACGTGAGTTTTGCTCTATGGGGCCACGGCAGTCACCGGTGGGTGACAGCGATTTCTGCTCGAAATATTTAGTAATTTTTGTTTCTTCTAAATCTAAATATACTATTTTTATCTATTCGTTCAATATACACTAAAAAAAACCACCGATGATTTTTGGACATTTTATTAAATTTCGCGTGGCCTAATGGGGTAGTCTATTGTCACCCACCGGTGGGTGCCACGGCGTTTAACGTGTTAAAATCATATACTGAATATAGGATGAGCTAAATTATTCAGATCCCAATCCAATAAATACTATGTTAACTAAATACAAAACAATGTACTATATTGAGGTGCTCCGATTTCCACTAATGCAACACTACACTATGAAATGTATTACTTTGTATTGCTTGTTAACTTATAGACTTTTTGGTTCACACCAAGAAGGCGGGCAATGTTATTTTATTCCCATATTTTGATATCGGTAGACAGTAGTCTTAGAGGCATAGAGGCAATGAACCAAGATTGCGTATGAGTGGGCACGAAAAGTGGAGATGGCGCAACTACTTTTTCGGACAAATTTTAATGGAACAATAATCCATTAGAAGTACAAATCTCACCAAACTTTATGATTGGTCTGAACATGAGCATGAATAGCATCGCAGTAGCAAATTGTAGGTGTCAGCAGGCAACTCGTGTTCAGATCGGTTATAAAGTTTGACTCGCGTTGTGACATGTGGTTATGTTTAGGTGACGGCGAACCTGTAGCCCGCAAGCGCCCGCGACGATCGTCGAGCGGGTCGGATGCGGACGAACCGCCCGACGACGACAACTCGTGGAACCTCATGGGCGCAGCGCTCGAACGAGAGTTCCTGGCGCAGGACTGATAGAATGCATCCACTACAAATAATTGAAATAAAATACTACCACCTCCAGAAAAAGCAATCAAAATAAAATCATCAGTTTATTAATTAATTTATTACTATTGTCCTGCCCCATAGTATAGTTCCACCTTGAATTTATTTCCAGCTTTGTTGACGTATTTTTGTTTTAACCTATTAAAATAAATGTATGTGAATGGAAAGGGAGCAATAGTTTATTGGTTATGATTGTCATTATAAATGATCTGACAACAATATTAAATTATTGACATGAAATTTAAGCATTGGCTCAAATCTTAATGATCAAAGTAACTCCAAATTTAAGCTTGATGATTATTGTTCAGATAAGTGGTAGTTCACCCCCTCCCCCAAAAATATCCTTGGGTTGAATTGAAAATCACTACAGTCCAAATCGGCAGTCCTTAACCTGTTTTTTTCTTAGGCCACCTCAAGCACACTGAAGGATTCCAATAGGCCACACTTTGCCTCAATTTTACATATATTAATATTTATTTTCGGGGACAGGCGGGCGATCAGTCCTTTCAATTGTGAAGTATTTTGCCCAATTCTGCATTTGGTGAATCCCTTCAGTTTATTTTATAGGGAGATCAACAGCAAATTCTTATGTACTAGACTTATAAATAAAAGATGATAAGCCAATTACTCAATTTCCAATTAGTTTTGTTTAGATTAATGGTCTATTTAGAAATCTGTTGATCATTTTCAACTTAGGTTAATGGTCTATTTTTTTAAATCATTAAGTTAGGTTTGTTTATGTGAATGTGAGGAGCAGGGCAAAGCTTATTGATCAATTTTGAATTAGGTTAATGGGCAATTTCTTTCAAACCATCCATCTCCCCCCCCCCCCCCTCTTGCTGGTTATCACCAGAAGCTATTTAAAATTCCAACCAATCTGATTATTGTTCGATTTTTTTAAAATTATTTTATTAAACTAATTAAAACTACATCTATTTAACATGTTACACAGCATAAGGATCCTCTTCATCAAATACATGGAACTTCCTATATGTGGGTTTGTCAGTAAAATCTTTCTTTCCTACTTGCCAACCGCGTGGTGGAGCCTTTTCATAGTCAAAAGCAGTATCTAGTTTCCCATAAATTTCTGTTTCTTTTTCAATATCTTCTCTGTAGAATTCTTTGGAAACTTTTTTGCCTGTTATTGGATCTGTTATGTCACCAAACGGGTACACAACTTCTTTGACTTCATGTGTAATAAGCTTGGTCAATTTCTGGGGTAATTCCTTTATTAAGACTATGTCTCCGGTCTTACACAACTTATTCGGATCATAGCAGTAATAGAACTCATCTGTCTTGAAATACTGCAACAATAAAATTGTTTCTTATTTAAATGTTCAGAATTAACTGCTACAAATATTATAAACATCCAAAAAGTTTGTGTCGGTGGCGTAAGCAGGGGGAGGTCCAGAGGTTTTGGACCCCCAAAAAAACATTTTAAATATTGTACTAAATTATGTATTACATAAATGAACTTCTTAAAACTGGCTGAGCGAAATGTACCAAAACAGGCAGTACCGTTCAGGTGATAAAATCAACAATATTTGGTACATATGTAAAATTTACATTTACCACAACAAAGGATGTGTTAACAATTACTGCAAAAACTTAAAATGATTAATATTTTAACATAAAATATAATGTAAGTTTGGACATAAATTGCAAAAACGTAAGCTGGCGTTCAGAAATTTTAAGATTATAACAGTAGAAATTTATCCTATTAAAGTTCAAGCAAAACATAAATGGTCATATTACAATTTGTCCATCTCAAATATTCAATTTATTGTCAGACAATTAAGATACATATCAAAAAGCGCTATAAACCCACCATACATTTTTTTCTATGGCGGCTGTGAGCCGATTTGAATTCTCGTCGCATGGCCATAGGGCTTTCAAAGCGAGCTTGCGTCACTTTGTAGTACGACCCATACCCATCGGTCCCGTCACCGTACGATATCGGCAAAAGGATGTAAGTATTTTTTTGGTAATTTTATATTTATTGCTAAGTTTTGCATGTGTTATTCAAGATCAAATTTAAATAATATTTATTTGTTTCAGAAAAATGAGGAAACTTAAAGATATTATAAATTAATCAGCAGCCCCAGATTAAAAAAAAAAAGAGTAGTAACAAGTCGGAAATTGATAAAGAACAGGTCTGTTCTTCTAATAGTAACAAATATAAAAGCTATAGTCTCAATATACAGGCTGAAATTTATTGTGTCTTATTTACTGACATGATGAGAAAAAATTCTTTGGCGTCGCCGTAACGAGAGATACACCGAGGCAAACGTTTAGCCTAAAAGGGCTAGTGGCAGGATTACCCTTGGTATTTGGGGCTGGATGCGCAATATAGAGTGGAGCGGCTTACACCCCAAATATACCTCATTCAAGACAATTGCGCATTCCATAGGGCTAGGATTGTGCAAGAAGACATGCTGCTCAAGACGACATCTTTTTGGTAAACTGGTAAGCCAAAAGTAAGTCGCCAATTGAAAATTTGTGGGGACAAATGGTTCTAAACTAGGACACCCCACAAGTGAGAATTTGAAAATTTAAAAGAAGTGGTTTACACAAAATGGAAATATATGAGAGGACGGGATTTTTGTGGGCAAATGATCTCTGACCTAACACAGATTAGACGCCGTCTTAGATACAAGTGAATATACACGTTATTAATAATTTGTGATGTAATTATTTTATTTCTTATGACAATATCAATAACACCTTAAACATACTAATTTTATTCAAACTTTCCAAACAGATTCGAATCCCAGGTCCGGTCAGTATTTATTATGATGAATATTGATACTGGTACCAGGCCTTGGTTGTTATATGTATGTAGTGTCTTCGCTTGGTGCCTAAACATAAGCTAATGCATAGTTTGGGGCCTAGACGTTGTTGTGATGTATACATAATTAGTATTTTATTATTATATCACACAAATTGAAAGTATCTTTGACGCCAAGTCTGCACTATCTGTGATGACATTTTTCTATCAACTACGAGAGGGTAGGACCAAGTAGGATTTTGGAAGGTTTCTGTAATTATTTGTTGGAATAAATTGGGTGATGCTGCATTTTAGAACCTTTGCTGAAGATGTGCAAAGCTGCATTACTGTCATGACTTTTGTACATGTAATTTCATGACACAAATTGTGAATGAATATCCTAATAATGACAGGTATGCGTATGTGGCTAGGGGAAAATTTGTATCTCTAATAGATGGCTCATATGTACCTAGGGTACTAGACACGAAGATCCCTTACATTGTACGGCGCACGGAAGGCAAACGATAATGGCCGAACTCGTCAGAAGATAATCGATGCAATGTTGTTGTTTTTCACCAGGGCTGTAATGTTACAGTCATTTAAATTAATGTTTCTTTTTTTTATTGAGGAATAAAAAGGTTTGTTGCAATATCAAATACTTTTTTGTTGCAATATCAAATACTTTTTTAAGTTACAAGAAAAGTCCAATCACTGTTAGTTTAAAATTAAAAATATAATCAAATGATAAATTACATGTACACTTAAATATTTACACGCAGCACTTTGCAAACGTTACAATCATATTAAAAACAATAAAATGACATTTTATTAATGTAGCGACCCTGCCTACGAAGCTGGAGGTCCCAGGTTGGGTCAGTATTAATATGATGAATATTGATACCGGTACTGGGTCTTGGTTGTTAAATGTATGTGGTGTCTTCGCTTGGCACCCAAAACACAAGCTAATGCTTAGTTTGGGGCCTAGACGTTGTTGTCATGTGTACGTTATTATTATTATTAAAAAAATGAATTAGCCTTTAAGTGTAAAAATTAAGAAATTGAGTATCAATAGCAATTATTAAAAATTTACAAATTTAAAAAAAATCTAAACTTACATTGCAATCTACCACTGTCAAACAACGCGACTACTGTATCGTTGCGGGAACAAGGGGGTTATTCTTGGGCAATTTTTAAAGTTTAATTTAGTCATCCGTTAATAGAAAACACGTCGATTGGTCGATAATAACCCCTCTTGGTCTCCGTAACAACATAGGACTCGCCAGCTTAACTTTGTCGGACTATGAAGTATAAATTATTTTGTACGGCGATTTTTATTAGAATAATAAAAACTGCTGTGTGTGTACATTTGGATACATACACGTTGGAAGTTATCTTCTTTAATGTGATTGTATAAATAATAGGTTAATTCATGCAAGTAGAACGATAAGAAGGTAAATGAAGATGGTAAATCACGTTAGTTTTAAAATTAGCATTCCCAAAAACCAAGAAAATGAGTACATACAATGGCAATTTTGTAATTTTATTGCATACCATTTCTACATGTTTCACGACATTTTCTGCTGCTTTTTACCATTTCTACTAATAACAAGAGTTTCATACCAATGTCTACCAATTCTATTTATATATATATATATATTAAATGATTTTCTATCATTGCAATCATAAGGATATGATGGCAGGAGCCACTTCTACCATGTTTTATCTATTCTTGCATTTTCTACCATTCCATTTTTTACCCTTAGCTTTCGTGGCTAACTCTCGATGCTCATTTTACGTTCCTATTTCGTAGATATAGCATTCCCAAATGTTGAAACATTTGAGTTATATACTGCGTTCCCGAAGGTTGTTTAGATATTAACCTCTTTTGTAACACTAAATTTTCATAAAATATTTCACCCGCAATGTACCTAAAGAAGATAACTACTTCAAAACAACATTTCATATCCTCTTCTTCTTAATTATGGCGGTTTCATATCCTCATTTATTTTTATAATTAATTAATAGTTTCGAATGCGGCCCTGGTCCCTGATCTTTTGAAATTTGTGTCTGAACCATTGAACAAAATTGCGAAAAAGGAAGGTGATGGATAGGTGTACACCTATGTAATAGATTGAAAAGAGATGGAAAGCCTATTAACGTTGTGGCTTACCAAATAATCTAATTTATGTGCAACTGTCAAATTGTATTTGTCAAAAAAAAAAAATTATTAAAAACGAAATTAATAAAATATTATGAGCTTACATGTGATAAGTAATCCCATCTGCCTTTTTGAAGTTCCGGATGTCATTTGTACACTGTTAGAAAGTACAGCACGGCATTTTCTTTAGCTACTTTTACAAGATACAAATTAATTTCAATCAACTAAACTGACAAGGTCTACAAGCGACTATTTTGACTTTAAGTCAAAATAAGTTTAAGTTTCATGCGCAGTTTCATTCTGTGGTACTTACAGTTGAGTACCTAACATATACAGTTTGGATACCAACCATCCAGAGTCACCACAAACCAGGACACACACCGAAAGCAGGAAACAGCCTTGAAATTCGTTTGAAAATTACCGGCAGTCGCAATGACCGCGGCGGGTGGCGCCGGGGGTGATTTTCAAACGAATTTCAAGGCTGTTTCCTGCTTTCGGCGTGTGACCCGGCAGTCATAGAGCAATTAGGGTTGTTATTGAATACCAGCAGATTTCAAATACAACGGGACTCTGGACGGTTGGTATCCAAACCGTATGTTGGTGACACCAACATTACCTGTTACTACAGAATGGAAACTCAATGTTTTTAATAATTTGTTCTAGATAAAAAATTAGTTTTTCCTGTTACTGAAATTAATAAACAGAATATTAAGTTTCAAAACACCTGACTAAAGAAATAGCCATGGTTAGCATATTCAGAATATAACAATGGTTATTATTGCAAATATTGTGTGGTGTTTAATAGTGAACATGTAGGGTAAAGGATCACATGAAAAAATAGGATCGTTGGTTGTGCAGCCATTTAAAAAATTGAGGGATACAATTATAAAATTGAACACTCATAGTGACACCCAATATTATAAGTTTTCACATACACTGATGCTGAATTTTTTTTTATAGTTATCAGTGGTGAAAACAAAGATGTTGCTACATTAGTACAGTCTTAAAGAGCCAAAGAACGAGATCAGAACCGAGCTCTTCTGAAACCTATTATAGTATACATAATTTTTGTTGAGAAAGTGAATTATCTCTTTGATGACATAAGCCGTTTACTATCGAGAAACCTTTACAAAAAAGAAGGGAAATTAAGGGCTTTGCTAAGATTTTGTTTTAAAATCGATGAAAGACTAAATGATCACATTTGTGATGTGCACAAAATGCAACACACATTAGGCCAGATATTCATTATTAGTATAATTGGACACTTAATACAAAGAAATATGCATAAAATGAGTGTGATTGTTTTGCAATTTTAGAAGATGAAACAATGGACCTAAAAGTAAGAATCAAGAAACTGATGTTGAAAAGTTTTCTGCCCTTTCAGAAGGCAGAGGCACTGGCTCAGGAAAACTTTGATGTTGCACTCACTATTCCTTGTCTAGCTCGTCTAAAAACATAGATAAGATAACCCTCCCATAACAATCCTGAAGAATATTTTAGAAGATAATTGTTTATTCTTTTGGTAGACACATTTATTTCTGGCCTTGTGGATTGTTTCGAAAAGAACAAAGATGTTACGAAACATTTTGATGTCTTACTGCCAAAGAACCATCAAAAGTCAAGTCTCTAAAAAAACTCAACCGTTTTCTACTATCACCGACCGGGCTTCTCAATTACATATTGAAACTGAATACTTTTGTGTCAAAAATAGAAACATATGAAGGACACAGACAGGCCTAAAAGTATTATGACTGCTATGGACAGTTGTGATAAATCCTTCTATCCTAACATCCACTATCTACTACGAGTGCTTGCTACATTGCCTGTTTCAACTTGCAAAGTTGAAAGGTATTTTTCATCTTTGAAACATTAAAAAGCTACCTCAGAACTCCTGGAAAATAAACGTCTGACTAGATTACCTTTGATGTCAACGCATCATCCAGTGTCCATTACTGCAGATGAAGTACTTGATAACATGACAAGAAGAGGAAAGAGATGATTATTAGTTTTTTTTTTTTTAAATTTGGTAGTGCTTTTCATTATTTCATTTACATCATATATTTAGGAGAAAGGCGTAAGGAAGAAGAAACTCCAATCAGAATTTTTTTACAGCAATACAAAAAAATAAAACATTAAAATACATATTACCAACAACAAAGGGGGTTCTGCCATTGTTTAACTTAAAACATTTGAATTACACAGTAGGGTCATGTGTCTACCAGCTAAACCATTGTTTTTGGATATGTGGAAAAAATTTATGACAGGAGTATATATAACATCGTGTCGTGATAGCCCAGAGCGCAATGAACCTGTTTCAAATTTATAAGGCCATAAAGCCATGGTTCAAATCCGGGCGTGTACCAATGAGTTTTTCTGACTTAAGTACATTAACTATCACTGACTCCGTGCCTCGGAGAGCATGTTAAGCAGTCGGTCCCGGACGCTGTCAATAGATGGCGGTCATTACAATCCCCAACCCAGTGGAGTAGTGTGGTGGATTAATGCTCCAAACCTCCTCGTCACCCTGGGGGAGGTCTAAGCCCATACAGTGGGGTAAAATGGGCTGATGATATACAACATAGTTAAAAGGAAAACTATCACAGCTAAATAGTATTATTTAACGAGTAATAGATTAACTTATAAAATGTACTTTTATAAGTAAAAATTTTGTAAAAATCCCATAGAAAATGACAGCGTTTAGCCAATAAGTGAAAACTAGATGCATTTATATCTTTGTGATAGTATAGTAAAAGATAATAAAAAAAACATTTTATGGTCAAAACTACATTGTATTACTAGGTACTATAAATTTAAGCTTTCCTTTGCAGAGCTTATTTTCTTCAGAATCGATACTAAAATCAAAGGTTTGCTGTAATAAAATAAGTAATAAAAATTGTCTCTAGCTATCAGTGCACTCATGTTATTACTTTTTGGATTAGCCAGAGATGATTGAGCGCCTTCTAAAACGAAATAAAATAAAATATATTTATACAATAATTCTTAAATTACATATTAATAATGATTAATGGTTAAGTTCGATTTACGTCACGCTCGTTTTTATATATTGTATGGTGCTACAGAACCCTTCGTGTGCGAGTCCGATTCGCACTTGGCCAGTTTTATTTGGAATTGATAAACTTTTCAATTTATTTCAATATCAACTGTCAAGCAACATTATAGTGTGATTATGTGAATGCAAAAGTGGCTTCTGTTCTGAAACAATAACCTTAAAAAGAATCTACATGACATATTGTAATAAGATTTTTTTTAAATTAGGATAATGTTAATAACTTGTTTCCGTGAATCCATATGTTTATAGCATGTTTCTAATTATCTAAACTATACAATTACTTACTAGATGGATGATATGAACCAGGCTACAACGGAAGGCGACCCATTTTGTGAATCGACTCAAAATTTTCGAATCCCTAAATTAAAAGCAATTCAGTATTCAAAGAGAGCATGCATTTGAAAAAATCGTCCCGAACTCTCCGGTAACTCAAACCCTCCCCCCTGACTTCTTTTCTGGCTACACACTGGTTAGTATTTTGTAAATATTTATTAAATATTAATTAATGAGTTATAGACAGGAATTGAGAGCGAAATCAATATCCAAATATTCTCTTCCATTGGGTCTGAATTGCACCTTCGAAGCAAAGGGTGGTGTCTTCTGTCTGACAGAGCCCACTTATTTTCTTTTTATAAAGGTACTTACCCGTGTCTTATGATAAACTACTACTTAAGTTCATAGCGTTTCCCTACAGAAAAACTTACCATAAGTAAATTTTCATCCAATTCTAGCCTTTTAACTTTAATTTTTGCAGCATTTTGTTTGATGGTTGGAACACATTGTCCCAATAAAAGAAAACGCTTTACAGCATCTGTTGCACGTCGTGCCATTACACTAAATAAATACTGTAGTTAGCACGTAGTTAGATTTATAATAAATTATTATTAAAACTAGGTACTGCAAATGAATGAAATTGAAAAGTGAAAACCACAGAGAAAACTAAAATAACAGCACAGAACAATAACCTGACTGACTGACATTAACTAAAATCCTATGACGCATGCCAATCAACAGCTAACCAAATAATGCACAGATAAATAATGCTAATTGCTATATGTCATGGACGTAAAACTAGTTCCTTATCTGCAAAACTTTTTTTTTAAGGAGGCAAAATAAGGATGAGGGAAGTAGCTACCGGTGAGTCCCTTTCTAACACTTGCCATTAGAAAAAAGACCTTTTATCTAGTATATATATATATAAATATTCGAAACTAGTAAAAAAAAAAACCCTTTGTTAGCACCTCAATGCGGTTATTGTTTCGACTGACCTTATTTAACTAGCCATTATTCAGTTTCTGAAAGACAACTCCTTTTATGGTCATAAGACATTACGAACTAAAAATGAATACATATGAAATAAGATTAATATGTTCATTATTATTTATTCAGGTTTATCAATAAATAATACCTTAATTTGTAATTGCTTGACACAACACTAATTTACAATATTTTCAAAATGTCCACTTCGATTTTGAAGACAAACAGTAGCATGAATTCCTATGGACTGTGTTGTACGCCTAATCATCTCTCGTGAAGATCGGATTTCATCAGCAACAGCCATAATTCGCTCTACAAGTTCATCCCTACTGTTCACTTGAGTGGCATAGACTTTTTGTTTTATTGTTCCTCACAGAAAAAATCGATGGGAGTAAAATCGGGAGATCTGGGCGGCCAAGCAATTAAACCTCCTCGCTCTATCTATTGTGGGTAGTGAGCGTTTAGGTGTGTCCGTACTGCCGTAG
The DNA here is from genome assembly GCA_949709985.1 of Luffia ferchaultella. NCBI lineage: Eukaryota > Metazoa > Arthropoda > Insecta > Lepidoptera > Psychidae > Luffia > Luffia ferchaultella. The sequence goes on from OX453255.1 coordinate 12,370,713, forward strand.
CAAAATGTGCTACACACCCGTCAAGTTGTAGCCACATCCCTCGTCTGTATGCGACTGGTAAATCATCGAGACAGTTGACGAAATCATTTTGTGACAGATGTATATTAAATTAACTAAATTTGAACTCGTCAAAGTGTAGTGTAATGACATTCACTCGTAAACTCAATCCAATTATATTTGAATACACATTGCAAGGTGTGAAATTGGGCATGTTAACATTTGTACGAGATCTCGGAGTGATTCAGGACACTGGGCTGCTGTTCGATAAACACGTTGATAGTATTGTATCCAAGGCAACTAAAATGTTTATGTTTCTAATGCGAAGTTCTAAAGACTTTACCCAGGCCAAAACATTAAAAATTATGTATTGTGCTTTGGTACGTAGCACCCTGGAATATACATCACGAATCCCAGATATGCTATTTACATTCACCGCATTGAAAGGGTGCAAAAGATATTCATGCGTTACCTGTGTTATCGAACGCAAGTCGCATTTCGTGCCAAGGAATATCTTTCGCATTGTAAAAAGCATCACCTGCTTACTCTTGAACGCCGAAGTTAAATAGCGGACATTTCGTTTTTGTTAAAAATTGCATCCAGATTGATTGATTCTCCTGAACTTTTATCGGAAATATCGCTTAAGGTCTCTACTTATTTGTTTAGAAATAATCACATAATGTATTCATTGATCTTCCTCACGATTCAACCAATCACAGACAAAACAGTTTCACGTGGCGTGCCAGTAACAACTTTAATAATTTATGTGCAGAAATAGTCTTAGGCCTATTCAACACAAGTTGCGTGGTGGCGAGGCAGCGGATGGTTCAAATGTTTTTTGACAAATAACTTGATTAGTCACAAATAGTTAACTAATTATTAAGGGTGTGGCCTGAATTTTGTTGATATTAAAGGTTATAGCTGTGTGTTTTTTGATCATTGTTCTGTTTTATTAATTGTACTTCTATCTGGGAGGAGCTTTAATTGGCTTCGTCGAAACTACCTTGTAAACCATGTACACTAAATTAAGCTGTTGTTCCTTAAAAAAAGTGAAAATAAAATAAAATAAAAAACGTAGACCTCTTCGCCCCTCGCCCATTTCCTTCGCGTATCTATCCAAACAATGAGTGTTTGAGGAGCCAACAAAGAAGTTTTTTTTGTTGCCTTTTTTACTAAGTAATTTCGAATACTTAAAGTATTGGACTTTTTGACGAATTGTAGCTATGACATCTAAATTGAAAAATAAAATAGAACAACATAAGTGTGACGACCTAGTTTTCGAGAAATGAGACAGAAATAAAAAATGAATAGCAATTTCTGAGAATTCATTAACTATTTGTATTTATTTTTAATAAAAGTTACATGTTTGTAATATCTTCTTATTTTTATTAGATAAGTAAATTATAAACTATAGTTTAAAGAAATATTTTTTAAAGTACGTCGGGTTGTTGGTTCAAATGTAGTACGGGACCAAATCAGAATGGAGATAATGCAGCCATAGTTTCTAGCCTTAACTTTTGACGATACACGAACAAAAGACATTGTATAAACCAACATAAAGAAAGTAGATGTCAAAAAGTGATTAAGAAGAAGTAGTTAGTTCGTCTACGAAAACGGTGAAGAAAAATCATAGTTATAGATAGTCTAAGCAAGCGAAACCACGGGCAAAAAGCAAGTAAATTAATTAATTAATAACTGGATGGGCTGTCCGCGTTCTAAAGTGTCCGCGCAGAAAGTCATCCAAAACGCAATAAGTCCACCAAACAGCTTTTAGTCAGTGGGTTAGCGCCAAAAAAACGCGCGCGATGCCGAATTGTGTCGCAAAGTAAAACTACTCGTCTAAGAGCTGAATATCGTATTTGCGGTAGGTATGTAAACATTTTAATTTAACATTAGTTTATGCCTGCAGACGGTTGTGCGATTATTTTTTAATTTAATATGATCATTATCACTAATTCTCATCACACTCCCGTAAACAGTGTGTTTAAAGACTTCGGTGTGTGATGATTTCAATGGGTAGGGGACTCAGGATTTCGAATCCAATCTTATTTCCACCATCCTATTATATTTTTGGGATTTTCGGGTGCCAACCAAAAGAAAGAAGTTCGTAGTTCCCCACCTAACAATATTACTTATCTCTGGGTCCCGCGCCAGTGCTCAAGTGCAAGACATTTTGGCCCTAGAAATAACGTTTCGGAACCTAGAGTATTTTAAAACTATTTTTATCCACCAGATCATTGGTGATTTTTGGGATTGTTGGTTTTTTTGGAAAGGAAAAGAACTTGGTCACCACATAGTCCTGAACCTTATATTATGTCCATGTTCAATGTTTATGGTTCAATGTTGCCTCCATGTCCATAGAGAATCTTTGTCATAGAGCATTGTCGGTTTGTCTTGTCATCTCTTGTCCTCCATTTTGTTGTGATTTTGTTTGGAATTTCCGGTGATTTCCGGTAAGTCTGGTGTGGTCTGGTGGTGCGTTTGGTACGTGAAAACAATTTGTGCTAAATAGGTTTCGGTGGATTTTAAGCGCGATATCCGGTGGTGTCGTGATCTAAGTGACTATAGTAGTCGCGATTTTTTTTTGTGGTAAGACACTAAAAACTTAAATGACGGGTTCATGATGAGTACATACCGCAACCCATGTCGGAAGACATTTTGAAGTGACGTGTAATGTTGTATGTGAATTTCAGATAGTGGTGCATCAAACTGAGCTTTCATGATTGGATTACCGCGTAGCGATAGAGATCGAGACCGTATAACTGTGAAAATACGTAATATGAAAAGGAGCTCTTCACGCGACAGCATGCCAAGGTCAAAGCGAACGCGAAGCAGCATGGGCAGGTATGACGACAGCTCAGACGAGCGAATCACACCAGAGCGGGTGCGGCGCCGCGTCCGCTCTCCCAGCCCTCGCGGCCGTTATCTGTCGCCCCATCGTGACGACTACGTTCGTTCGCGTGATTATCGCGAAGAATCCCTGCGCCCTTACTATAAGGTGCTCTGTGTCAGCGCATTGCACCCCAAGGCGTCTGATGAAATCATAAAGGACACATTGTACCGCGAATACAAGAAGTTCGGGGATTTCAGCATTAAGATATCCCACGAACTGGACGAAAGAGTCGCCTATGTATGTTTCAAGAGTGCCGAGGACGCCAGGGACGCTAAACATGCTAAACCGCGAATAATATTGTATGATAAAGTAGCTATTGTTGATCCCGTGTATGAACCTGTGAGGTCTGAATATCGTAGCAGACCTCGAAGTATCACACCACCCGATTACGATCGTCCTTACTCTTATGCATGGTCTCCTGTACCTGAGCGGCGTAGGCCACCTCCAGATGATAGAGGATATGGAATACCGCCTACAGTACCTCCACATCATAGAGAATTCCGTCCTCCTATGCATGAATATCCGATGGCAGGTCCCCATGGACCCCCTATGCACCATCGCCCTCCTATGCACCACCCTCCACATCCTCATTACATGCCCAGACCCTATATGCCCAGACCACATCATCCACCCTTTGAGAAAACTGAAAACAAAAAAGATAAATTTCCCAACTACCTCCATCATGTTCAACCTGAAGACGATCCTTTAGCTACTAGGACACTATTTGCTGGTAATTTGGAAATTAATATATCTGATGAAGAACTCCGACGCATATTTGGTCGATATGGTATTGTAGAAGATATTGATATTAAACGTCCTCCCCCTGGAACAGGCAATGCTTTTGCATTTGTTCGTTATCAAACTTTGGATATGGCACACCGAGCCAAAGTAGAGCTTTCTGGACAGTACATAGGTAAATTCCAATGCAAAATTGGCTATGGTAAAGCCACTCCAACCACTCGAGTTTGGGTAGGGGGTCTAGGCCCCTGGACTTCAGTAGCTCAACTTGAAAGAGAGTTTGATAGATTTGGTGCAATTAAAAAGATAGAATATGGTAAAGGTGAATCACATGCTTACATCTTGTATGATTCCATTGACGCCGCTCAGGCTGCTGTAAAAGAAATGCGTGGTTTCCCTTTGGGTGGGCCTGATCGTCGCCTTCGGATAGATTTTGCTGATGTTGGTCCTGGTGGTCCATACAGACCAAAGACATACCCGCCTGTGGGTGAAGACGGGAGGCCTGTAGATGGGTATGAGGGATATGAGGGAACGTGGGAGGAAGGATATGCATATGGCCCTCCAGGATACAGAGGACGTGGTCGTGGCCGCGGTCGCGGTATGTACAGAGGTGCATATCACGGAGCTGGTGACTATCGAGATGAAGAATGGCGTCGTGTGCCTGCTGATGGAGATTATGAAGGTCGTGTCAGACATTCTGGGTCACGTGAACCCGGAGTGGACAGGTCACAATCTCGATCTCCAAGGCGGCGATCACCAGACAGCGATTCCGATGGCTCCCCACGTCGCAGTGGCATGCTAGCTTCTGCAAGAACTTTGCCTGAAGTGGTACGCAAAGCTACTACTGTGTGGAATGGTGCACTTATATTAAAAAATTCTCTTTTTCCAACAAAATTGCATTTGACAGATGGTGACTCAGAGATAATAGATAGTCTGATGAAAGATGAAGGTAAAAATCAGTTGAGAATAACACAGAGACTACGTTTGGACCAACCTAAGTTGGATGACGTACAGAAGCGTATAGCTACTTCAAGCTCACATGCAATATTTTTGGGAGTAGCGGGATCCACTGCTTCTGTGAATAATGACGACACCAGCATTCAAACCCGACCAATGAGAAATCTAGTATCATATCTCAAACAGAAGGAAGCGGCAGGCGTAATTTCATTATTGAATAAAGAAACGGAGGCTACGGGCGTCTTGTATTCATTCCCTCCTTGTGAATTCTCCACTGAATTATTAAAGAGGACCTGCCACAACTTAACAGATGAGAGTTTAAAGGAGGACCATTTGGTAATTGTGGTGGTGCGAGGTGGTTCTGCTTAGACATACACTAAGCAAGAGTTAAAATTATCAACAAATTATGTATAACTTTTCATTATAAAATTTAGTGTAAGTTTCTTCAAGTAAAGCTAGGTAGATATTATGGATTTCACTAAAAGGCAATGAAACTTGTTCAGTCACACGTAAATGTGTCGTGTAGTGTAGTGAGGTGTCTCTAGCATCTGAATGTGAGTGTCAGTACATGTAATTATAGTGCTGTGGAACTCACAATAAGTTGTATTCTTATAAAGCTTAGTAACGTTTTCTATTAAAATTAACTGGATAACCTACTGACAAATTAAAAGAATAAAAAAACAAGTAGATTTGATTTCTAGTGAAGTGAATTCTTGTTGTATTCGTTGCTTAAAATAAAATGTGTGTGTATTGACTGCAGTGTCCTGTATAGGTGATGTGTAGTGTAAGTGCGTGTCTAGAAATAGATGCATTTTATCACCAAAATTTGTTGTTTTTTTTATAACCTTTACGTGATTGTGTATTGGTGAGTTCTAAAAGTGAGGTTTGAATTCCAATGTGTTATGTGAAGTATTTGTGTATTATTTTCTTCATAGGTTAAAAATGTCTACATTGGGATAATAAAGTTAATATAATTATGCAAAACAGTACAAGTAGTATGATTTGTTTGAATGGTTATTAGACTATTATAAATTTTTATGAAATATTAGGAAAGCAGTGCTAAAAGTGGTGATAGTGTAAAAATTTAGGACATCTCAGTAGTGCATTGTGCTAATTCATTGGAATCTTGCAGCTTAGGTTTGTATGATTATGAACTTGGTAAGTCAAGAATCACTTTGATGTGTAAAGTAATAATACCTAATTGATCATACAGATCAAGTAATTATTGATGATTTGAATATAGTGTTGCAGAATGCTGCTGCAAATGCAGTTGTCCAATGGATCGGCTCGGCTCGATCTATTGTACAAAGAAACTTTCGTCTAATTAATATCACAAGCTAATGTGATGACAGCCCCCGATCCGCCCTGCCCAGCATAGTGGGCTTATGATCCAAACTTTTTAATTTTGAGGAAGGGCTGTACTTCAGGAGTGGATGCATGAATATTAATATTTGTTAAAAATATAATGAGCCACAATAATATTAAAATTATGATCAGGTGTTGAATACATTTTTTGTATGAACTGATTTTAGTAGGTACCTACCTATCTTTGAGTAATTGACTTGATTTTATTAAGCTACACACTACCATCTGGTTTCCCCAATTTCCTAGTAGTTGAGTTCTTTGTGTTGTCTTAGAGACAAACGTTCTTGTCCCTGTTTCATGACTCATTGGGTTTGATATGAAATCCTGGAACTTCAAAATAATAGGTATGAATGGTCACAAATATGAAATAATGCATAATGTTCGAAATCCCAAAAATTCTCCATGCAAGTAATACAAATATTATTATTTAGTGGTTTGTCTGTTTTTTTTAAATGACATAAAAGTTTTCTTTAACTTCAGTTGAGTTTAATGCTTACACAAGAATTAGAAGTGGATGAAATTTAATTCCTTAGGTTCAATTACAATCATATGATACATATATACATACATCGGGTGACATACATACAGGTGAAGCCACAGTGAAGGTATAAGCATGTTAAAAATATTTCCATTTTAATAATGCTTGTTTTATTAATAATTTTTAGAATTTCGGGATTATAAACATTCAGGATTTTGAATCAAACCCGACTCATCAAGTTTATAGGTTAAGATTGACTGGAGACACCTGAAAGCTTAGAAGAATAATAAGTTTAGACAGAATAAACTTACGTTTATGTAAAGTTACAGTATAAAATGTATTCAGTACTCTTCTTTGACATTTGGAAACTATAGTAGGTATTCAATCTACCTATATCTCTCAGAATTAAGTCAAAATGAAAAAAAATATTTTAATACATAATGCATAAATACATTATAAAGCAGTAAGAAGAAATATAACGTAGAGTGGGGTTACACAAAATAGAATGGATATCCAAAATCGTTTATACCTCTTATGATATAAGAAATAAGTAGGTATGTGTTATTTTCTAATATTACCAATTTGAATTAGGTATATCTAATAATGTGAGTCATGAGAAGTATGTGGTAAAATAGTAAAAAAAAACCACCTGAGCACAGTTAACAAATTATCCATGGATTATTTTCTCTCCTTTTGAAGAACAAATTAAATAAAGAAAATTAACTGAAATAAATTTGCTTTGGGTGTTATTCACTGAAAAGTTCATGAATTCTACAGTGTAAGAAGAAAAATGTGAACCATAAAAAAGTTGTTACCAATTTTATAAGAGGACATTGATTTCTCTGTTATGGCTTTTATGGCATAAATTGAATTACAAAAAATTTCATTTAAAAAAAAATGTACGAACGAAACATACAAATATGAACGAAGTATACCTAAAAATCAGCGAACAGTCATTTTAGAAAGATTTGATATTTTTGTTTGGCGTGAAAGATATTGGAGAGGAATTAAGTGTTTGATGTCAAAATAAGTCTATTGTATATTTATCATAAATGTTGGCAAAGCAATGAGCAATCAGGCGTGTTTAAAGCTGTACCCACAGGAAAAAGGAATATTTATTTATTTACAGAATAAAATATTCCATCTTAACAAAACAATAAATTGTAAAAATAAAAAACGAAAACTTACATGCGTCGTTCTAGCATCCTCTTATATTCGAATACCAGACTCGCAATACAACATATAAATATGTCCCAGTCGGGTGCACTCAAGTCAAAAGAATGGACTATTTCTATAGCTCTCACTAATGGGGAGTTCTTATATAGCTATGTCCGCGAAGAGGGCAACGCCAGAAGCCTCATGCCTCACAAGGCACATGCATTTTCAAAAATTTACAGTGTAAATTGAAGCAGTCGATTTTGTATCTTGACAATTTAATAAAAAACTTAAAAAGATGTAAGTCTCTTCTCAGCTGCAAAGAGTCATACCCCAAGCAGCCTAAAAGAAAACGTGTAGGATACAAGGTAGGATAGGATTTATATTTGTACAAAAATCTTAAAAATCGTTTCGGTATGCACTCCAAAATAAGAATATATTTACTCTCATGAGGGCTCCATACCACTGAGTTCGTTTCAAGAACGCTTCGAACAATCGCCCCGTAGAGAGCGCGGGTGGCACCTTCTGATAGACGACCGCCACTGCAGCCGAGTGCAACGGAGCGCAGCACAAACCCAAGCCTACTGAAGGCCGTGTGCGTCTGGATGGCGGTATTAAGTGGTACAAGGTTACCGTTTAGAATTGTGATTATGCTGTAGATTTAGTACCTAATTTGTACTATTTAGTACCTTTCATCAAAAAATTTGTACCTGCCTACTTTCAAAAACATTTGAAATTTAAAGTGTACCGCCATTCTGACGTCAGGATGACGGTACATTTTCCAAATTAGGTACTTCTATTATTTAAAAGTACATTTAGAGTCATCAGATATTTAGTACCTAATTTGTACCTAAACATATACCTACATATAAAAGCCACATATCCAAGTCAAACCGTTAAGTAGTATTCAATATAAACTTTACGGCCATTATGACGTCAGGATGACGTCATTATCAAACTTAGGTCAGATTAGGCGCTCTTATTATTTAAAGTTTTATTTAGAGTTATGAGATGTTTAGTACTTAAACATACATAAAATCCACATACCAAGTCAAACCGTTTACTAGTATTCGTCAATATAAAGTGAACCCCCATCCTGACGTCAGAATGGCGGTACAATTTAAATCTCAAATATTTTTGAAAGTAGGCAGGTACAAATTTTTTGATGAAAGGTACTAAATAGTACAAATTAGGTAGGTACTAAATCTACAGCATAATCACAATCCTAAACGGTAACCTTATACGACCTTGTACCGCCATTCTGACGCACACCTGAAGGCCGATGCAGTTATTGCGCGCACAAGCGCCCGAAACGTTAGTTTAGCATCGAACAGAACGCCTAAATCTCTAGACTGTAATATACTATATCCTAATACAATCTGGTGTCTGGTGGATCTACTTTTGTTAATACACAGTGACAAAGGAATAATGATTATCATTCCATGAACAAAGATAAATTTTAAATAAATGACATACCAGCACCTACATGGAAAAAAATGTTGGCAACATGTAAATAAAGCAAATGCGGACTGGCGAGAAGAACGTGCACTTGCGCCGACGGCCTTGATTTGGGTTGGGTTGGGTGAAAGAGGTAACTAACGTAAAATAAAAGGTATCAAAAGTAAAGAAACATTCCTGCATTTACAATGCAGTTAGGTATTAGTTAGGATGTAAATAAATGTGAAGAAATCTGTTATAGACCTAACTGATCCCATTTCTTAGAATAAATGATGGGCGAGTTTATAGATATTGTTATATAAGGTTGGCACACTACACGCTAGTCGACTGAAGAAATAGCTTTTTAATCTGGTAGTGGTGTATTTTTTGTTATAGAAATAGGCAAGAAAATGTATATTCTTAGAGTAAAACCAAATTAATTTCCAAGTTCCATTTATATGCATTGATTACACAGCTCGGTATGATGCTTTACTTCTGGGCAGTGGTGGATAATATAGCATACACCATTATTTTAAACGCGTTATTTAAGCCCAACGGATTTACCATATTATATTGGTTGCCTCTTGGCGCTATTAAATAGCGCCACACAATCACAGTCCCGTCTTATCAATAGAGCGTATGTTCAGCACAACGAAACACGTCCTACAACGAGCGCGATCGCGCGCTGACTGACTTGACTAGCACTAACGCCGCCAACGAAACCGCCCGCTGCCTCCCTCGTTAAACTATATTTATAAGCATAGCATATAAAATAACATGCTAAAATAATATAGTTTATAGTCCGAAACGCGTTTTTTAACTATAGCTGCTCACATCACTGCTTCTGGGGTGTATCGAAATCTGTCATAAAGCACGTACCACCATAGATAACTCGAAATCAGAATTTCGTCTGAACATTTCCTGTGCCCCTTTACCTTTTCATCAATCACAAACAAACGCGCGACATCACGAGGACTGACAAAGCTCCACCTAGACTGTAGACTGTACTTGCTGGTTCATTATTCGGATTTGATCATCTTCGGTCGGTCAGTAAAATGAACTAGGTAGTTCGGTGCGGTCGTTCAGTTGCTCCACAAAGTCGTTTGCACGCTGGCACCGCGTTTCCACCAAAATACTTGTTTTAACTACAAGTAACGTCACGACATGTACCATATTTGTACGATATGTGACATGTATACCTAACCTACAAACACATGTTTTATATTGGGTATAATACATTTTTCGTTTCCACCGAGTATTGGTTAGGTATAAAACATGTTGAATACATGGTTGCTGTTTCCACCAAAATGTAGGTTGTACTTTTTCTGAGTAATCTACATGTTTCATAAATTTTTAGCTTGAAGTGTGTATTATACTTGTAATTATCTACAAGTATTGGTTATCCGTTCACGGGCGATAATCGCGACAAGTATCATTTTAGTAAGGTCGTGAGTGCAGTTTCAATTTTTGAGAGATATTGTGGGGTGTTTTAGTTGCCGATAGAACCATTACAAATTCTAATTGTTTGGCGGCAAGTTTCTATTCTCATTAAAATGACCCCAAATAACGCTATATTTTCTACGCGGAGGCATGTTTAGTTTAGTACCTAAGTTGTTAGTATTATAATCAATTACAACACTATTTATTGGTTTAAAGAGTTTAGTGAATGTTAACAAGTAATAACTATAAAATTATTCTATTTAATTAACCCTAAAACTTACGATAATTTAAAATTATTTACAACAAACAATATTATACACTACAATTATTGTAACGCTAACCAAATACTCATACAGAAATATATTAACAAGGACGAAGTGTGAACAAAATTACGAGTACGACCGACCGACTAAGCAAGCGAAACGAACTAAACCTTATCTATGAACTAAACTAAACTAACTAAACCTATGAACTAAACGAACGACCACTAACCGACCGAGCAAAGTAAGTGAGCAGGCGAACGGCGAACGACCGAGCAAAGCGAGCGCTCCCGACTGACCGACGACGAACGACGAGAGCTGTTTTACCGACCGACTTTGATGTTTTAAACTAGTTCGGTCGCTCAGTATAATGAAGCGGCTCAGTTAGTTCGGTCGTTCGCGAACAACATATGTCTACCACCTAGGGATGAAGCGATGTATCGAAATATCGATATTATACGCATAATTTCTTCTCATGTAATTGCTATCAGTGGGAACCTGTAAATGGTTGACTGTTAACAACTCACTGCTTATTTTCATTTGTGTGTAACTGTTGGTTCTCCTTATATAAATAAATAAAAATATCGATATTTTAACGTTTGATATATCGAACATCGATATATAATATATGATATATGTATAATATTAGATATTAAATACAGCTTGCATTCCTAAATGGGATCTGATGTTGAGAAAAGTCTATTTCATTACAAATTTTATGTAGTTTCATCATCAGAGTCTTTCTTGAGAAATATTCAAAAATAGTCTTCATTATAATTGTTCTCTTTTTTGTGTTATAAAAAGATTTTTTTTTAATGTAATAGGTATAAAGACCAGAGATTTCTAGAACATTTTAACACATTTTGTTTTTAACAATGAGAAATCAATAAATACACTTCCAATGATAAAATTTAATAATTTCAAAGATGATGTTCATGTGTTGAAACTGTAATTTATTTATTTATATTAAGGAGAACCAACAGTTATACACAGTTTGTAGGTAGTAATAAAGATTTTTTATTTATTTTTAAATAATATAGCTTCACCGTCAATAGCGTACATTAAAGCCAGTTACACATTAGCGTTTTTTAGCGGCGCTGTTTTTTAGGGAGCGACTAGTTTTTTTAGCGGCGCTGCAGCGTGCCGCCACCACACCGCCAAAAGCGCAGTGGCGCGGCTATAATGAAGTCGCTCCGCTGTAGATGTAGAGCAGCGCTATGCATTAGGTAGTTACGTCATGGATTTCGACAAATAAGTCTTTGTACTAGCTTTATTAATTTTCAAAGTGGACGTCCAATTTTAAACATAATGCAGACCATGCTTTTCGGTCCTGTTGCTGTAATTCTGATTTCTTGAATCCCTTATTACAGGTAGTGTTTCAATTGACATGAACAATTCAGTATCGAAAGTTTTTTTTTTTTTATAATTTAGCGAGACCTCCGACTCATTTAGCAGTACGACTACAATTGACAATGGAGAAGTTTGCAAAATTTTTTTATTTGCTATTATTATTGAAAGTAACGTGACCATTTGCATGGGTACCTATTTAATCTTAACATAATTTTGGTTAAGATTTTGTTGTTTTACAACTCAGTGTTCATAACTAATAAATAGATAGTAAGGTGGGTATTTATTAGATAAATTTAATTTTTTACAGGGAACTGGCGCAGAGTAGTTCGCAGTACAGAATACTTTCATATGAGCACGTCAAAAAGCATATATTTTATTTCAATACATTATGAATAAATTAATCTGATTGTTTTATTTATAAAATCTTAAGTATCTACCCCGAGTAACTTATGTAATTCAGGAAGGAACCTGAACTTACAAAAAAAATTACGTTAAAAATATTAAAACATTCTCTAATTTTGGAAAACCTTACAATGAAATATTTGTAACAGCTTATATTGAGCACCCCACACTTTTACCAAATTTATAAACAAAATTAAATTCGGTTTAAAAATATAGAAATTATTAGCTATTAAAATTTTGTCTTTCTCTTGCAATACGTAATTTAACATTATAATTTATACGACCTGACGTCAAAAGTAAATATCGTGCGGTATTGCCCTCTCTGTATAAGAAGACAGCTTAAACATTTATAGCTTTGTCAATATTTTTTTTTTACAATTATGTCACTGTTATGATATAATTAGAAAACTCTTTCATATAAAATAATTTAAAAAAAAATGTCTACTACCCTATTGAATGTCGCAAAAAGAAATAAATATCTGTAAACTAGAAATTTACACGTGACTGTCTAAACTGACAAGCTCAACGTGATCGGAGGGCCAAGTGTGAGTTTTTTACTATTAACTATGTAGTTTGCGTTTTTTATAATTTGTATGGAAACTCGTACAGCACATCTAGCGGTCGTTTTAGGTAACTACGAGTTTCCATACAAATTACGGAAAACGCAAACTACACAGTTAATAGTAAAAGAACTCGCACTTGGCCCTCTGACGTTAAATAATATCCGCGGATCCACCAGTGCGGTGGATCGAATAGGAAATAAAAATATCCGTGGATCCACCGGTGGATTTGAGAAGAAAAAAATTAGCCGTGGATCCACCATTGGATCGAAGAGGAAAAAAATTACCCGTGGATCCACCGGTGGAGCTTCGTTGGTGGGTCCTAGTGGATGAGCGGATAGCCATACATTATTTTATTATGATAAAATTAATCACAAGCAGATAAAATTAGTCACGAATTACACTGTTCGTACTTAACACCCCAGGTAGCATTTTAAGGTCATAGCGACGTGAAGTCTTGGTCTTTTACTGACGGGGAGACGTCTGGTTTAACGTCGATCGTCTCTTCTAAATACGTTTCTAAGTCACAGCCACAGAACGTCTTTATCAGACATCATAATGGCGTCAAAATATTGACCAAATACTGACAACCTTCTTAGGTTATTAGGACGCCATTAAGACCAATGCATGACGACTTATTACGGTTTTATACGACGCTATGTTAAGAAGAGGCTTCCCGCGTGATAGCCTATACAAACGCTCGTAACTATTACCTATGACTGTAATACACATTTAATCTTATGTTTTGAATTATAGTCTCAATTGGGTTAGAGCTAGGTTTGTATAGAGCTAAAACTTAGAAATGCGTATTAACGTCATGGGTAATAGCTGTTTATGAGCGTTTGTATGCGCTATCACGAGAGAAGCCTCTTCTTAATGTAATTTATACCAATGCATAGCACCTTCATGAATAAAAATTAAATAATATATACTGTGTTATAAATAAAAGCAACAATATACAAAACTGTGATTTATTTTCAAATACAAAATAAGTAGGTACCTACTAATGAAACTACGAATGAATACACATTAATTTATCTTACAAGTCATTAAAAGAACTTAAATTATTGGGTTTTCCTGCTTCATAAAATATAAAAAATTATGATTACAATTTTTCAGATCAACAATTATTAGTTTTGACATTTAATCAATGACACTCTTTATTTAAAAATAATATAGGTAGTATATGTAGCATATCTTTTACGTTGGACCATAATACCACAGAGAATAAAGTATCGACTAACAAGTTTAATGAATATTTAAAAAAAAAATATTAGAAACGTTGAAATAGATAATACCAAATTCCAGGGGGGTCTACAAGTATATAATGGATTTACAATTAATCTGTCAAATAATATTTAAATGATAATGCTTAATCACCAAAAATATCAGAGGAAGATTCTTGACAGTTTTTTCCTTAAAGTATTTCAGAACAGGCAGAAAACGCATCTTGACTTTATTGAAAGTTAACTTAAGCGTGTAATAAATACATCTTACAATGAATAAAAAAGTTTGAGTTATGAACCATAAATAGTTGCTATTTAAAAGAAAAATAATGTTAATTTATTTTTGTTAATGTTTTAATAATGTTAATGTATTAGTTGATACCTTCTTAGTCAATACTTTATCATCTGTATCAATTTAGGAAGAATTATTATTAAACAAAATACTCTATCACTGTACTGCAACAATTATTCTACAAGTAAATTTATAAAAATTTATGTTATAGGTATTTATTTTGTTAAAATTTAATTTACATTAAACATTGTTCAGCCAATGCTAAGAAGAATCTTAGCATTAAAACTAAGAATCATATGTTGTTGGCCCAAGGAATGAGATAAATTCCTTTTTGAGGTTCATTTTTTTATCACATATAATGTTATCAGAATTACATACCTATTTTACTAATAATATGCATGGAGCAGTGGAAAACATGAAAGATTCAACAAATGTCTCACTGGGCACAACGACACAACAGCTTCAGCCAGTGTTTCAGCTAAACTTAAATACAATCTTCAATGTCTTTCTCAGTGATTCCTGGAGTAGAACACTTAAAAGCTCCTAAAAAATATACAATAAAAAATTGAAATTAATTTATTTTGTCTGTGTCACTTAGCTCAACATGTTGAAAATACAGGTTTAAATTCAATTTAACTGATTTAAATATTAAATTTATATGCATATATGTCCTTGACAAACAGATTTATCTAAATATTCATGAATTTTAATTATAATTATTATGAAACCATACTCTTGCATTAAGCCATATATAGGGTTTATGGTTTTTCCTCTTAAGACAACAGATACAATGTGTGCTTACCAATAATACAAGTACAAAGCTTTAATGGTGCAACAGGGTTTTTATTTGATCATGTTCCATAGTAACTGAATTGTATAGCCAAACAGTCAAGCAGAAGAAACATTAATATTCTTGAAACTTTATAAGTCCATTCACGACCTCCAAGGCTCTTCAAATATAAAACCTGTATAACAATATAACGAAAATAAATAATAAAAGTAAATAAAATTAATAAAGCTATCAATTGACGCTCTAGTTTTATAAATAAAACCAATCATTCCTTAGTGATTCAAAATATTGTTGCCATTGATGATTTATCTAATCAATGTTTATTATTCTTACCAAATTCATAAATTTTTCATAGTCTTCTAATAACGATTCTGTCTCATTTAAATTCTCTATGCTTTTCAAAGGGAAATTGAAATCATTGCTTAAAGTTTCCGCATGCAATTTTTCTTTTAACGGGGAAATTATATATCAATTTTTGTTCTTAATTTGAGCCAATAGTGATATTACTTTTAATTCGAAAGCTGTAAAAAAAAAATTAAAATTATTCTCTTATTCATAAATTTTCATAAAATATTTATTCTTTGTCACAAATATAAAATTTTGTTTACCATTCAGTGTCATGTTTGAGGGTTGAATTTGAGCTGCATATTTATTGACAAAATCATTTTGATCAGTTGCAGTTACTAAATGTGAAACATTTTCTAACATAAGATGTGACATATAACCATTTCCTTCATTAAGAATCTTTGGAGACTCACAATTTATTTCTGAAAATTAGAATAAAAATTAAATCTTGTAAAATATTTGATAAACCAGAAATACCTAAATAGAAGACTTGAAAAATACTTTTGGCAAAATGTCTTTTAATTAGAGGAGGGCGGCAAAAATTGTCTTCAACATCTTCATCTGATGATATGCTATCAATCAATCAATCAAATATCTTTATTTCGTAGTTCTGTATCATAATCTTGAAATATGTCACAAGAATGAATTTATTACTTTGTGGAAAAATGTCACCCCAAAGGAACATTCAGAAAGTGCTGGTTCCTCTCAGAAGAATACGCAAGAAACTGAGGGACGCTGTTTTTTTAACAATATTATAAAAACATTTTTAACAATAAGTGCTTAAAGAATCATATTGAAACAAACTGATAGGCGAGAGGCTTATACCCATGGATTTTTATCATCTAAGTAGTCTGATAGTTTATAATAATCTTTTGCATAAAGCTTTCGTTTTAAACTTGCCAAGAGGTAGATCTTGAATGTCAGCTGGGATTTTATTGTAAAAGCGTATACATTGCCCTTTAAAAGATTTTGTGATTTTATTGAGGCGGCTGACATGGTTAGCAAGTGAACCTTTGTTTCTTGTATCAACATTATAGTATTATAGGTAGTTAAAAACTCTTTGAACACATAAGATTCACTGTGAAATATGTACTACGAACAAGTAGTTCTTACCCTGAGATATAATTTAAAAAAAAATGTTAAGTTTAAATTATTATTTCAATTTAACCTACTGTAGAATAATATGCAGATTATGTTTATGCACAATTACACAAATGTTAGTTGCAGTATTGTCAAAGCCCATTAATCACTACCATGTATGCATAAATAGTGGACAGAAACATACAAAAGCAAGCTAGATCTAAATAAATACAACCCAAATCATTTATGATCTTATTTGATTCTCATACAATATGAATAGGTCGTAAAGTAGGTACATTTTTTTAAATTGACAGTTGTACAAAGAACGAACATGTATTTACTTTTGAGAACACTTACCAGTTTCGTAAATGCATCTTGTTATGCTGGTATAACTTCCATTTTTTGTCAGGCGAAGATTTTGAAGCTTTAGTGGGCGGGCCAGTACGTACACTTCTGGTTTACGAGATGTGATCCACTTCACAATAGCAACAGTGTCATCGTCTTCTTCCGCAACTTTTACAACTTCAATTCAACCAAATTAACAAGAAACCAAATAACTAATTATAAACGGTGTTAGATGCACTTATTTTAGTCAGATTAGTGAACTGTCACTTGCTGTCATTGAACAATTGTCATGGAAGTTGTCATAACAATGTCAAAAATGTTATCGGTGCAGTCTAGGCCGGGCAAGATATTTAAAATCGATATTAACATCGAAACCAGGCAAAAATCGATCTTCGATAAATTGACCATTTAAAACCTATATCGACATAAAAAAAATCTAGGATTCTTACTGCACATGATAACAAAAAAAAAATTTTTTCATGTTTTTTAGAGTCTCGTTAAATAGTAAAATTTTTAATAAAATAGACTTTGATAGTTTCTCAACATAAGATCTGATTTACAAAATGTTATATGGGACATTGTGAATCGTATAAATGTAATAAGTAATCATATTCACACAGTACTTCAACTTACTACGAAAATTATCACGATTATGTAGGGTCACTAGTTCATGAGTTATAGCTTACCAAGTTAATGTAAGGTTATAATAATAATTATTATTATTTCCATTATTATTATAGATTATGTATTTTTCATATAAAATCAAATTAATACATATTACAAAGTATGGAGTAACGAATGTCAAAAAATATTATTTATTATTATCTGTATATTATACAGGATGAAATTTTAACAAATATCCAAAAAAAATCTAGATGTTAGGTATTACCAATAGACCTCATTACGTAAATAAAAAATATAGGTTACATTTTAATAATAAATAATTTTATCTACTTTTTTATTTATTAAAACGAAGTTCCTTATCGCGTGTTGCGAAAGGGGGCTAGACTGAAAAAATTAAGACCAAAAGTTGTAACGACACTTTTTGCTATAATTGTAAACCGTGCGGCGTGCGCGTGTTTCTCATAATATTGTGTGTTTAGCAAGTGTACGCGTCGTCTATATATTAATAAAATTGAAGTGTCTATCTGTCTGTCTGTCTGTTTGTCCCGGCTAATCTCCGAAACGGCTGAACCGATTTCAATGAAACTTTGCAGACGTGCAGAGAGCATTACCACCGGTGACATAGGCTATTTTTTGTTTGTCTGTCCATCTGTCTGTCTGTTTGAACCGATCTCAGAAACGGCTTAACCGATTTCAATGAAACTTGACAGACGTGCAGAGGGTATTATTAGGGGTGACATAAGTTTTTTTTTTTTTGTCTGTCTAACAGTCTATCTGTTCTGGCTAATTTCCGAAAAAGCTGAACTGACTTCAATAAAACTTTGCAGACGTGCAGAGAGCGTTATCGGGGGTGACATAGGCTACTTTTTGTCTGTTTGTCAGTGAGAAAATGAGATAGGAAGCATTACACCACAGAGGAAATACATACAGAGGTGCGGCGAAGGCCTCTAGACAGAGCAATTGTGAGGTAAGCGCGGTAGGGAAGGCGTATTTTTTAAGCCATAGTTTAAAAAGTCCTTGCCAAACAAGGCTGTTGCGTAGCACTCGGGTGAATTAATTTATTAATTTATAAAAAATAGTGATTGTTGTTTTGTCACTATAGTACACACAACGTGTGCCGCCATTGCTAAATTTCCTCTTTATTTGCACGAATAATAATGTACTTAATTAAATATAAAACCACAGTAAGCTAATACCAATCTCCGAACCTGCAAGTCATAGAAATATATTGTCCATAATCCGAGATTTAAGTGACCACGTGACCAAATTTTTAAAAACTTATATTTTCAAAACTATCAATCGCAGACCCATCGTGTTGGTACTCAAACTTGATGTTTTGACGAGATCTATATTACCACGTGACCAAATTTTTTAAAACTTATATTTTCGAAACCATCAATCGCAGACCTATCGTGTTCATACTCAAACTTGATGTTTTGACGAGACCTATGTGACCACGTGACCAAATTTTTAAAAACTTATATTTTCAAAACCATCAATCGCAGACCCATCGTGTTGGTACTCAAACTTGATGTTTTGACAAGATCTATGTGACCACGTGATCACATTTTTAAATGCTTATATTTTCTAAACCATCAATCGCAGACCTATCGTGTTCATACTCAAACTTGATGTTTTGACGAGATGTATGTGACCACGTGACCACATTTTTAAATGCTTATATTTTCGAAACCATCAATCGCAGACCTATCGTGTTGGTACTCAAACTTGATGTTTTGACGAGACCTATGTGACCACGTGACCAAATTTTTAAAAACTTATATTTTCAAAACTATCAATCGCAGACCCATCGTCTTGGTACTCAAACTTGATGTTTTGACGAGACCTATGTGACCACGTGACCAAATTTTTAAAAACTTATATTTTCAAAACTATCAATCGCAGACCCATCGTGTTGGTACTCAAACTTGATGTTTTGACGAGATCTATGTGACCACGTGACCCATTTTTTAAATGCTTATATTTTCGAAACTATCAACTCCAGACCTGGCCGTATCTTTTGAGCTAAACTCTAAAACATTTGAACTGATTTTCATGAAACTTCGCAACGTGAAAAGACGGGTGTGAGGAGTGACATACGCTACTTTTTGTTTGTTTGTTTGTTTATCTGTTTGTCTGTTTGTTTGTTTGTTTGTTTGTTTGTTTGTTTGTTTGTTCGTTCGTTCGTTCGTCCGTCTGTCTTTCTGTCTATATAGTTCAAGCTAAACTTTTGAAGATTTTAATGCAATTATGCAGACATTAAAAATAGCTTGTCAAGAGTGATATTGGTAACTTTTTGTCTGTGTGGTTGTCTGTCAGTCTTTTTGTTCCGGCTTATCTCCAAAACAACTAAAACCATTTCTATGAATCTTCGCAGACATAAAAAGGAGGTTATCGGGAGTGACATAAGTTGGCTTTTGTCTGTGTGTTTGTTAGGCCTAATTGTCGAAACAGCTGATCCGATTTTACTGAAATTTTGCAAATATAAAGAAGGCGTTGTCAAGAGTGAAAAGCAATTCTGTTAGTCTGTCTGTTCCAGTTAATCTCCAAAACGTCTGACTGATTTTGGGACTGACTTGTGGGATAGCTATTCTTCATGCTAAAATGGCTAAATGGATTTTTATGAAATTAGGTACAGAGATTTCTTAAACAGTTAAGTTTCAGAATGTTCTGGAAAGTGTTACAATGTTCTGGAACGTCGCATTCCTTTAACTGTCCCAGTACAACTGTAGTCAACGCGAGCGAAGCCCGCGGGCGGAAAACTAGTAGGTTACTTTAATAAATTTAAAAGCAAATTATATTTTAATATTAAGATATCAATGCCTATGTATTTAGCAAGCCGTGCGTGTTCTAAACTATATGCTGTTGTATTCACGAAGTCGACAGTATCGAGTCAAAAAAATTGACACACACAAAAACACACACACACACACACTGTTGTGTTTACAAAGTCCCGCGCAGTTATGACGTGTACGAAAGAATAGACAGAGTGTATATATATATGTGTGTGTGTGTCAATTTTTTTTTCATTTTTTTTTGGCAATTATTTCAATAGCGAATCAACTAAAGCATCGACTACTGAGGTACAAACTATAACATCAAGGAAAAAGACAAATGTACAAAGATGTAGAGAATATCGTAAGAAAAAGAAATTACAAAATACAATGGTACAAAACATAACTGCAGAGAGATCAAAAATTTAAAACCATTGCTATAGTTTCTAGAGGGAGAATTTCATTTAAGAATAGACAAAAATCCAGCAGAATCAACAACAAAATATAATACTACCATCCATGCAGTTTTTTCAAGACATTTAAATAAAATAGAATCCCAAACATATGTTTCCTACTTCAGTTACCACAAGCCAATTATTACTAAAATTAAACCTACTGATTAAGTTCATATTACATTATATTTGTTAGTAATTGTAATACACAAAAATAATAATAATAAAAAATAAAACTAGTCTAATAATCCACCCCTCGTCGCCCCCGACGCACCCAGGCAACAGGGTCACGTTAAATATGACGTGGATTTTAGGGCTCCAAAAGACGTCAGATCACGTCTTAAGGTACGATATTCTTGTCGTGAGGATGTCACAAATTAATGCGTGATTACGACGTGATATACAAACGTGATTACAACGTGACATACAAATGTGATTAGAACGTGATGGACAGACGTAATCACGACGTGATACATGTCATAATTAGGCTACAGCCACATTATTTCACAGTCGGCGGCTTTACAATCGACCCAGCTGATCACTTTACGCCATGCACAGCAATCGATCTGATTGACCATGTAGCTAATATTTGGCTGGGTCGGGTTGATTGATAAATATGCTGACTGTGAGCTGATGTGGCCGTAGCCAATCATAACCAATCTGCCATTATCAGAATAGGACATGCTGAATTTTTTTTAAATATTTATTTCATCACTAAAAATTTAAAAAACCCCCGACACAGAAAAAACTAACATTTTTTCTTTTTAAATGTTAGTTTTTTTCTGTGTCGGGGGTTTTTTAAATTTTTAATTTAAGTTTTATTTCAAAATTTTTAAACTTAGTTATTGAGTTAAGTAAATTGATTCATCCATGATCAGCCAAAAAAATAATTTTCAAGTTTTTGGTTTGTCATTTCGTTAGTTGATATTTCTTATTTTTCAATATAGTGTACATTATTCTACGAGTCAAGCCCTTTCATTTGATACCCATATTGAGGGAGTTTTGAAAAAAAATAAAAATATAAACCGCCATTTGTGGCGGCGGCCATCTTGAATTTGAAATTTGTCATAGTGTATAGTATTTTACTAGTCAAGCCCTTTCATTTGATACCCATGTTGAAGGAGTTGTGAAAAAAAATATGTAAACCGCCATTTGTGGTGGCGGACATCTTGGATTTGAAATTTGTCATAGTGTGTAGTATTCTACGAGTCAAGCCCTTTCATTTGATACCCATATTGAGGGAGTTCTGACGAAATATAAGTAAACCGCCCTTTGTGGTGGCGACCATCTTGGATTTGACATTTGTCATAGTGTATAGTATTTTACTGGTCAAGCCCTTTCATTTCATACCCATATTGATGGAGTAGGGCAAAAATATATCCGCCATTTTGTGGCGGCGGCCATCTTGGACTGATTTTCATCAAACATAACTAAGAACGCTCGCGACTAATTCACCTTTCAAAACAAAAAAACAAAATCGAAATCGGTTCATCCGTTTGGGACTTACGATGCCACGGACAGATACACACACACGTCATACTTATAACACCCCTCTTTTTTCGTCGGGGTTAAAAATATAAGCAAATTATTTTATTTATACCGTGTGAATTTTAATCGCATCGTTTTGATCCAATATTGGTAGTCGAACCAAAAATTTTTTCTTCAGGAATAATTTTTGGGTGGTTTAGCTGTAGCGTATACAGACCTTATTTTAAGGAGACAGTAAAAAATATTTCTAAAATTAAAATAAAATTCCATTCAAGATAAAAATAATTTCTTTGGAAAAAACAGCTAAAACCACCAGAATTGGGCCTTTGACCAAAACAACACGGCCAAGATTCCCGCGGTATATCCAGCACGAATTTTTATTCACTGAAAGTGGTGTTATTATTGACGTCTTGGTTATGAGATTTTTCGGATGGCCGCGAGTGAAGTCATTCAGTTTTTGAGGAAAACCCTATATAAATACATTATATAGTATAATAGTGTAAATGAAATATATATTTATACGTGTATACGTTATATACCTAATTAAAGTTAGCACTTCACGCTCACTGAGCAGAGACGAGCGCCAGAGACAGCGCTATGTGGGTAAAAAAGAAGGTGTCTCCCTTTTTAAAACACCAAAATCACAGATTTTTTTAACAATATCAATCTTCCATATGACATTAGAGAATTGTAATGACCAAAATGTTTCCTAAAAAATTATGAATAGTCTAAAAAAGAATATCAAATCAGTCCTACATTTCAATAGAAAAATAAAAAACAATAGCATAAAAATTAGCATACCCATTGCGACACGATGTGAATGTTGCTTTCCAACATTATACCTGTCAATCACTTTTTATTTCCAAGTTCTTGTGACGAGAATATTCAGTATGACCAAATGCTACATCAGATTCTGTGATGAAAAAGTATATGATTGTTAAAAGCAGGTTTTCTTTATTATTGTTTATTGAAACCTTAATCGATGGGCGATCATATCAGCCGTGTACGGAATTAAAAATAAAAGCAGGTCTAACTAGAAAAAAAAAAAAAAAAAATTATTAAACTTTTACTTTTATTGAGTCTATAACTAATAATACTATATATTAGAAGTAATCATAAATCAACTTCTCTTTATTATATAAATGCAATTTTTATCTATAAACGAAAATGCTTCCTCCATACAATCATCTATGCATGCAATACAAAAATCTAGACATCTTTTATTTCCATATCAATATGTAAAAAGTATTACAGACCTATTATTAAATATTAACATATCTATAAAAATTGTTCACAAAATCTAGTCGTTATATAACTGACTTCACAAAAAGGAATACAAAATTTAAAAAAGTGTCTAATTTGTTTGTCTGAATTATATATAGGTATATAATAATATGCAATACAGAATTTCCATTTAGTAAATAATCAATCATATTAAACAAATCGTTGAGCGTTCAACTGACATGGACTTTTAGCAAGTAATGTGGAATTATTAATCAAATACAATATAATAATAGTAAACATACAAATTTACCAAAAAAACGGTATTATAAAACACTTAAACAATATTTTGTTCACATGAACCATACATAACTCAGTAGATAATTTAGTACATCTTAATAGTGGAATTATTAATCAAACACAATGTAATAATAGCAAACAAACAAATTTATCAAAAAATGGTACTATAAAACACTTACAAATTATTTTGTTCACATGAACCGTACATAACTCGGTAGACAACTGAGAACATTTAAATAGTGGAAGTATTAATCAAACACAATGTAATAATGGCAAACATACAAATTTATCAAAAAACGGTACTATAAAACACTTACAAATTATTCTGTTCACATGAACCGTACATAACTCAGTAGACAATTTAGTACATTTTAATATGTCTAAATTATTAGAAGAACATGGATATTCATAAAAACTTTCATATTGTTGAAATGTAGAACCAAATAACACTGGTTTGTCATCGTGTGATACAATAATATTAAAAACTTTCATTACAGTTTTATCATTTAACATACAAAAAGAATCTGCATCTGATTTAACATTAAGAATATAATCACCAAAATTTAATTTAAAGTATTGTTTTCCGATATAAAAAGGGGGCACTGGCCCATCAAAATGTTCATGCGAATAGTTTATGTCAATAGAGATCTCACCCAATGGTTTGAATTCAGTTTCACTAATTCTGTTTCCAATTTGTTGTAATGGTTTATATGGGGATCTTACACGTTTTTTTAAGTAGCCTAAATAACTTTCAAATTTGAACGCTGAAAAATTATCTAATGCACCATATCTTTCCACATCATCAGTAAGATGAATAAGGGAGTGAATATTATATATCAGATACTGTTTACCATATATGCTACTACACTCATTGACAAATGATCTTAACAGTTCTTTAGTATAATTAGAATAAATATTATATTTCGTTGAAACCAAAATTACAATTGCACAGTGTAATAATAGAAAGTGATTATAAGCATGATTACTTAATATTTTAAATAAAACAATTGGTCCAAGATACAACAAAAAGGTACGAAACTCTGTGGCTTTCCAGCGATTGTTCATTTATATAAACATTTATATAAAAATATTCCAGAAATCCTGATTACTTTACCTCTCAGGCCTCTATTTACTGGGGTTGAAATGACAGCACTATCAGAGGATAGAAGTGGCCCTCCTTAAATTAAATTTACAAATTAATAAAGGGTAACATATTTAAAAACTAATTTATGTTTGTTTTGTAAATAAAATATACCTATGACACTTGAATTTCTTTGTGTAGGTATAGTGATCTCAGAATCACCAGACAATATTGCTTGTGACAACCCTTAAAAAATAATAATTAAATGTATTAGTACAACCTGAAATGTTTAAGCAGTTTGTAACAATTAATCTAAATAAATTTACCTGCAACGCAGTCACTTCTTTGAGAAGTACTGATATCTTCATTGACAGGAGGTGGACGTAATGGAGCCGAGCCTAAAAATGACAGAGATTTAAGTACAGGTTTTAAGTGGGATGAGATGCACATGCCCTATAGTGCAAGTCGGCCATGCTCCCTAAGTAATGCTTCTGTGAAATTACATTACTGCAACATTATTGTAACTAACTTCAGAATCACACACATATATATAGCTAGTCCTGTAAACTAGTATGCACAATATAAAATATGAATTGTAAAGTAGAATTTTGAAACGCAATAAAATAAATAAACATGCTTAATTAGATGTCAAGCAAAAATATAGTGTAACCTTAGAGGTGCTAAACCATTATGAGTATAAAATAATCATCTAAAGGTACGCAGTAAAAACATTTGAACTTTAAAATAATTTCATGGATTTGAATCGAGGACCCTTTTGGTAAAATGCTTATACCAACCATTAGCCCACCACTGCCATATAAGGCTATAATTCATGACGTTCCCCCCAGATATTGTATAATAATTACATCTGTGAAATAGTAAAATAATTTAGAGCTTACAATTACATAAGAAGTAAGTGAATAATTAACCGACAAACTCACTTTGACTTCTGAATTTTGGATTATTTTTATGTTGATGAAAAATATCAATATTTATGTCGTCATCGCTGGAACTTTCTATAGTATTTCTCTTGGGTAGTATAATTTTCCTTTTTTTGGGGATATTGTAATCATCTTCATTTATTTCACTATTTTCTTCAGCTTCCTTAGCTTTTTGACGTGCCACAATTAGATCATCTGTGTAAATTAATTAAAATTGTTATATTAACTGTATCTTATTATTTCAATGGATTTATACTTATACTTAATTTATACCAAATTATATGGTCATTACTAAAAAGCAAAAATCATGATGTACTTGATGAAATCACATAAGATTAAAAATTATAGGGACTGCCGATAGAAGTGAAAACTTAGAACTTTTAGTATTAAGATTTGAAATTTCATGTTTTAATTAAAATTATCAACATCAATCTGATTTTCACATCTATCCACATCGTCTTCCACCACTTTCGGTATATAATGGAACCATATGAACATGCATATAATTGTTGCTCGGAGTGTCAATAGATGTGAAAACCAGATTGATGTTGATAATTTAAATTTAAAATTTTTGGTGTAGCAGGACGCAATGGAGCGAGGGGCATATAACTGTACCTGCGCAAACAGGCTTAAAGCATTGTATTCCGATCCGCCATAAAGTTTGAGGCGAACTATATCTATGAACATGTTTTCAGGTTAGGTACTTACCGGTTTCAAAGAAACGCCGTTTTATTTTTATTATTGGCCAATCTTCATTAGCAGGCTCAAGTTTTTGCAAGCACCTATTAAACTGAGCACTTACTTTAAAGGGAGGCCAGTAGCTCTCACACTTTTTCGGCGTCAGCCAAGCACTGCTGACGATCACTATTGCGCCATTCCGGTCGCCACAGTCTTCTTCCGCGACGACATACATTGATTAATAATTATAGGTACTGTGACAATATCGATGTGAAAGGAATCACTATTAATTTGCTTCTGATTTAATTATTTATACCACATAAATACTTTTACCGCCTTAGTTTATTTTCTGTCTGACTGACAGCTGGACAGCTGACTGACAGACAGTGTTGCCACCACAGCGTAACGATAACACGTGGATAACACGGTACCACCCCCAAACAAATAAAATAAATAGACCTATAGTATGTACTTTTAACATAATTTATTAAAATAATATTTAACTGATATTTACAATATAAACAAATTAAGAAAATGCCCCTTTAGCTTTTCAGATTTACTTCTTCCGAGTTTTTGACAATATAAAGGAATAATTAATTCCAAAACATAAGTAGTGGGGAATGTAGTATAAATAAAACTGATGCTAAATTTAATGTTAACCGCAATAGCAAACAACTATATCGATACTTAATGCAAAAAAATGATGTTTTCTCTCAATTTGAAAAAAAAAAATGGTTTTGAAACAACCAACATTCGTCTTTTAATCCTTAAAGACGTTATCAGGCAAAATCGCACGTCATTGAATGGCGTGATTATAGTCAAACCACGACACTAAGACAAAAAATCACGAGATTCTTAACGTGTTTTTTTTCCAAAGACGTGAAAGTTTAAATAATGACGCGAAGTTAGCGTCATTTTTCACGACACTGTGTTGCTTGGGCAAATGTGCCCATGACGCTCATTGCATTGCCGCGCTGAATTGCAATGGCAATTCTTTGCACCAGGAAGGAACCGGAACGGGGGTCGAGTCCCCGGGTGTCCCTTGACTCCTCTCAAATTTTTTATTTTATAACGTTTGGTTGTCTTCTTTGTGACGACCTACCCAGGCCCTCTAATCCAACACAAGGCGGAGCGTCGGTTGTGAATGATGATTAAAGTTATTGGTTTTTTTGGGAAAAGTTTGTGTTATCATATATATCTCAATAATTTTCTATTGAACGATACTAAAAGGAATTAAGACGGCCACATTGGTTTTTTTCCTAATATCATAACATTAAAATTTGGGTGATTGTTAAAACTTCACTTTGAATAAAACAATTGACCATTCCGAAATTTTTCAACTAAAGTCCGTTATGTTTTGTTTTTTAAGAATTTTCATTATAATATATTTACGAAAATACCGATCTAAAAAAATATTTCCAAGTATTTTTTAAAATTGCCTGACGAAATAAAATATTACGGAACTTTAGTACAAAAATTTGGGTATGATCTATTGAAATCAAATAAATTAGGTAAAATGGACCCGACTTTCCTGCGTCAAATTAAAGTAAATTAAAAAAAATGTCTGACTTCCAAACGTTGCTTATAAATTTGATTTAGTGCATATATGAACTTAAAAAAATAATTGTAATTTACGTTTTTTCTTTTTAATCAAACGAAACGTTGAAAATGAAATTCATTTTTTACCAGACGATATTATGAAAATAAGAGATTTTAGGACTACCGAACAATAAAAAAGTCGTCCACTACCTCATGACATCTGTCGAGTCTAGTATGTTAAACTAGTTCTTGTTTTGTGTGTTATATCGGTATCGTATTGTCAGTAAAAACCATGACATTGACATTATCGTATCGGATACGTAAAATATCGAAGTGTATATCGCTGCTTTTAAGCGTATAATATCGATATTTCGATATATCGTATCCCTAGTTCTGTGTTACGCAAAATGTCATATCTGTCATTGTCTGTCACTGTGGGCTGTCATGCACGTCTGTGCACGTCTTGCTTGTCCGGTGATGTCTAACGGTCTAATGTCGGTTGTGATGTCGGCCGGGCTGTGGGATTGGATTGTAACAAAAGCAAACCAATACTAAGTAAACGTAGAGAGAGATGAGATTAAACATAGGTACTGTATTTGATTATAATTATCTATGTTTCCTCCAATATAAAAATTGTGTCAGGTCCGGGGTAGGTATGGATTTCGATGGCAACCTTGCTGAAAACTTGAAGTTCCTTGAACTCCTACAAACAAAGGCTTGAAATATACTTTTCAGCTACAGAATCGAAAGAAGCCAAAGATAAATAGAAGAAGTATCTTATTTATTACTTTGGTGAGCAAGGATGAGGTTCTTGAAAAGTTTGGCAAATACTTTACGCTCAGTTTTTTTACTATAACCTAAAACAACAATAAACTGTAAGACTATTTTTAGAAGATAATAAATCTCACAAGTATGTAATACCTAGGTATTAACTGTGAGCTCGGTGAATTAAGAGAGTCTGACAGTGTGCAAGATTATTAAGGGGCTTGACTCCAAATATAACTCATTGAAAAGTAAGCTTATGTCAAAGGACGACAGCAAATCAACGTTGCATCATATTATACAAAACTTGCTTAATAAAGAGGCATTGCATTGGTAGATACATCCAAAAAAGTGAACCTAACATCAATTAAGGCATACCTAATGTTAATTCAGAATAAAAGTAAAATCTTCAAAAATTGCCTGGATTGCGGTTTAGCACACCAAATAATCAAACGCTTAGCGTTAGGTATAACCTTTTTAAAAATCCGAAACACAAAATCATTTTAGGAAGATGTTTCACAGTGCCAAAAGTCAAGTAAATATAGTTGAAGACGTGAAGAGAGATGAAGGAAGTTCTGAGAAAAATGAAGGTGATTTTTTGATTGGTTATGTCTATAATAAAATCTTCCATGATTTCACAATGAAGGACATATTATTGAAAATTAAAATGGACACAGGCGTAGCCTGTAACATAATTGGAAGTGCGGTATGCAAACAATTGTACTTAAAAAAATTTGAGATTTTGAATGCAGTAAAAAATAATACAACTTGATGAAAAGTGTGTAACAGTAAAAGAATCATGTTTGTTGGAAATTGTACATCGTAACGAAAAGAAATACAATGTAAAATTTATTATTATTGAAAGGAATATTCCCACCCTACTTAACTATAAAACACATTTATCATATATTTTTTTTCAGCTAATGCTAATCTTGTAAAAATACACAATTTAACATGTGAGTGAAATAAAATTTAAAATCTGATTTCAGTGAACTATTCAATGGAGGTCTTGGTTATATTCCCAAAACAGTGAATCTACAGTTAAGCCATTACGCAGTGCCAATTGTACAAGCAGCCAGACAATGTTGCATTTTCGTTACTGCCCGAATCGCGCTAGGAGCTCAACACAATACTGGTGTTAGGTGTCATCAAGAAAGTAAATAAACCTACAAAATGGGTAAACAACTTAGTTTGTGTTCAAAAGCCAAATGGAAAATTAAGAATGTGCATAGATCTAAGAACTTTGAATAATTAATTACATCAAACAACCCAAATATCAATTACCTACTCTGATTGAAATTAAAAGTAATATGCAAAATAATAAAGTCTACATTACTTGATACATCAAACAGGTTCTGGGTGTTAAATTTAAACGAGAAGAATTCAGATCTATGCACATTAATATCACCATTGGGCAGTTAACATTATAAAAAAATACCATTTGACTTTAAGTTTGGCCCCAGAGGAATTTAGTAGAATAATGACTCACATGTTTGAAAATGTAAAAAGAGTGATGACATTGATGATTTATGTGTTTATGCAGTCAATAAAAGAATTATATGAAAGATTGAAGACAGTTTTGATCATTTCTGTAAAAAATTATATTAAATTTTATAATTTATCATGTAAAGCTACAATGACATGTTTACCTTTATCTATTGTTCAGTCACAAGAATTTAAAAAAAAGTAATGATTCATATTATAACCGGCCAAGTGCGAGTCAGACTTGCACACAAAGGGAACAAATAATAAAAATAAAATAAAGTTGAAAATCGAAGGGGCGGGAAGGGAACCTCACCACTATTAATCACTAGAAACATTTAATAAAACATGTTTCTTGCATGGGGACTCCTTTTAATCTTTAACTTTATATTATTTTTATTAGTTATAGCGGTTATAGCAATACACTATAAAAAAATTCCAGTGTCTACCTATTATGCGTTAGACAATACAGCCCTGTGACAGACGGACAGTGGAGGCTTAGTAATAGGGCACCTGTTGGCACCCCTTGGGCACGGCACCATAAAATTATGTGGCTAAAGAATATTAATAATATAGATCAAAACATAAGAAATTACTGGACTTTCAGATGTGACCTAAACTTACTTGGTGGTATTGTACTAGTAAGTAATTTAATTGTGATACCAGTTCATGAAAACTGAAATGTTAAACAATATTTATTAAGGATATGTAGGTCTGAATACTTGTAAAATCATAGCGAAAACGTAAAAATGTTTTAGCATGGTTATGTCGTAGTTGTAACAAAAACATGTCACTCTAAAAGATACATTATATAAACTGAATATAGAGTTGAGATTAAACATACTGTGTTTGATTATATACTTCAACTATCACCAGCTACCAGGCTACCAGCAACATAAACAATATAAAACGAAAATTGTGATTAATAAATTATATGTACCGATGTCCATTAGTTTGTCTGTCAGTGGGTCTTTACGTTTCAGAAAAATATAGGCAATGGATTACCACAAATATTCTTCAATAAATATTCATTTATCCTTAGGATGAGCCCTATTGGTTTGTGTAATTAAAATCATAACTGTCTAAAAATTATTAATGAAAGGTGGATTTTCTGGGTCGCCCTCGTATTTTTTTTTTTTAAATTATAGTGGTAAAAGTTAAAAGTATTAATTTTAAACTAGTCAATGAACATATGAGGTGTGTCATTATTTTAA
The DNA here is from genome assembly GCA_949709985.1 of Luffia ferchaultella. Taxonomy (NCBI): domain Eukaryota; kingdom Metazoa; phylum Arthropoda; class Insecta; order Lepidoptera; family Psychidae; genus Luffia; species Luffia ferchaultella. The sequence goes on from OX453255.1 coordinate 12,402,379, forward strand.
TATCACATGTTATAGTCTGACTTTACAATGAAGTGACTTGGACGTCATTCCTTAAGCTAATATGGAACGATATTATGCGCCTTTCTATTGACGTGATGTGGACATCATTCTATGACCAGAGGTTGAAAATCTCTGTCTGACTTTAAAGTGGCAGGCTGCAGACGGTCGTTTACGACGAATGTAGGACTGACCTTAGAATGGCCTTAAATAGACGCCATTTTTTAGTCACTGACGTCATCTTGCTACCTGGGACCTCGCAGTTAGTCGCACTTAACTTATCAGTGAACTGACTGTACGACGTCGCGTTATCCTCCTTATATAACACTCAGAAATCCCCCACAAACAGGCATGTCGAATATTCTATTTCAAAATTATAATTTCAATTTACCGTGGGAAAGTTCTAGGACTTTTGCCAAGATGTATCTCAAAATTCGAATTATCGAGTGCACTTTGAGAACACCGTCTCTTATTTGAATTTAATTTGTGGAATTTTTTTTTATCTCGATGCTTCTGTATTTGATCGATGTGTATGAATAGTCGTGTGATTGAGAAACACAAGCATAATACTTGCTTACTTTGGGACTAGATGGCGCTGTGTGGGAAGTCCCATGTATTATTATTATTATAGTGTTGGTCCTTGTACTAAGGGCTGGAACCCAGGGCCGTTTATAACTATTCGCAAAAATGATGCAGATGTTCATAAATTAAAGTTAATTATTTTGAAAAGAAAACGTCGCTTGAGCAATTTCGTTACTAACTGTTTTTCTATTGAGACCAAAGCGATTTCATCAGAGTGCCGGCGTTTATGAGGCCACTGGTAATTGATTTGTTTAATAATGTATCAGTTGATTGCTGGATATATAAGGTGGCTTGCAAGGATTCGGCATAACTTGCATACTTACCAAGAAAACAAAAGAACAAGCCGAACAAACGTGGTATGAAAAATATAATTTAATTTGTGCATTTACATGCATGCATTCATATAATTGTACTTTGCGTACTTATTCAATAATGTACTTGTCTGTTTCTGAAGATCTCTATAAGGCTCTGTAGCAAACAAAATTCAAGGGAATTAGAAGAAAAAAACGCGAGAAAGGAAGTGCAAGCAGTGTGATTGTACCTTTTAATTTTTTTTGGTCTGCCTACCCTATGAAAAACGTTAATGGACGCCATTGGGATATTCGTGTCAATTCGATAGATATTCGATGTCCGGTTCAAGTTCGCTATAAAAATAAAGCTAATCAGTGACACACATTGACATCCTAACTCGCATCAGCTCAGAACATTAAAAATAACCTTTGAACAATGCGAACACGATGTAGGTAACTTCCGATACGTTACAATAGGCACCTAACGGGGTGGAGCGTACGGTGGTACCTACCTAACTAGCAACTAGACTATTGGTTGTTGAAAGATTTGTGTAATCATATCTCAGTATTTTCCTATTGAACGATACTAAAGGCAAAAAAGACGTCTATCGGTTTTTTTTACCAAAGATCATTAGGTATATTAATTGGATGGTGATAAAAAAAAATTTACCTTGTATTTAGTCTGCTTTCATAGTTCCTACATAGTTTTATCGTGATTTCATCGCACACTTTTTTATTTTTAGCAGTGTAGGTACGTACTCATTGTGTGGTGACGAAATAAGCAATATGGGATCTTAACACTACGCCCACCAAAGATGTTAGGTTTCTTATTAATCTAGGTCATGTGACGACATTGATATATCAATTTAACTAGATGCGCTCTCCACCTTCATAAGTGTCCGCGCAGGAAGCCTACCAAAACGCAATAAGTCTACCAGCCAGCTTTTAGTCAATGTCATGACCACGGTCCACGACCTAGCGAAGAACAAATGTGCACGATGCCGACGTCGCGTCACGTCGCGGGTTCGATTCCTGCCCGGGACAGATATTTGTATGCATGAACATGTCTATTTGTTCCGTGCCTGGGTGTAAAAAAAAAGATCTATATATGTAAATATTATAAAGATTATTCAAGTTTTTATATCGAATGTCTGGTATCCATAGCACAAGCATTGCTTAGTTTGGAACTAGATGGCGATGGAAGAAGTGAATTCTAAAAGGTCTCGTATTAGAATTTCGTAATGCGAATAGAGCTCAATTGCCATGCTTCTTGACTATAAAATTATAAGGTAACAAACTATAATACGCTACTTGGCGGACGCTTTTGCGTTGCTTTCACTTAGCGACTAGGAATATTTTTAAATATGAATTAGCTCACATAGACCCATTTTATAAAAAATCGCTTAGCAGATTTCTGGATATTCTTTTCTTTTCTTCATAATAAAGTAATAGCCACATTGTGAAAATATTTATTAACTGTTATAAACAAAATTTGGTGTATATACAATTATATTCTAAAATCAATTCCTACAGAGATTCACAAGTAACTTTCAATGTATTATCAAATTAAAACGATTAACTAAAACAAATTTTTAACAATACCCTGGTACATATACTATAAACACTATGGAATGACAAAAATATGTATAAGCACAATTCATCAACTTGTATTCATTTCATAATAGCTTTATTGTCTTTGAAAATTTACAATTGAAGCTTCACATGAGGCAGTTCATGAGAGTAAGAAGTCTTTTATGCTCTTTGGCAATGGCAACAACTTGACTGATCCATTTTTCACAATCTGCAGTATTGCATCTCGACAGACATTTTGTAATGTTTTAACTGAAATAAAATAATAAATTATATATAAAACTTACTTTTTATATTTTGCAAACAAGATTTTGGGTACTTCTCTGAGTATTATGGATATGTTTTTAGATTTCTAAAATAATCAAAAGTAAGATACATTGTTAGTGAAAAGTAATCAATATAAAATAAAAGTTACCTCCATACAGTTGTACAATTTTTACTTGTTTAGTTGTTCCATAAACATCTACAACTGCGTGTAATGGACCTTGTTTATATGGTATCCCTTTGGTGCATGGGCCTTGGTCTTCACCATTTATAATGAAATGCATTTCAGCATATTCTGGTTCTTCATTATTTTTTGTTGGGCAAGGAACAAACATTACTCCGATTCGACTGCCAGCATCCATAGGTAAAATACCTGGGGAGATTCCATTTTCATTTAATATTTGGGGTTTAAGAACCATCTTAGATATGTACCCTCTAGGAGTCTTCACTGTAAGCCCATCACCCAACACTGATCCTCGTGAATCACTTTCCCTGCGTCCACTTGTTCCTTGATTGACCAACTCAATGAGAACATTGTTCTGTGATTTAGATATAGGAAATATCCAAGACATGCCAGTGTTCGCCAAGTCAGGCAAAGCATACTGTGGGAGTCCTTTGTCGCGGAGAGCCGCCGTTTCAGGGTCGAGCAGAGTCAATCCTAGTCGCATGTGCCCACTCCAACCGCGCTCAGTTTTCTCAATCTCAACCAAGAATATTTCCCCTGGCAATAAAGGTTTTTCACTAAAGGTCAAACCATGAGCAAAGCTGGCTTTTCTGTAGGCAACTGTATTTTCTTCGAATAATATTATGTTCGTACCGTGAAAGTGATGAAATCTCGACAACATTGTGATTACTATAACATTAAATGCCTCAGGATAAATCGTAAATTGTCAACTGTTACTGTTTCATACATACTGTACTATTTAGTGTCATTGCATTTATTATTGAATTAAAATTGTTCAGTTGTTGATTTTTTGTTTTCACCTTTCACCTAATCCTTTACGGATGCTGATAAAAATATTTACTTGGAATCATCAAAATGGAATATTAAAGAAAGACGCAACGTACTTATTCTTCAAACCACAGTAACACGATACACAATTCCACAATACAACACGTTATTAGCTTGTGCTTATGATCCTCTTCATTACTCAGATTACAGATCACAAAACAATAATAACCATTACAGATTAAACTACATTTTTCAATTTGTTTCCATTATAAAGTAGAACCACAGATTACTAAGTAGAACGAACACAGGTACCGACAGTACAACAGAATAGTCACCATCAATAAATTGTCTGCTCAACGTAGGCTGATTGAGAGGTGGACAGACAAGAGTGTAGTATTATTGTTGAAACAATTCGGTATGACCCATAGACATGGTATGACCACTTCCATACCGTTTTTATGTTTTCTGTCAAACATAATAAGGAAAAATGTGATTTCTTTAACCCCCTCCCCTCCCAACCAATCTTACATAAGGTCGTTGTAATTTCGTCGATCGAAAGAAAAACATATAAAAATTCGTTATTAATACTTATTTGTGCAATGTTTTACTTGTAATCATTATGTGAATCAGTCCAGGGACTCAGAACCAATCATCAAGTGAGTTAACAACTGGAACGTATCTGCTCTGCATCAGATCATCGGCTTCATTTGTGCCAATAACGTCATCTACATCCCTATTTATCAATATTGACGTTATTGTACTTCATGTGGCATATCTCTTCATTACCCTGCTCCATCTTTAAAATGCAGCTAAAGCCTGCACTTTATCAATTTTGGTAGCAATTTCATGAACATTTTGAATAACGGCACAGCCTTTTTGGACGCAAAGTATTTGGAACACATACAGCAAAACTCGGGACCTTTTGGAAAAGATTGTCAATGTTAATCTTTAGTGACAGCTGCAAAAAAAACGTGTAAAGTGGGTTGCATGGTTGTAGGCGTAAATTATAATTTTAACGTATTTTTTTGTTCTTACGTAAGAATTATATAGACCCGCTCTTCCCCATATAAGAAAAATATGACCTAGTTGGACCCTTTCCCTCCCCAAATCATCTTACGTAATTAATGAACAGGCCTCTGCTGGTCAATTCTGCTAATGCGACACAACTTAAATTGCATCGGTCTAATGTCAAACTAATGTCTCCATGACATTATTGTCGAATTTCGTATTCTGCTAAATCCGGATGCAGTTGATGTCTGTGGTTGATATCGTAATCGAAAATTGCAATCCCGGGAATCTTAAATACGTATGTGAGCCGTATTCTGCTAACGAAATTGACGTTTAACCGAAATGACTTAGATTGTTCTTCTGTCAAACTTGCTGTGTGATTTTTTTCAAGATCGTGGAACATCATCAGCCCGTGTCTCTCCACTGCAGGATATAGGCCTCTCCCAAGGCTCGCCGCCCTACCCGGTCCTCCGCCTTCCGCATCCAATTATCCCCGTATGGTGCTTTAGGTCATCAGTCCACCTGGCCGAGGGGCGCCCTAAGCTTCGCTTCCCGGTACGTGACCTCCACTCGAGAACTCGTCTACCCCATCGGTTGTCGGTTCTACGGCAAATGTGACCGGTCCATTGCCACTTCAGCTTGCTAATCACTTCGGCTATGTCGACAACTTTAGTTCTTCGACGGATTTCAGTATTCCTGATTTTGTCCATCAAGGAAATGCCAAGCATAGCCCGCTCCATAGCGCGCTGAGCGACTTTAAATTCGTGGAACATCGTTTTCAAAATAATTCTCTTATGTTCCCGACCCTCGATTCTCGAAAGGGCCCCTTAACGTGGAGACATTGAGACGCGTTGTTCGCCCGGTCCTTACATTTATGTCTATGATTGAGATTCGTTTTATATAAAATCTCGTTGAGTGGCCGCTTCAAAGCGGTATAGTTTGAAACGTGTGAAAGATTTGTAATGGTTTTTATATAACTATGACGGGCTCCGAATTACGAATAAAATGATATAGAATGCGTAGCCATAGTACAGAGCGTTGTCTAGTTATAAGGGATTAAATAAGAGAAAACCACGTGCGACGCGCGGAATATCACACGTTTCCTTTAATAACATAGAGATGCGATAACTTACGGGGAAGATATATATATGTTGGGATAGGTATAATTATGTGCATGTTGTAAATAAACGATGAAAATTGGGTGCGGCTCGGTTGCGTAATGCGGGCAAAGGGGCCCGAAACTGGGTGGCTCTCTATACAGTATTCAATCAACGGATCAACGGACCTGCGCGGTTTCCATACAAAATACAAATCACCTGCTCAAGCGGAAGGCGCCAGGAGTCGACAGGTGACCACCACTGCACTGATCCAGCTGCCGTGAAGGGCCTGCGTCGCGATGACCCGGCTTTTTAACGGTATACGCCGGACAGGTCACTTTCCTGATGCCTGGAAGGCCGGGATCCTGCTGCCTAAGCCGGGGAAGGATCCCTGGCACGCATCGAGCTACCGGCCCATCACGCTATTGCCCCACATAGCAAAGCTGTTCGAGCGATTGCTGCTGCGGAGGCTGCGCCTCTGCTTGCTCTTGAGGGACGAGCAGTTCGGCTTCCGCGCGCATCACTCCACGACGCTCCAGCTTACCAGAGTGCTGCATGACTGCTCTTCAAACTGCTCGGAACGCGCACCCCGCCGGCACTCGTGCGGGTGATAGCGTCGTTCCTGAGCGGCCGGAGCTTCTACGTGGCTGTCGAGGGCGCGGTGTCTTCACATCGCCCTATCGAAGCCGGAGTGCCCCAAGGCAGCTGTCTTTCGCCGCTGCTGTACGCGGTGTACACGGACGACATCCCCACCCTGAGCGGGCCGCTTAGGGATGGCGAGGATGACGTCACGCTTGCACTATTCGCAGACGACAGTGCCTTCTTCGCTTCATCTCGTCGGGCGAACTTGGCTGCTGCAAAAATGCAGCGAGTAGTCGACGCTTTGCCGGAGTGGCTGGAAAAGTTGAGGATGACCGTCAACGTCGGGAAGACGACCGCCCTGCTGGCTGGCTAACAGCGCACCATGCCACCTAAACTGTCGCTGAGCGGACAGGACATTGAGTGGGCGCGTAGCGTGCGCTACCTCGGATGCGAGATTGACCGCGCGCTGCGCATGGCAGGTGGAGCACGCTATCCGCCAAACCCGCGCCGCGCGCGCACTCTTGCGCCCCGTACTAGCGTCGCGCTTACCGCTGCGCGCCAAGCTCGGCGTCTACAAGACGCACATCCGCTCGCGGCTGACATACGCGGCACCGGCATGTCATGCGCTATGCTCGGCAACGTCGCGCCACAGACTGCAACAGCAGCAAAACGTCGCCCTGCGTGTGATCGTGGGAGCCGGGCGGGCGGTACGCCAGAAATGACGTCGAATGCCATTCAGGTCGGATCCGTTTGATCCTCAACAATTATCGTAATATTTTTCTGGCTACACGACTATTCTGGCAATTTTGAATTTTGAACTCGCTTCTATCGGCGAGTGTGTATGTACCTACAGCCAATAGGTAAGTACGTACACACACACTAAAATTAAATGATAGGAAGTTGTATGATATTGTAGAAAACGGTAGGAAGTGATAAAAATTATTTGAGGAATGGCAAATAATGTTATAAAAACACTGCACGATAGAAAATTTGTTTGTTGAATGGGAGCCTCATTAAATAATTATTTTATTCTGTTTTATTCAAGTATCTATTGATATAGCGGCAACAGAAATATGTCATCTGTGAAAATGTCAACTACCACAGTACCTACATGAGATACAGCCTGGTGACAGATGGGTAGCTGACGGACAGACAGACAAACAGACGGACAGACAGACAAACAGACGGACAGACAGACAAACAAAAAGCAGCTTATGTCTTGTCTGATAATACCCTCTGCACGTCTGCCAAGTTTCATTGAAATCGGTTCAGCTTTTTTTGAGATCAGCTCAAACAGACAGACAGATGGACAGACATACAGACAAAAGGTAGCCTATGTCACCCGCGGTAATGCCCTCTGCACGTCTGCAAAGTTTCATTGCAATCGGTTCAGCCGTTTCAGAGATTAGCCGGAACAGACAGACAGACAGACACTCCAATTTTATTAATATAGATAAATAAATTCATTCTTCATTATGTATATAACAGAAACCATATCAAACCAAGCACGTGTACTATTCAGTACCTACCTTTGTTTTTGGTGTATAGATAATGCACATGAATGCCGCGCAGAGAAAGTATCTATGATATTATATCTATATAAATGTACATCGCGCAAAATTCGATAATCACTTCTTAATGTCGTTATTTTTTTTTAAATGAATAATTTTGTTTTGGTATGTCATTACACTATTTATACCTAATTATTTATACCTATTATTTATACCTAGATATTTTCGTTTTATAGAGAAGAAAAGCGTAAAGAGCTAAAAAGAAAAAAAAACTAATGCACGTCAAAGGGCATATTATCAGCGTCAGAAAGATTTGAAGAAAAATGAAGAAAAAATAATAACAAAAAAAAAACTGCATAAATAAAATAAATAAATAATTATAATTGCATAAGTTGATTCAAAATGCTATGCAATAGCTTTACCGCGGCAGTCCTCGAGTGCCACATTTAGTTTTTTTTTTATGTTTTTTTCATTGATGTGGTTAAGTTGTAATGCTTAACTATGTAAAATAATTATTAGAAGATTGTGTTGTGAATTGAAATAAAGTAAATCCATCTCATTTCACTGCAGTGATACCGTGGAAGCGTATTACTTGATACAGTATGTTAACATGAGACATAATCAACCTGTGGGAAATTCCCAGCTATTTTGAAGTTTCCCGCGATACGTGTTTTGCCTGCGTGCGAACCCCGGGATTGACAGAGAGATCAGTTGTGGTGTTCTATAGAAATAATGTTAATGTCAGAGTGATAAAAATAAATACACAATTTAATAATTAAATACGTGTTTCTAATATCAATTAAGATACCCAAACATGTAAATTGGTGACCCCGAAAACTTGAATATTGGTGACCCCGAACATGTATATTGGTGACCCCGCAAACATATATCTTGGTGACCTGACTCGTGAATTTACCAACTCCGCCTGCGCGTAGCATTTTTGTATCTCATCAAACGAGATACAAACGCGGGCACTTCAGTGGAATGCTCATGAATCGTACTTCAAATACGTTCTTCATTCGATGAATATTATCCGGAGACCGTGGTTTGTAACCGCCTGCTAACTCTGGTACTGCCGAAGTCACGCGCCGCCCCTGTTCAGGCTGCCGCGCCGCCAGCGTCCACTGCCAAAGGACTGACATCACTACTTTCCATCTCTGTAATCGCCGCCAACGCCAAGGCGAAACCATATTCAACCTGGATCACGCTACGACACACGAATACCGTACAGCGCCAAAGCTGCCCCGATGCTGAGTGACTGCACGATCATAGCCGCCTGGCCGCACCAACGTGGCCTATCTTTGTGGCCTACTCCAACCGGCGATATCGTCACTTGCTGCTGACTACCTGCCTTGCCCACCCAGAGTTGATTCGACAACACTGTATTGAGTGGCCGCTGTGTAGTTCATGTGTAGTTATTGGTACAGTGTTAAATCACGCATGTCAAGGTGAAGTTAATAGTCATTATTTTTTATATATAAAACACAACTAGTAGTGTTCTACAACTTAATGTATCTGGTGAATTCACATAGAAAACAGAATATTTTGTTGTTTAGTATGTATGCAAGTTTTGTTCACATAACCTTACATTTAACTACAAAAGTGTATAATGATTTATGTTGAATCTAAATACTTGTTTACAATAATTGTATTACAACTATCCACAACTTTATAATTGGATACTTTATGTGTTATAATTAAGTATTTTGTGTAGTACTATTCATACCTTTTCTTGTAATTTTCTAATTTTTTATTTAGTATTTCATGTTAATGTCAATTAATGTTGCTTAGACTAACATTATTATTGTGTTATTAAGGTACATTTATATTTAATAAACATGGAAGGTAACAATAACTTACAAGAACAACTTCAGGCTATGCAAGCACAAAACATTCTTTTACAAAATCAAATAAGTCAATTGCAAACCGATAGTTCTACCGAAGTATGCAGAGTAGCTGTTAAACTACCAGCTTTCTGGCCCGAAAAACCTGACCTTTGGTTCCGTCAAGTTGAAGCGAACTTCGATGTCAGTGGTATAACATCTGACTCTACAAAATACAACTATGTGCTAGGTCAATTAGATCATAAATATATAGCTGAAATAGAGGATATTATAGCCAACCCTCCGTCTACTAATAAATATAACAAATTAAAATCTGAACTCATACGGCGAGTCTCTGTGTCTGAAGAGCAGAGACTTCGCCAACTTCTTTCAGGTGAACAAATTGGTGATCGCAAACCCACACAGTTCCTGCGACATTTACGTTCGTTGGGTGGTTCTAGCCTACCTGATGACATACTTCGCCAGCTTTGGTTCCGTCGATTACCAGACCATGTTCAGACCGTTTTAGCAGCTCACAGCGATGCTACACTTGATGCCTTAGCTTTAAAGGCAGACAACATTATAGAGGTAACACCAACAATTTTAAAAATTCATGCTGCTTCTTTATCACCGCCAGACTGGGCTCAATCTTTATCAAATCGTCTGGACGAACTTACTACTCAATTAGCGAAACTGCAATCTGACAAGCAGCGAAACCACAACCGTTCTAGATCTAGGTCTAGATCAAACGCTAGATCTACTGTAAACAGTAATTTATGTTGGTATCATAACAAATATAAAACAAAAGCTAAAAAATGTATTCAGCCCTGTTCTTGGAAACCGGTAAACACCAACGACAGTCAGCAGTAAGGGTGGCAGCCGACTGTCCAAATAAAAGCAGCCGCCTCTTTATTGTCGATAAAACTACTGGGTGCAAATTTTTAATCGATACCGGCTCTGATATTTGTTGTATTCCACCACACCTAGCTCAAGGTCGTGCGACCCCACAGTCATACGAACTGACAGCTGTAAACGGCAGTAAAGTCAAAACTTTTGGCCTCGTCCAACTAATTCTGGATTTAGGTCTGAGACGAGATTTCAGGTGGAACTTCATAGTCGCTGACGTCAGTAGCCCTATAATCGGTTCTGACTTTCTCTCACATTATAATCTACTGCCGGACTGCACTCAGGGTCGACTGAGGGACGGCCTTACTGGCTTGTCAACTCCTGCAAATCTTTCAACAGTTGACCAACTAAGTATAAAGGTAATCAATGCACCAGTATCTAATTATTCGACAATTCTTAATCAATTCACGGACATCATGCGTCCTTCTGGAACTCCAGCGGTAGTTAAACATAAAACAGTGCATTATATTAAAACAACAGATGGTCCTCCAATATCTTGTAGACCACGTCGTTTAGCTCCTCAAAAACTAACAATTGCAAAAAAGTTATTTGAAGAAATGGTCCGTTGTGGCACAGCTCGACCTTCAACAAGTCCATGGTCTTCACCTTTACATTTAACTCCGAAATCAGACGCCAGCTGGCGCCCCTGTGGTGACTATCGAGCCCTCAATGCACGATGCATTCCAGATCGGTATCCGGTTCGACACATTGGTGATTTTAGTCACAACTTATCAGGAGCAACTATATTCACAACATTGGATCTAGTAAAAGCATTTCAACAAATTCCTGTCTATAGTGAAGACATTTGCAAAACAGCAGTAATAACCCCGTTCGGATTGTTCGAATTTCCGTTTATGAATTTCGGATTGCGCAACGCGGGACAAACGTTCCAAAGATTTATTGATGAAGTTCTTCAAGGATTAAACTTCGTATTTCCATATATTGATGATATTCTTATATTTTCCAAAGATGCAGAACATCTGCGTATCGTCCTTCAAAGACTCCAAGAATATGGAGTAGTCATAAATTTGCCAAAATGTAAAATAGGCGTTTCTGAAGTAATATTTTTAGGTTACACAATTAACTCTGAAGGCACGCGCCCTCCAGAAGCCCGTATTGAAGCTCTCAAGGAGTTTCCATTGCCTAAAACTGTTCAGGGTCTCCGCCGATTCCTGGGGATGGTGAATTATTATCGCAGATTCCTTCCTCAGGCCGCAGAACGACAGGCACCGTTAATCGATCTTTTGACTTCAATAAAAGGAAAAGGTGCAACTCCTATAAATTGGACAACAGAAAATATAACAAATTTTCAAGCCTTAAAAGACGATTTGTCTAAAATTACTCTATTAGCACATCCCAAACATGACGTTAAATTAGGACTTTTCACTGACGCATCTAATTCTCATATAGGATCTTGCCTTCAACAAAATGTAGTCATTGGCAACCGTTGGCATTTTTCAGCAAAAAGCTGACCGTCAAACAAAGTCAATGGCCCACCTACTATAGGGAATTACTCGCAGTATATGAAAGCGTGCAACATTTCAGACATATTTTGGAAGTTCAGCACTGTACAATTTACACTGATCATAAACCCCTTAAATACGCTTTTTTGCAACGAAGAGAGAAACTCCCTCCCGTTCAACTCAATCAACTCTCATTTATTGCACAATTTACAACTGATATTGTATATATTCCAGGAAATGAGAATGTAGTGGCTGATTCCATGAGTCGAGTTGACTCCATATCTTTTGAAGACGACTACACGAAATTAGCAGAGTCGCAGTTGCTAGACAACGAGCTCCAACAAATTTTACTTCAAAATAATGAAACTAAGTCATCTCTTAAATTGGAATCTATCCATATACCAGGTACAAACACTGCTCTTATTTGTGACATGTCCACAAACAAACCTCGTCCTTATGTGCCACCTCCGCACCGACGTCGTATTTTCAATAATTTACACAACCTCAGTCACCCTGGCGTGAAGGCAACTGTACGTCTGGTAACTGATCGCTATGTTTGGCCTGGTGTAAACAAAGATTGTCGTACATGGGCACGTTCGTGTCTTTCTTGTCAACGCAGCAAAGTTACTCGTCACAACGTGACTCCTATTGGTCACTTCGAGACTACTTCTGCTCGTCTGCGTCATATTCATATTGATATCATCGGTCCTTTACCTTCATCTAAAGGGTTTCAATATTGTCTCACTGCAGTTGACCGATTTTCCCGTTGGCCGGAAGCTTGGCCAATGGTCGGAATTACGGCCGAAGAAACTGCGGACACATTCATACAAGGTTGGATATCCCGATTTGGCGTGCCTTCTGTCATAACGACTGACCAAGGTCGTCAGTTTGAATCTGATTTGTTTCGCAGGTTTCTTCATCTTTGCGCAACACAGCGTATCAGAACAACTAGCTACCACCCACAAGCCAACGGAATGGTAGAACGGTTCCATCGCCACTTAAAAGCTGCATTAATGTGCCATGATGATTCATGGACCAAAGCATTACCATTGGTTCTACTTGGTATTCGTTCTGCTGTCAAGGAAGATCTCAAAACCTCCTCTGCAGAAATACTCTATGGTGAACCATTGCGTCTCCCTGGCGAATTCATAGTACCATCTGATTCCTCCGGTCGCATTGAAGATGTTACAGATTTTGTTAACCGTTTACGAGCTGAAATGGCATCTCTTCGTCCTACACCAGTTTCTCATCACAACAAACAAAAAATTTTTCAATTTAAAGATTTACAGGTTGCCACACATGCATTTCTTCGTGACGACACAGTACGCCGTCCACTACAAGCTCCTTATAAAGGTCCTTACCCAATAATTAGCATCGGCAACAAAACTATTACTCTCCAAATATTAGGAAAACAAAGCGAAGTAAGTCTGGATCGAGTCAAACCTGCTCACTTGGATAAAATACTTATTCCACAGCAGGACCCGGCGACGCCAAATCCGTCGTCACCTCCAGCAGTTGCAACTCCCGATGCATCAGTGGATTCGGATGATTGTGAAACATCACCAGCAAATATTTCACCTTATACGACTCGCTCTGGTCGTAAAGTTCGTTTTGCGAAACCATTTGACTTATAGGTATTTAGGTAACTTATAGGTAATTAGTTATATATTGATTTGAAGGAATACTTTTGTGATTGCATAACCTTTTTGACTCCCTAGGGGGGTGATGTGGGAAATTCCCAGCTATTTTGAAGTTTCCCGCGATACGTGTTTTGCCTGCGTGCGAACCCCGGGATTGACAGAGAGATCAGTTGTGGTGTTCTATGGAAATAATGTTAATGTCAGAGTGATAAAAATAAATACACAATTTAATAATTAAATACGTGTTTCTAATATCAATTAAGATACCCAAACATGTAAAAACCGTTTGTAAAAATATTTTTCCTAAAATTTGCAATGGCACCACTGTAGTAGGTAGTTTGTGTCCCATGTGTTTGTGGTTAGAGCTGTGTTCTAGATTTTAACTGGAGAAATTTGATAAACGTAAGCATTTTCTTATAATTATGACTAAATGTTATGGTACCAAATAGATAACAATAAAAGGTGGTTGAAACTTAGATCGGGACTTCAAAATTTACGAAAAATTTTTTCCCTATCTGCAATTAACGTATTTTCAAGTTAATCAAGATTAGTTTAAAGTGTTTTTCATAAATATTAGTACTTTCGTGATGTTATTATTTTTGTTTTTTGTAAATAATTGTATTTTGTTGGTAACTAGAGACATGTGTCTCAAGTTACAATCAGTGTCTCAAGTTTTATGATGTCTCATCTTACAATCGCTGTCTCATTTTTGATTCATATTATGAAAGATAATAATAAGAAATAATATTAAAAGCAAAAACGTATATGTTTTTCCTGATGTAGATGACATTATGGTCATTAAGAGACATAACGTAATAAAATGTGTTCGACCCATACAGGAAAAAAGGGGCCGTTACATGTTCTAACTCTTTTTTTATACTTAAATTTAATTTGTAATAACTAAATTAACCCAATTTGATATAAGTGTTTGAACAAACGCTTTAAATTCTAACGGACCGACTTAAAAGACTGTACTGATACTGTGAAATTAGGTAAAAATGTGTAGCATACTCGAGACTTAATGATAACATGACAATCGTCTCAAGTTTGCCCCGTATTGATAAACTTTATAATTTTTTTTTTTTAAATAGAGTTTTGGATTTGTAATCACTTTGATGTGCTGTTTTTAATTACAATAAAACTTGAAATTTATATGAATATATTAGTTACGTTTTTACGACAATTTCAGATATTTTTTTTTTTGTTAACGAAAAATTATTCGTTTTTATCTTTATAATTCACTATCAGATTACAAATGCTTGTGTTCCCTACTGTGACAACCTTTGATTACGCCAATAAAAGATACTTATTCGTCCTACAGACTTTTATTTGAGGGTTTCTTATTATTTAATTTTATTACGAAAATTACCTTGAATATGAATTTTTTTTTAAATTTAATTAAAAGTATATTTAATTTGATTTTGTCTCAAGTAGAACCAGTAATGGCTAACTTGGTATAGTACGTGTTTTGAACCATTTCTCAAGTATACCACTGTATATTGGTAACTTGAGACAAAAATATTTTGAAAAAAATTTCATGACAAACTTTTATTAACAATAGTTACGTTCAAATATATCCATAAAGAATATCAAGACCTGTTTATTGTCAAAGTTTTACGTAAATTACATGTGTTTATGTGGAGATTTTTATCCTTAAACTTTAAAAATGTCTCAAGTAATACGCTTCCACGGTATATATCCCCCACTGAACGGGGGTTAGACCAAAGCCTGCCATGCTGGTTCAGTGCATGTTGGGGGCTTGATGACCATGATCACGGATGCGGTGACAACGTCTGAGACCCACACTTTAACTCGTTCCCTGAGGCCCGGACAACTTAGACATAAGTTTTTAATTACAAAGTGATTTGTGAACTCAGCATCTGGCTGGGGATCAAACCCGGTACTATAATATTGTAATATTTTTTCAGTTTGCCCATAATCAAATATGACAAATCAATATAAAATAAAGCTTTACTATCTTCTTTTCTTAGCGGCTTGTTCTTTTTTCATGTAAACTAAATAACATCAAATGACCTTTCGGGTGCATTCTGGTTTACATAATGTTATAGTTTGCCTCAAACTTTATGGCGGATCGGAATACAACGCGCAGGTACAGTCATATTCCCTTCGCTCCACTGCGTCCCGCTACACCTAAAACTGGTTACTGCAGCACGACTTGTGCCTATGCTCACATCCGCCATAAAGTTTGGAACTGTACAATTATAGTTTAACTAAGTTTAAATAAAGATATATTAATTCATTCGAGTTTAATCACTGGTCGAAGTTTCATTAATAAAAGTTGCTGGGTACGAATGATGTAAGCACACACAGCTATTTCACCTTTTTAGGGTTCCGTACCCAAAGGGTAAAACGGGACTCTATTACTAAGACCCAGCTACCCATCTGTCACCAGGCTGTATCTCATGTAGGTACTGTGGTAGTTGACATTTTCACAGATGACGTATTTCTGTTGCCGCTATATCAATAGATACTTGAATAAAACAGAATAAAATAATTATTTAATGAGGCTCCCATTCAACAAACAAATTTTCTATCGTGCAGTGTTTTTATAACATTATTTGCCATTCCTAATAATTTTTTGAAACGGCTGAACCGATTTCAATGAAACTTGGTAGACGTGCAAAGGGCATTATCGGGGGTGACATAAGCTGTTTTTTGTTTGTCTGTCTGTCTATCTGTTCCGGCTAATCTCCAAAAGGGCTAAACCGATTTCAGTAAAACTTTGCAGACATGCAGAGGGCATTATCGGGGGTGACATAGGTTATCGTGTTGGTACTCAAACTTAATGTTTTGACGAGATCTATGCGACCACGTGACCACATTTTTAATTGCTTACATTTTTGAAACCATCAATCGCAGATTTATCATGTTGTATTCAAACTTGATGTTTTGGCGAGGTCTATGTGATCACGTGACCAAATTTTTAAAAGCTTACATTTTCGAAACTATCAATCGCAGACCTATCGTGTTGGTACTCAAACTTGATGTTTTGGCGAGATCTATGTGACCACGTGACCAAATTTTTAAAAGCTTATATTTTCGAAACTATCAATCGCAGACCTATCGTGTTGGTACTCAAACTTGATGTTTTGACGAGATCTATGTGACCACATGACCAAATTCTTTTATATGTCTGTCTGTCTGTCCGTCTATTCGAGCTAATCTCCGAAACGGCTGAACCGACTTCAATGAAACTTCACAGACATGATAAAAAGATTAACAGGAATGACATACAACACTTTTTGTTTATCTGTCTGTCTGTCCGTCTGTTTGTTCGAACTGATCTCCGAAAGGGCTGATCTTCTTTAAATGAAACTTTCAAAGATGTGATTAAAAGATTGTCAGGAGTGACATTCAATAATTTTGGTTTGTCTGTCTGGCCGTCTCTATGTCTGTTTGAGCTAAACTCTAAAACATTTAAACCAATTTTAATGAAACTTCGCAGACGTAAAAAGACGGGTGTGAGGAGTGAAATACGCTACTTTTTGTTTGTTTGTCTGTCTATTGGTTAGGACTAATCGTCGAAACGGCTGATCCGATTTTACTGAAATTTTGCAAATATAAAGAGGGCGTTGTCAAGAGTAAAAAGCAATTTTTTTTATATACGTATAGAAAATCGTAGTGTCTGTTAGTCTGTCTGTTCCAGTTAATCTCCAAAATGTTTTACTGATTTTGGGACCGACTTGTGGGACAGCTATTCTTCACGCTAAAATAGCTAAATGGATTTTTATGAAATTAGGAATAGATATTTCTTAGGCAGTTAAGTTTCAGAATGTTCTAGAAAGTGTTACAATGTTCTGGAGCGTCGCGTTCCTTTAACTAGCCCAGTATAACTGTGGTCAACGCGAGCGAAGCCCGCGGGCGGAAAGCTAGTTTATATATATATATATATAAATTGAGAATCTAAATTGAGAATTTAAACTATACGCGTGTGAGTATTTGTGTGTATAAAAAAGGGCTACTTTTAATATCGCTCATTTTAATATCAAAAATTTAGGTTATCTTTATAGCAGTATTATATTTTCAATTCAAAATTAATACTGCGTTTGTGATAATAATAAAATGTATGTATATAAATTACTCACTCATTTTCTTTCACTATTTTTTCGTGACTTTCTTCATTAATAATAAGTGTAACAGATTATAATAGATGGCGCTGTTTTAAAAAACGTACATCGCGCTATCAAAATTTTTCTCCGTGCGGCGTGCCCGTCGGAGTGGAAAGCGTGAGGTTTTTTTCGTTACGGAATTTTTGGATTCGCTCTCCACGCTCAAGGCCCGCGATAGAAGCTATGCAATAGCTTAAAAAAAAATGGGTCCACGATTAATATTGGAAGTGGCCATTACTCTCTTGGCATTGATGATTCAGTCACTCAGGACATATTATTTTATGTATTTATAATAAATTATCTTTTTGTGTTTGATAGTATTTTTAGTGTCACTATTGAGGAGTAGGTAGGTCAATTTCACAATAAAAAATAGTATGTATAATGAAATTATATATTACTGTTTCTTTCCTATATCTAAAACAATTACAAAAGAATATTATAGTTTACCCAGCCACTTTATTTAATGGCTTCATTATTGATTCCACTTTGAATTCACTTATCAACGACAGACTAAAATACAATTTACCTTTGATTTATATATAAGCACAACAAAAACTCCAATACTTAAACTGTCACTGTATTGTCTAAACATTCTTTAACATTCTTAAAATTTAAAAAATATTTAAATTCATCCAAGAACCATATTTTACAATATAAGTATTTAAAAATCTTATACATACTAATTTATCACCATTGATTATATCTACAGTTTATTCATATAGTGAGCATATGAAAATCAGTAACAAGAAACGGTTCTGCACAGAGACCGCAGATCGTTGATGAGCCCCCCCAAGTACAGAGCGCATGAAGTTATGTCATCAACCAAAGAGGTGCACAGGCAAGTTTTGTCTTAGTTCCCAACGAGCGCTTGCCTTGAACGCTAAAATACAACAATTTTTTTTCTGTTCAAGCAGTAGTTAGATACTCAATTATGCCGTCGTCCTTATTTCGGGAGTGTAAAAATACAAGTTGAAACTCAAATGAAGATAAAGGTGTTACTTTTCATGCATAAGTAACTATTTACAAATTATTTCGATCGTTTCGAACTGCTTGGCGCGATCAAGGCGTGGCGTACAGGGGCTACGCGGGGGGCGTCAACGGCCGGTGGCCAAAGATTATGTACCTAAATAAGATACACATTTGGTTACTAATTAGGTTATCAACTCAACAGCTATTGCTATTTATGATAAAATTGAATGGACATTGATTTATAAACTAAAAAGAAAAAGCATTTACATACAGAGTATTTGTTGTGTAATAACACAAATGACAAAACGCCAATATTTATTGAATACTATTAAGTACTATTTGTATAAGTACAATTTGTATGTTTTAAATTAAAAATTATATAAATTATAACTTTTATGTGCATTTATTTCTTTATAGAATTTTATATTATTTTTCTTCTAGTATGTGTTCTTGTATCAAGCTTCAGATATAACATTTCTTATTAGATATAATAAACACATAAAAAATGTTGAAAAAAAACACTAAATATTTAGGTACCTATGCTTTACCTTGTTTGAATGTTTTAAGAACAGAACTTTGTCTTATCTGATCAATAATCTGACGAGTGGCGACGTGGAGTGGCGACGTGTACGAGTTGTAATAGTGCGAGTAAAAATGACCGTTCCCTGACTTGTGCAGTATATCTATCTATGCTACGATCTCTGGTTCTGCAGATACATTTGTTTGTTTATAAACTAATGAATTCACACTAATGTGTTATTGGTAAAAGTACAGAAAATTCAAAGCAAATGAAAGCCGTCAGATTAAATAAAATGTATTTAAAAAAATGCATTTACTAACATGCACACATGTGAAACCTTGATACCAAATAACACATTATTATGCCATCTTTGTGGAATTACAATAGCTATACATGTGATATTGTGTGGGTTTGTACCTACATCCTGAATAGGTATACTATCTATCACACAGGCACTAGCTTTGTTATAGGATTCACAATAGTTATTAACGCTGCTAAAGAGGAAATTGCTCCTAATGTACCTATCACACTCGGGCTTAATTTTGTGAATCCCAGTGCTGTTAAAGGAATGAAAAGATCACAAGAATTTTTCAATGTATCAATGAAGATATCTTTGTGACACTTTACAACAGTATACAAATGTTTGATGTTTCCTGAAAAATCATAATTACTAGATATACCATCAATAAGCTGTGATGATTTCAATAAACCATTTCTTTTGAAGTCCAGAATTTGCAATATTTCATAAAAGTCCCTGGCTAAATTGGCAATAATCGATAAGAGCCAGAATTTGTTTGCCGTTTTATTCCATTTTTCAGAATCTGCTTTTAAGAAGCCACTTCTTGTCAGCCATACAATATGATCTGCATATAAATATATGGAATGTGCCAACTTGCTAATCATCAAAGTAAAACGTAACCAAGGGTCTTCAATATGTAAGCTATTTAGAGCTGTATAACATATGTCCACACATCTACCCATTCTCAATACTGCAAAAAAAAAAACATCTGCAAAATATGTGAACAAATTATTTGCGGTCACCATGAGCATGGCCATGGGACACAGAAGTGTAAGGAGGATTCGCACATAGTAGGTTCCGTAATATTAGTCATCACATTTTTTACTGTTTTTTAATCAAAATAAATAAAAAAATATTGTTGAAAAGTTTAAATTTTTGTTTTAAATTGACATAAAAGTTACAAAAACAAATTATCTGGTCAAGTCTGTGTTGAATACACTTTAACATATAATGCCTTCACTATATTGATTTTATGATATCCATATGACCCCTGTAGAAGCCACAATAACACACAATCTGCTGGACGGACAGACAGACATTGTAGGCTCAGTAATAGGGTACCCCTTAGGTATGGAACCTTAACAATTTACCATTTTCAATGAATAGTCACCTAATTAAAATTATCAATTTAGTAAAAAAATAAACACCTCAAAACTAGAAAAGACTCAGCTTTATAAAGAGGGCATAAAATTCATGTTTAAATAAAGACTTTATTGTAGATATGTTTGAGTGGATGTATATCCATTTCATAAATTTTTTTCGAGAGGAAAGTTCATTTTATAAAAAAAACATTTGAAAAAAAAATCACTTAAGATAATCCATAAAACCCGAGTAAAATAAAAATCCGACTATATGGGCACTCCGACTACTATTCAAACTCATTAGAAACACTAACAAAAAAATCGTGCCAGGCGAGCGCGTGCCGCGGCAGCGACCGCCTAACGCCATGCAAAGCGAATTTGCACCCATTACTAAAGTTAAGTTAGGAAATTCAAACTTTCTTTTAAATAAAAATTATGGTATACAAACATACACACTTCTTAGAATTTAAATTACGGTATATAAACATAGTGTTTTCAATATTTTAGTTATTCGTGATAGTGTTATCTTGTTATTATATTGTCCTTTTTACAAATTGACGGTTTTGTGATTTATTGTTCGTGCTTAAAATTGATTTTAAATATGTGATGATTTGATTTGATTTTGCTATTTGTGGGCGCATTATTAGTTTCCTCGTGGTACTTTTTTTTGTTAAAGGTCTCTTATCGTTTAACTGTTTTCAGTTCAGGTATTACAATATTGAAGTCTTATGCCCTCTTTGTAAAGCCGACCCATAGAAAATATGTAGGCAAGTACCTAATTATAAAACTTACTTTTTCTAAAAGAACTAAGAGCCAGTTCTAAATTGCGCACTCTATCCACTGTATATTTGTTTGCATTACGAGTTTCCAGTTGATGCCAAACTAACCTACTTGTATACTGGATTAATCTGAAATTGAGATAGACTCTTAGAATCAGAACCATTTTTAGAACCAATATGTTCTGTTTAATATAAATATCCATAGTATTGTTATCTGTAAAATAGGGTACATAATTATAAAAATATTGAAAGCTAACCTCGCTAATTTATCGCGTCCATTCGATTGATTATTAACTCTTACAATAACTTCCATGATTACTAATTAGTTAGAAGAACGTTCTTAAAAAGACGTAGGTACGTAAGTACAAAGTTCGTACAAAAAAAGTTAAGTGCAGGCACATTAAACTACTGTGCTAATAGTGCAAAATATTCATATTCAAAGCAAAACATTTTTACCAACACAAATATTTTGTTTACCACAGTTTAATTTAATTTGTGTTGTGGTCTTAATTTACCACAGGCCACAGATCACCACAGACAGATATTAATCATGGACATAATATACCTACTACGTAGATTCAGGATTGTGCACTCCCGAAAGTTAATAATACAAAAATAAATCCTTTTTCTTCAAATATAAGGTTTACTTTAGATTTTCAGTTTCAAAGAGGCAAAATTAGTTTTCAGGAAAGAGCTACCGGAGAGTCCGTTTGTCCCTTTCTAACATTTGCTATTAGAAATAAAAATATTTCATCTAGTAGGTTCATAACCGAATTTTATAAATACGAATATTCGTTTAATATCTGTTTTCTGTGACTTCTAGTTTTTAATATGTCTTGGTATTCGGATGATAATAGTATTTTTGAAAGTTATTACGTTTAATTTTACAATTTTTTTAAAATTTTCTGTTACATTTAAAAAGGATGTCTTAATATATGGTTTTATACTGGTAACTAAAACGAGAATTTGGGGAATTTTGAAGTGTGTATTGTCAAAGTTGAAGTTTTTGACGTCATATTACTAAGGTGTCCATAATAATCCTATAAGTTAATATAGATTCTTTGCTAGATGTCCGGCTCGAAGGACCACTAAAATATGGCTTGACCTGCGAGGGTCTGGTTTGAATCGATCTAGAGTTATTTTCGTGCATACAATAAATAAGGAAAAGAATAGAAAACTTTTGACTAAAACCAATAATTTTGTTTTGTTGACACCCAAAATAAAGAAAGGTTCACTTACTGGATATCAGTTGGGAGCGCGCACGGTCGACGGACTTTCTTGCTTGCTTTCTGTTAAGCATCTTCTCTTTTTGCGATATCGAAAAAATATTCTTCGATTTTTGTGCGTTGGATGAAATTTGCAGAAAATATTCAGGCGTCAACACTATAATTCTTTTGATTATGATTCAATGAATAGGAAAGATGGAAACCGATATATTTATAAAGAAAAACTTTTGACGTGATAACGTCTAATAATTCGATGGAGCCGACTGCACGCACGAAAAAACATGACTTATGCGGCGTTACCTCGCTCTGAGGCGTTCCATTTAAGGCTTGAAGTGCAAGCGAGAGCGCGGAACGAGCGACAAAGAGGCACAATCGGCCTCCGCGTTCGACATCTGTCTCTCTCCTACTTGAGTGAGCGATGCGTCCGCGTGGACAGCTGCTATTCAATAATACATTAACATGTTTTCGTCAAGTAGGTATGGATTGCAGTGAAAAGTGAATGTGAAATTGTTTATAGCAACGAACGTTAAATATCACACGTGTTAAAAAGTTGTAAATAAAAGTTGTAAAACAATTGCTCAACGCACATTCACACTTGTAAAAACTATGTACATTGTAAAAAAAATAAATGACATAATTGTATTTATGCGTCCAAATAAATGGAAATTGATCAATTCAATTGTGATTTCCATTTACCTCCTTCTCTATATCCATACAAGATATCTATTAAACAAATAAACTTAAAATTTTCTTTTGAAAAAAGCAACCATTCCATCAGTATTTCCTTATGACGTTGTCAGGTTCTACTATCGTCAGTAAACCGACTTTACAGACAACCGATTTTTTATGTCAAAATAGGAAAATAATTTTGTACAGTTCTGTTTGTACGTCACGTCATAGTTGCATTCGAGAGACTTTGGTGTTTGATTTCAATTAGGAAGGGGTTTAGGATCCTCTATCCATCCGTAGTATCTCCAACATCCTATCATATTTAAGGGATTTTCTGGAGCCAATCGAAAGAAAGGAGTCTACAGTTTCCCTTTAACTAATATTTCTTATCTCTGGTTCCCACACCAGCGCTCAATTGCAAGACATTTTGGACTTAGAAATATTGTTTCGGAACCTAGAGTATTTTAAATCCATTTTTGTTCGCCGGATCATTATGGATTTTTGAGATAATTGGTTTTTTTTTGGAAAGGAAAGAAACTTGTTCACCTCTACAAAATTATATTTTTGAGTTCCCATCTTCACTTAAGGCGTTAAAGCATGACGAAACTTTTGAGAAATATATTTCAAACATTTATATTTTGAAAAATTTCTTATCTTTTATACGGCGTGTTTAGGCTCATTAGGACAGTTATAATGAGATATTTCCTTAGTAATTAATCCCGGGGGCCCGGCCATGCACAAATACGTAACTTATTGCACTTGACTACTTACTTCTGTTAGACTTAATTACTTTGTAATTAGAGGTGGTCAGCCATCCAATTATAAATCACAATCGAGGTTGCTTTATTTCTGTAATCAAATCGGAGATTTGTATTCAAAGCGGTATTATAAGGGGAGCCTGTCGCTAATTTATCAAGGTGATTAGGGTACCTATCTATGAAGCTTTAATTTAATGTAAGGTTTCTATCTGCTTCACTATATATTTTTGGAGTCGATAATTCTACACCAACGGATCATATTTTAATGCGGGTTACCGCTGTTAGTGACTAGCTTTCTTGAACTTATGTCTTGAAAACTATGAAAAAAACTTTCCTAATAATTATATAAAATAGCATAGATACTATGTAAAAAAACTTATAACGAACCAAAATCATAAGTTGCATCATAGTTATTGATTTCTGATTTTTTTTTATTACTCAGGTGACGTGACTTTTGATGACTTTGTGGTTAGTTTTTGTTTTCGGTACGACTAAGACACCACGTGATTCGACACGCAATTGTTGTTCTTTGGCTGTTTTTTAAGGTGTCGCCCAATTTGATTTTAATTTATATTTTCTTCAGGTGCCCCTTACATCACACCTTTTCCGTCACACACATCCGCTATTTAGAATTTTGTCATTTTTTCTTGTTTATTCGTTCTTTTAGTAAGTAAACTTGTAAAAGCACTTATAAAAAACTTATAGAGCACTAGCAACAAAAGTCAAGATGAGAGAAGAAAAAAATAAGAATGAAAATAAATTATTGTCACCCTAGAAGAAAGGAGACAAAGGGACTTCGACCTCGCTATTTCATCTCCTCGTTTCACAAAGCCGAGTGCACTGTCCTGAACCTAGTATTACGTCCATGCCACAGTCACAGATTATCTAAGCATTGCGGAGCAATCCAGAGCAATCTGTGCGAGCCAGTGGGAGTAATGAGCAATATGAGCATGTCAGCATGAGCATTCATTCGCTTAAGATTCGCATTAATTTCATAGTTTGTGGCAGTTTGTCAGTTTGTGGTCATTAACATTATGTATGTTTATTATCCCATGATTATCCATGTTTTTAATTGCCTTGTTTTTTAAACTTATTCCTTTACTTTATTATTTTAGACCAACTTTTTTTTGAAATTAGTAAACGTCCTGATATTTAATTTTAATTCTTTACTAAACTAAATTCTGATACCTATCTCTAATAATTGTTGTTTTTTTACACACATTTCCACGTGATTTCATCTAATAAATTAATTTAAAAAATAAGTCGTTTCTACATACCTATCTAACGAATCAGGTGCCTTTGAATGGTTCATACATAATGTTTTTTGTGTTACTATTGTCATAACAATAACCCTGTGTTATCAAGTTTCCACAATTGGAATAACATTTCTGAAAATTTACACTATTTCAATCTATTAATCTGCTCTTGAATAGGTATGATACAAGTTAAGTGTGCACTGTTTGCACTTAGATAATACATCTGCAGCAGTAATTGCAATTTGAAATTGTACATGATGGATATATTAGAAAACTTTCTTAAACTTATTTTTTATTTCATTGTATGTACTCATGTTTTATGTTTTAGTCAAGCAATTGAAATGGCTTCGTTGAGCCCTTTAGATCCATCATCATATTCTAGACCAGGTAAAGTTTTTTTTAATTTTCTTTCATATTGTTACAGGGTAAGGCTGTGTAAAATTGTACATTTCAAACAATACCATGTTCGGACAATACCATGATTTTACTTAATTAAATTTTAGGTAAAATCATGGTTTTGTGGAAAGTGCCAATAACGAATCATCAAAATCTTCTATCTTTCTGACTGGCGCGACATTGCCTAAGTACACGGATTTTCATATTTTATTCATACATTTGTTAGTTATAATGAGTAATATTACTGTTTGGAATAATTACTGAAAAATCAATCATCAACCGCGTCTATGGTGTCTTTGTATTTCAATTTTTGCATGAGAGGTTTCAAAGTTGGCTGCAAAAGCCAGATTTTAATTATTATTTTAATTATAACAACATAATTCACAACCACATTAATTTGGGAGGTTGAAAAGGGAATGTGAAGGATGTGTATTGACTAAAAAGTAGAAAATAAAATTATGAATTGAAAAAATATTATTTAAAAACAAGCTTTTATTCAAGAAAACTAACGCTAATTTAATTTTCACTAACTTCAAGAATAAAATAACGAAAGCTAATTACAAGTTTGTTCGCTTTAGAAGATTCTATTCTTACATAAAATACAAAATATAGAAGCTTGAGGTGTTCTTCCTTTACTTTCGTTGGATACAAAATAATATTATACGCCTCAAGGTTTCACGTTTTGTATTTATTTTTTATGTAAGAATAAAGTCATTTAAAGCGAAGAAGCTTGTAATTGGATTTCGTTTTTTTCTCTTTTTTTTTTTTTTTTTTTTAATAGGGCTTGTTTTAAAAAATATTTTTTTATTCATGTAAACGTAGCTTTAGAACAGTCACGGATGTTACTATCAGTCACGTACGTTACGATGCGTTACCGAGTCCTCGTGTCACAAGCGTTATTATTGTACAATTTTAAACGGCCTTGTCCTACAAAAGTGTTATAGTAGGTAGGTAATAATGAAATAAATTTCAAATTTACAGAATTGGCTGTAGTTACCCATGCATCATTGGTATTGAAAGTTGATTTCGAAAGTAAAATCCTTAGTGGGCATACTGTGCTTACTATTAAAACTGTTAAAGATATCGATGAAATGGTGAGTCTAATACATTTGCTTATTGTTAATGACTAAATGTTTATTTATTATTAAATTTGTTTTAATAAATCAAATAAAAAAATGGGTCACCTTTCCAATGCTGCCTGATGTAAATAGTTTTCATAACAATCATCAATTTTTTTTGCCAAAATAAGTTGATGGTCTACCATTAAAAAAAAAATAAAGGACAAGCTTTGCTTGCGATAAGCAAGCAAGATAAGCTAAGATAAGCAAGCAAAGCAAAGCAATGACCCACTGAAAAACCATGTAGGTACCTACTATTTTTTTTCATATTTCTGTTAAAAAATAGTTATTGTGTGAGGTTCCTACAACTGTTCCCCTATTAGCCTGGTCAAATATTTATTATAGATCACGTCATGTAAAAAAACGCTGGCGATCAAGCTGTGTATTAGGTGATTTAATGATTACTGTATGTCAACCATACAAGTTTAATAGTATGTCATTTGATGCAGTTTGAATTCACTTACTTTCGCCTATTTATTATTGGTGGTTTCAAAAAGTAAGTACGGTCGAACTTCGACCGCTGGGCAACCACTAGTCTGTTAAAATAGACGTGTTTTAAAAACGTCTTGCATTTGTTTTAAATAAAGCAAGCTGAACAAAAATTGTTTTCAAAGACAGTTATTCAATACTATTTGTGTCATGGGAATTCTGAGACAGTACATCATTTTAGTCAAGGGGGAGCAATAAGAACTAGTCTCTGCAGAATAATAAAATGTTACGAAGAAACAAAACAGACTGATTTGAGAAGATACTGGGAAGACTATGTACGGTATCTACATATAGCAATATAAACTAATAAAAAAAAGGTTTTTGAACAGGCATCTTCATCGGTGAAAGTTGCAGCCGATAAACTAAAAATATCTAAGTCCAGTGTATATCTAGAAAAAATGCAAAGATAAGCTTGAAAGCGTTTGTAAAACTAGCTATCCCCAAATATGTCAAAGACCAGGACACCAGAAGACACGTGCCAAGCGAGGGTGCCGTAAACTTTATGAAAAAACTTTGAAAAAAAAATATAATGAATGACGAGACATACATGTTGCTGGGCAGAGCGATGTTGCTGGGAAACAATATTTTCACGCAACCAGTCGTAACGTTGTTGATTATAGCGAAAAAATCATACTAAAGGCTAAGTTTAAAAAATATCTCTTTTGGCCAGCTATGGATGAAAACGATAACGTTTCCAAAACGTATTATCGTACAGGGTCTATGAATTTTAAGATTTGCCTTATAGAGTGCATTATCACACGTGTAATACCTTTTATAGACAAGCATTATTAGAGAGGATATATTTTGTTTTGGCCGGATTTGGCTTCATGTCATAATAAGTTTAAAGTTACATAATATTTATCATTACAGACTGGGGGTGTTGAGTTCATAACTAGATTTTTGTCTAGTTATGAATGCCCCGTATGTTTCTCAAGCTCAAGGTATTTAAATATTTTGAGCCCTGTGTCAAAAAAGTATAAAACGTACACAGATATACCAAAACCATTGACATTTTTCAAACATTGATGGGTATTTGAAACACTTAACTCAATTGATATAAGTTAACGTTTGACAACTCGTATTGAAATTTAATATAATTTTTTTGTAGGTGATACTTATGTAATGCATAAAACCGTACCAAAATCAGTCCAGTAGTTTAAAAAATACGCATCTACTGCAGCGCTCTCGGGTGGTTAATAACCATAAAACTATTTAGAAACCTGTTTTGAGATGATACCTATTTAAATACAAAATTTCATCCAAATTGATAGAGCCGTTTCCGAAATACCCGATATGTTTGTATAAAATAATTGATCATATTATTTTATAGTATAAGATGTGCAGATTACATTTCAAACAAAAATTGTCTAGTGCCATTCCCACCCATAGCAGTGGTGCAACACTTATAAAAGGGGATATTTGGTTCTATGAACATTTGTATCAAATATGTAACCAGATTATAATCATTTACCAATATAAGAAATCTATTTTTCAGATCCTAGACGTTTCTAATCAGAATATAGAATCAATTGAACTGGATGATAGATCTCCGCTGAAATATATTGTTGATGATCCTGTACCAAATTTTGGATCCAAATTAACTGTGACACTCCCGGCAGTATCAGGACCAGGGTCACAGTGAGTCTCTCAATTTTTTGAACCACCAAATTTTTCATATCTTTCATTTAAAGTGATTCTTATTTTTATACTGTAATGTAAAAAGTAAAGATTTTATATACATAAACATATTTTATTTATCTGCATGGAACAAATATCTATATTTCTATATATAATATTTCTGGATGTATAATATCTACTTATGTATGTATAATAAGTACATAGTTATGTATATACAAGATGGAAATAAAAGAGGTCAGTCGGAGGAAAAGTACCCTATTCATAAATGATAGCAAATGTAACTGTTAATAAAATTGACTTTATTTAGGTACTTCTTATATTTATTTTCATAATAACTAAATTTACATATCTATAACCATGTAACACACAAATAAACATTTCAACATGTTTCTAAATTTCTCATAAAACAATCAACCATTAAAACTTTATAAGATAACCATGTCATTTTCAAAAGTAAAATTCAGGCACAGAAATACCTATAGATAGGTGCTTATACTATAAACCATTCATGATGCAAAATACAATGTGATACAAAATCACTATTATAACAGTAGGTAACTAAAAGGAAACATTGTTGGAAAAATATTAAAACATCATTCAAATATTTTCAATAAATGACCTGCCTGAGTCATGGAACATGGAATGGAACATGTAAATGGGCGTTTTTATTTTTCTTTGTACATTTCAAAATGATACTGTCCCATGGGAAGCGTCATAGTTTTTTTAGTTATGTATGTTACTTTTATTAACTGATATTTTTTTTTAAACGTAAAATCTTCTTAAGATATAATATCACGTGTTACATTCAGTAAAATATTCACATAAAAAATTATAGATGTAAAACAATCGATACAGTCCCTCATTTTTGCCATGTCCCACGCAACATTTACAAATTTAGTGTTAAAAATTAAGGTATTTGTGGTATTAGAATTCTATTTTTATAATATTTTTTATATCACAAACTGTTATATTATTAAAAAAATAGGCAAAACCATTCAATAAATCATATTAAATTAAAGAAAATGTTTTCGAAATGTTGTCCTACGAAAACAATAAAAGTGGAAATTCCTACTTAGTCACGCTTATTTTCGTTCTTCTTCGTACGAAAAACTACCAAACCGGGATTAAATTATATTCTTGGCAACATATTTAGTAAAATGGCAACCACCATTTCTTTTGTCTGAAACCGTTAGTGAGAACGTGATCGATGTACAAAGAAATTGCGTCACGGACACCGAGAAGCTAGAATAAATATTCCATCAACATCACGAAATTACTAAATTTAGGTGAATTGTTTCATTGTATTGTATATTGTAAATAAGCAATTGGTTAATTAGCAATAACGAAAATAGTTCTTCAAGCCGAAACTGTAATCAAACAAGTGTTGATATTATTTACGAATATTCGCGGTTGCCAGCGTCACATCCATTTCGTTACGTGATATATAAGCGGAAAATTTCGTGACGAAATGGATCTGCAAAACCTGCATCCATACTGATTTTTTTTTCTAATTACACAGTGATGATTTTGTTTGTAGGTATTTGTCATGATAGTTGTTATGTCGGATTTTGATAAATAAAAGCTAATATAGCATGTTTTTTATAATGTACGATGTCTATCTGTTACACGAAACAGAAGTGTAGTTAGTTAGTTAAAACATTTCACTATATATGTCATTTACATATGTAGAGAATGATAAAAAAATATTCATATGTCCGTTCATCTGATTGTCACAAGGTTCCATAAAAATTACAATTCAACAAACTGTGTTTTATGGTATGAATTCTGGGAGATGTTAAAAATGTGTCTATCCGTCCTTGCATCTGTCTATCGCAGGACTCCAAGATTTCATTCGCGCCGTAAGCGTGTTGTTTTAAATTAATGCAATACCTCAAACACTTGGTTAGTATCAACATGACTAGCATATTTTGTATGTTTTGTGTGCTTGTCCAACTCGTAGTTCGCCATTTATTTTTTTATAGTATTATATTTTCTATTTTAGTTGATATTATGGCACTGACAGCTACAAAACGGGCTAGAAAGTACAGAGAAAAATTAAAACAGGATCCTGAAAAGTATGAATATGACATTTCGTATTTTTTATATTATTTGAAAGAATTTATTTATTTTATTTATTGTATTTTGAAAGAATTGTTTTTTTTGACTAATTCGCTATTATACTCATTTCGTTTATTTTTTCTTAGTAAAAAATGAAATGTAGAAATTTGTTTTCATATAATAATTTTTATTTAAAATATATTGAATAACTTAATACTTTTGAACTTAAATGTATCTGTCAAGTGCTTAAATTCGTATAATTATTTAACAACAAACCAAAAAGTTATACAAATATTGTTGATTATAACATTTATATCTATTGATTGTTTTTTAGTATTATGTGAACACTACCTAATTTATTCATATTAGTCACGGTGGTTTTCCATTTCATCATGTCCAAGGAACAATACATATAAAATTGTTTAATATCTCATAAAATATAAATGCAGTTTGCTCGTTGTACTTTAAAATAAAAATATACGGAAAAAGTATTTCTTGTCTTTATTAAAATTTTGTGTTGCATGATTTATAATTACATAAAACAAAAAATAATTACTTCCTTGTGTACAAAAATGTGACGAACAATAAAATCACTTTGCTTTAAGAAATTGTGTAGACTGAGTTTTGTAAAGTTGATACCTGTGCCAAGAAGGATTTTGTTTTTTTTATTAGTAATAAAAATTATCTTTGAATTAACTGTGATTTTTTTATTTTAAGTCATATTAACAAAAGTGACGAATAGGAATGTATTACTTCACCTAGTGTAAACAAATACTTAATTTTCTTAAGAAATACTTACATTTTTGCTATCAAACTTTAGTATTTGTTAGCTAGTAATATATTGATTTAAATGCTCAATCAATCATTATTTATATGTGAATTAAAATATGAAATTTCCACTTCGTCACATGTACAGAAAAATAAAAAAATGCCCAAATATGAAAAAAATAACAACCTCTACTTTTATAGCACCAACAGATATTGTCAATCATAAGTCCTGCCTCCGCGTCTGTATGACTGAACGCGATAAACTCAAAAACTACCAAACAGATTTTCATATAGTTGTCACCAATGGGCGGAGCGGAGGATTCAAGAGGAAAGTTTATGTGTATAATTTATTAATATTTTGTGTAAATTTTGACAATTTTTTTTCACTTGTAAATATGCACGCACTTTTGGCATCACGTGACAAGCGCCGTATTAATAAAGACAAATACTAGCCAAATGATTTTTTTTAACTTTCTGTTTACAAAAAAATATTTAAAACCATATGCTACGTGAAAACTAGTTTCTTGGCATCGGGTGGTTACCGAATGGTGAGGGAGGTAAAAAAATGGGTCACTTAGTATGGGTACCTTCCCTTAAATAATAAAAACGTAACCTTACCGAGACAAATGGTAAAAAAATTGCTATTTTGTTACTAACCGAGAGAGTATTCTGGGTTATTTTAAGTGTCAAATGGATGGTGGCGGTGGCGCAGGACTGCTCGTTGTGGAGTTGAATATGTTAGCAGTGGGCGTCGTACGATGATGACGATGGTGATTCTTGGTTTGATCCTTCCTGCTACCATAATTTTCCACGCGAAAACATTAGCAACCACCATTTTACCCGTTTATCATAAATAATGTATAATGTATCATTTCTCATTTTCATATTAAAAATAAAAACTGAAAGCAAAGACAAAATAACAGGAACAACCGCACTTCATTAAATTTATCACTAGGTACCTAGAACTATCATGTAACATTGTGTATCATAATAAGATTCTAATAAAAATAACACATGAAAAAAAAGCAATCTAATAACCTGCTTCTTCGGTTACTTACGGTATACTTTATCTTGCTATGGTTGCGGTCTCGCCAGACCTGGTTTTTTCTGATATTGACTTTTCACAGGGTCCTCTAATATATGACCTAGGTTTTATTTCTGGCGAAAACAAGAAACACAAATACACCAAGAAATTGCATTGGGCTTTGTTTTATTTTTCTTTGTCTAATTTTTATTTAACATACCATGTTATTTAGAAGAAATTGATCCTTATAATTGACCATATGATTGGTTTGGTGCTATAGAAGTACAGTTTGTTATTTTATTCTTACCTATTCACATTTTCAATTTCCAGCTCAAGCAGCTCATTTATCAACAATATTCAGGGTACTTTTATTCCAACGTCCGTCCTTTATTTCCATCCGGTATATACCTAGGTATCTTTGTATGGATAGTATTGGCAATGTCTTAGATTAGGTATTATTTATATAGAAATTTAAACTTTCTATTTGTAGTTATAAATACAGATAGAAAACGTTAAAATATAAATTTATGTGACAATAAAATTATTTTATTTCAGTTTTAAAATTAAAATAAGCTATTCAACTAATCCCTCTGCCTCTGCATTACAATGGCTGGATCCAAATCAAACTTCAGGGAAAAAGCACCCATATCTTTTCAGTCAATGCCAGGTTTATTATTATTTATTTATTGTTTACGTGAAAGGAAATAAATGAACAAAAATTATTATTAAAAATTAAGCATTGAGAAATACAGTAATTTAAAAAGTATTGTTTAATGTCTGATTTTATGTTATGAATAACAGCCCATCCACGC
Organism: Luffia ferchaultella; assembly: GCA_949709985.1. Classification (NCBI taxonomy): domain Eukaryota; kingdom Metazoa; phylum Arthropoda; class Insecta; order Lepidoptera; family Psychidae; genus Luffia; species Luffia ferchaultella. The sequence goes on from OX453255.1 coordinate 12,436,074, forward strand.
GCGCTCGATATTTCCATGCCAAGATACGCCGGCAGTAAAATTTACGTATGACGCCCAAATTATTGCACCTGAAGAATTTACTGTATTGATGAGTGCAATAAGAGATGAAAACTGTAGACAAACGCCGGAGGGTAAAAAGACGTGCTTTCGACAGCCTGTACCCATACCGTCCTACCTTCTGGCCATGGCTGTTGGTGCTTTGGAATCTAGAACTCTTGGCCCAAGGTGAGATTGATTCTGATTAATAAATATATCGGATTAAGTAACTATGGCGTTTTTTGACGGTAAATCTAAACATATAGTTTCGGTTTAAACTTGTAAAACTATTTTTATTCGAGAATAATAAAAATGACAATCTTGTACAGTTATTATGAATTTCATGGAGTTTCTTAAAAATGCCGTCAGAAGTGACGACGCGACGCTACCCGTACACCATTTTGAAGACACTCCTGATATCAGACTTACTCTTCTGATGGAAACTATAATTGTCACGAAATATCAAATGATCAAGAAAAATCATGGACAAGTAATGGAATTCAGATGAATAATATGGGAAATTCCAATACAAATAATATAATTTGATTATCATTGCTATAATAAATATTGAAGCTCGTCCATGAAGATAAAACAGATACATGGGACAGTTTTAAAAATGTTCATTAATCAAATTATGTATAGTTGCTAATATCATTAGCGTCGATACAAACATCTGAGAATTTTTACCGGTTTAGTAAACCTACCGGTAAAAAAATTTCATACCCACTCAGAGTGATACCTATCTATGTAAAGCGAAAAACCGCATTACAATCTATTTAGTCGTTTCAGAGAACCATCTACTACAATGATCCCTGGTGGCTTACAACCCTAAAACATAAAAGCACTTATAAAATTACAAAAAACATTAGAAAAAAAAACATTATAGTCCGTCAAATCGTTTTTAGGTTAATGGGTTACAAACAAACGTTCATAATGTACCTACCTACATGCCGTCGCACTACATGTCGCGTAATCCGTGTTTACCCGAAATCGCAATGAGTTTTATGAAAACTCGGAATAAGAAATAGAGACAGTCTCAATGCATAATCTTATGAAATAAAGGCATTAGTTTTGGGGAACCACGGACCTAGTCTTGTGTTTTCGTAAAATTACTGAAATTTATAGTGATAAGAGGAAATTTGTGAAAAATTGAAGTTTTTGGACACAATTCTACTGTTTATAAAATGTCGCTGCGATGGATTTATTATTTAGGGCTCAGGGAACAAAAGAATAAGTACCTAGATACACATTACAACCAAACACTTGGAAATTCTTTGTTTTTTAGTATTCAACCTAATAAAGTCTCATTCAGTCATTACATAACTTTTTTAATATTTGGGTTGTTCCTATACTGCTTAAATTTAAATTTGCACATTTCAGTTTGCAAATCACTTATGACGTCCAATAATAATCTAGTAATTTCACGAAAACACAAGACTCAGTCCGTAATTTCGTGAAACTACAAACATTCTTACGTAAGGCTAGGCATTCACGATCGCTCCATCACCCCAAAAACCTGTCCAAAAAACTGTCAGATTTTTGCGTGACGTCGTCGCGCCATGCGCGGATATCCATCAATGCATCAATCTGTTGTTTGGATTGGTGTGGTGTATCGTAGCACGTTAGTGAGTGTGGACAAAATTTTCATCGCGCCGTTCTATGTGGTCCGAACGGCGTGATCGTGAATGCCTAGCCGATTGAATAATGCGATGGCCTCAGCGCCTTATTTCGAGGTCTCGCGTTTTCACGCATAAACGAATTACGTAGCCCTACGACGACAAGTATACATATGAATAATTTTATATAATAGTATAAATGCAAACTAGAACTTTCGCTTTTTTCTGGCCGTGGTGTTTACACAATCGCCTGCACATCAACTTCTAATCGTTATTGCAGATCGCTAGTTTGGTCAGAAAAAGAAGAAATTGAACGCAGTGCGTGGGAATTTGCCGAGACCGAGAAGTATTTGAAAGCAGCAGAAAAATTGTGTGGTCCATATGAATGGACCCAGTATGATTTACTAGTTTTACCCCCTTCCTTTCCATATGGAGGAATGGAGAATCCTTGCTTGACATTTGTCACTCCTACTCTTCTTGTAAGTATTCCAAATGTTTATAGTTTACTAGCGGCCCGTCCCGGCTTCGCACGGGTAGTATTCGTTTCTCATAAGAATCACTTTTTTTATCTCAGTCTTGTCTCATTCCCGTTCTTCCTTTCATTTTTTCGTTCCCATCGCAAAAATACTTATTATTTCTGTTCTTGGCCCTAGGTAGCTTCGTTTTCGTTTCCATTCTCATCAAAAATAACTTTTTTATCTCCGTCTTAACTCATTCCCGTTCTTCCCTTTCCCGTTTTTGTTCCCATCGCATAAATATTTTATCGTTTCCGTTCCTGGCCCTGGTCTCATTTCCTTTTTGTTTCCATTCTCATCAAGTACAACTTTTTTATTTCAGTCTTAACTCTTTCCCGTTCTTCCCTTTCCCATTTTCGTTCCCGTAACACAAATATTTATCGTTTCAACAATTTCTGTCAGTCTTAATTAAATAAATTACACTTTTGCGAAATAATATTTAGTTATGCAATTATTAAATTACTAAAATGGCTATTAAAAAATAAGGGTTGATCGTAGAAAGGTGAAAATTGAGGATTGTATGTATTTTTGTATGTTGTATCATAAAAAAATAGAAATTAAAAATTTTGTCTAAAAAAAAAAATTTAGGGGTGGACTACCCCTAACATTTAGGGGGATGAAAAATAGATGTTGGCCGATTCTCATAGATACCGGATAAGCACAAAAAATTTCATCGAAATCGGTCAAGCCGTTTCGGAGGAGTATGGCAACGAAAACTGTGACACGAGAATTTTATATATTAGATAGTGGGGTTACTCACCATAATATTGTAGATGTCGCCAGCGGGCTGATTCGCTTAGTGTTAAGTTAATCGTACTTATCGCGAGCGCTGAGGAAAAATTTTTTTTTAAATGTTGTTAAAATGCGAACTTAAAAATATTTATTTTTGCTGAATGAAATATCTTTGTTACTTTCAGAAAAACGATTTATTGTTGAAAATATTAGTTGTGTCCGCCAGAGATAAACTTTTAAATATCACTTGTGTTATGTTTAGCGATAGTTCAGTATCCCACAGGAGTGATACGGCTAGTTTACTAAAAACTGCTGCGTTTGTAATTTTATCAACTCGTTTTTTGTGTCCTGTGTTTTATAGTAAGCATATAAGTAAAATATTTATGAATCGCGTATTATTAATTTTGTGGAATTTACTTGCACTAAAAGCAGAAATATTGAGATTTTTCGCCATATGGGTTTCTATAATTTTTTCAGCACTGGACTGTTCGGAAATAAAAGTTTAGCAGTTTTTTTTTTGCAGTCTGAGACAGCACAGATAAGCATTTATTTAAAAAAAAAATTGTAATCTCAGTGAGTGTTTATGAATTAAACTGTTTTGATTTTCTACGTTGTGTATTGCGTTCATTGACATTTTGATATTTAATCTTATTTTTTAACATTTTAAGCTAGCCTAGGCATTAGCTAATCCAGCGCTTTTAGTGTGTATCTCAGTTTGTAAAATGACTGCTTATTCAACAGGCCGGCGACAGAAGTCAAGCAGATGTCATAGTGCACGAGATAATGCACAGTTGGACTGGCAACCTGGTTACCAATCGTAACTTTGAACATTTCTGGTTGAATGAAGGGTTCACGGTTTTCTTAGAAAGAAAAGTCGCAGCATCACTCGTCAAAGATGAAAAAGAGTCAAAAAAATCAAGAGATTTCCATAGTTTACTTGGTCTCCAGGAGCTCAATGAAACTGTAAGAATTCTCATTTCTCATTGTTTCATATTTTTTTTTAAACAATTTTAATACACAGTGCAGGCGCGCATATAAGATTTTGTTCCGCATTGGGGGGCAATTTTTGTGTAATTTTACAATATGCGCCACCAATCTAAAAGGCTCACAAGTTAGCACCAGATACCTGCGCAAACACCAAAAATATGGGCAAGGGGCGGTGAGGGCAGTTGGCGCGGTGAGACGGGTAGGCCGCGATAGCAGTGGCCCTACTCTGATTTTTAATTTAACACGACGCCGAAGTAGCGTCCAATACGTTCCGTTACAAAAATCCAGGCGCTAGGACTATGGACGAGAGTACGGATTTTTGAAATGGCGCGTATTAGGCGCTAATTCGACGCTGCGTTAATTTACCAGAGTACGGCCGTAGGTCGCGTCCTTCACACCTCGCACAGACCCCGCGATGCATCTATACAGTCGACGTACAGTCTCTATCCCACTTTCGTAATTTTAACCCGCGCCGCGTCAGTTATTATTAATTATAATTTGTTACCATTTTTGGGGAGGTATTATTGTCGTTAATTAAGTCGGGGATAAAGTCTTTTTGCATATAGTTTGTATATACTTTTAAGAAAATCTCTTTAGCTGTACTAGTTGTATCTGGCTGGTTTTAATACAATTAAAAAGGTTACATTTAAAAAAAAGAAACAATTTCCTAAAATATTGTTTCCCGCCGGTTTTCATTTGTTTTTATTTTTGTTAAAATGAGTGAATCTAATGAAGAAATTCGTTACATTTTAAAATTTTATTATAAAAAAGGAAAAAATGTAAGGCAAGCTCCATCGGCATATCAGTAGTTACGACATAGCTAAAGATCTGGGAATTGACCACAAAACAGTTTTGACCCATTTGAAAAAAGCTCAATATTTGGGTGACACATGAGCTCACTGAAAGAAACCTAATGAACCGTGTACTAATTTGCGATTCTTTATTAAGACGTAATGAAACCAAACCGTTTTTGAAGAGACTGATAAGTGATGATGAAAAGTAGATCAAGAACGATAAGATCACGCGAAAGAGGTCGCGGTCAAAGGTCGGTCAGGCTTCACAGACTGTGGCAAAACCCGGGCTAACACGCAATAAGGTGATGCCGTGTGTATGGTGGGATTGGAAAGGTATTTTTCATTCAGAGCTTTTACCGCCGGGCAGAACCATCGATTTGGATCTTTACTGCGAAAAACTGATGAGATTAAAGCAAGAAATTGAGAAAAAGCGGCCGGAATCAAACAATAAAAAGGGTGTGGTCTTTCATCACGATAACGCTAGACCTCACACATCTTTAGTCACTCAGAAAAAATTAAGAGAGTTTGACTGGGAGGTGTTAATGCATCCGCCATATAGCCCTGATCTTGCACCTTCAGATTTCCACCCGTTTCAGCCTCTTCAGAATTTTTTAGACAGTATCAGGTTAACATCAAGAGAGGACTGCCAAAACTACTTGTCGCGTTTTTTTGATCAGAAGTCCCAAAATTTCTACAGCAACGGGATCATGGCACTACCTACAAAATGGCAGAAAGTCATCGAACAAAATAGCACATATATATTGTAATTAAATCTTTGAAAAAAAAATGCGTTCAGTTTTCATATAAAATGCGAAGAAACTTTCCCCGACCTAATAGTATTATTAATTGTTTTGTTACAGTGTGTTAGATATACATTGAATACAGGCCATTGTAAAAAAACTATATATATATATATATAACCGTATCAGAATTACGTATAGTGAAATAAAACGAATACAAAATATTTTAATTGATAATAAATACAAAAGAATGGCAACGAGGATAAAAATCAAAAAGCAATAAAAATATAGAATATAAATTTACGAAGAAAAAGTTATATTACTTTACTCCTTACCTAATTTATCTTAAGTTAAACGATTTCTGAAGTTCAAAATAATTAAATATTATATTTGTTTTATTTAATTGACACGTTCGACTGTACCTGCGCGACTTCGCGCGTAGTCAACTCCACTCAGCCTTTTAGATCAGTGGCACGTATAGTACGTATCTCCCAGAAAGGTCGTAACCAAACAAAACGTAAATTTTCTCATAATTATGTACGTAGTACCTAAGTGGTAAAATTTACACGCTTAACACTACGGTACACGCGCCTCTAAAACTTTCATAAGTGCTCGCGTGGGCTTCACTTGTAGCCCATTTAAAGTTGAAATATACTGAAAGGTAATCATTTAATTTTAAATAAAACATATTTATTATTATATAACGACATCGACCTCTAAATGCTACAAGTTGCTCATCCAATGTCAAGTGTTCACTTGGAGTATAATATTCTAAACAATGGCGTCTCATAGCCTCAATAAAGCACCGTATGCCAGCAAGCTTATCAATTTCTTGCCTCTGAGGGCGGTCTCGCAAGTTTTCTTTCATTCTGCGATCCATATTTAGCAATCTCTTGATAAAATATCAATGAACAGTAAGTTCATAGATCATAAACATAATATAAAATACAAAAATTAATAAGAAAAGATAAATACGTCATTAAAAAAAAATGTCGCTTCTAAAAAGTTACGCCAGTGCACGCGTGGACTACATACGTAGCCCAACAACTTTAAATCGTTATTTCTGGCACATGCGCCAGCGTCGAGCGCTCACACCACACTGAATGTGTCGAGCAACAACCAATCGGAGCATAGCTAGAGACTCAAATTTAAACGACGCGATTTCACAAAGTTATGAACAAAAACAATACCCTGGGCTACATATGTAGCCCGCGCGTGTACTCTAGTGTTAAATATTTTCCTAAAAGAATCATTTATACAGCATAAATTACTAGTCAAACATAATATTACATACGAGATAGAAACGACTGCGGGTGTAGTGATTCGATAAATGTATGGCGCGATATCTCAATATTTTAGTATTGAGTTTTACTAACAGAAAAAAACATGTTTTTTAGTATTTCCACCAAATCATACTATTAAAATTTTCATGGTGATGAAAAAAATCACCTGCTATATCATAAATTCTTATTTACAGCTTAATTATGTCAATTAGTGATACTAACCCATTGTAGACAAATTAGAAAATTTCAGCATAAAAACATTTCTTAGGTCACTCACCTTGGTTCAACGAACAAATTATCTCAATTGGTGGTCGACCTACATGGGGTGCATCCAGATGATTCATTTTCAAGAGTGCCTTACGAGAAAGGCTCACTATTTCTACGCTACATCGAGGATTTAGTCGGTGGACCTGGTGAGAGTATGTTCCATATTTTTTAGGTGCTCCATGAATTGGGCGCTGAGAACCAATTGACTAAACTTGTGGTAAATCTTAATGGTGTTCATCCTGATGATTCTTTCTCGTCTGTGCCGTATGAAAAGGGTGCTTTGTTTTTGCGATATTTGGAAGACTTATTTGATGGACCTGGTAAGGTTATCATGATGAATAAATAGTATGTAAGTTTTATTATATTATGATCTTTTGTGGTGGACTCTGGGATAATAAATAGAAGAGATTGTGGGCATCCGCAGAGGGAATTTAACAATGAGTTCTTATATAGTTATTTGTTTTTAGATTAAATGTTTATGTTTGCTAGTTTATTTTGATACCTTTTATATTATTTCTTTACAGCTGTGTTCGATGAGTTCCTGCGCTCCTATTTGAACCGCTTCAAAATGCAGTCCATTGACACTGATCAATTTAAAGAACATCTGCTTGACTATTTTAAAAATAATGACGCTGTAAAGAAGGTTGACTGGCAGGCTTGGCTCTACAGTAGTGGAATGCCTCCTATTATACCAGAGTAAGTTAATGTAATATTCTATTAAGCGGTCAAGATAAAAGTTTGTAGTATTAGGTACCAAGAAACAGATAAAACAGATGAATTTCAATTATGTTGAAATCCAAATAAAAAATGCCAAAATCGATCAAGTGAATGAGACTATAAATCTAGGGGTTCTGATTAACGGTAATTTAAGGTTCGAAAATCATGTCATTAATACTATCAATGTTACTTCAGGTTAAAGGTACTCTATCAAATAAGGCAGTATTTAAACGTCAAATTGTGTATTCACCTGTGCGAGTCTTTGATTTTATCTAAATCAAATTATGCCGATCAGACATCGGGCGGTGTTTCTTGGGTCAGACCAAGAAGCTCATTTAGCGAGTCTAGAACTCTTACGCTAAATACTGTTTTCCGGTTTCTCGTAGGGCGCACGTACACATACACACATCCAAAAAGTACGCGTTCACTTAGAAAAGTTGATATAATTTAATTTGCTTAAAATAATTTAAAAGAAATGATTTTATTGCCGCCCGTAATCCAAAAATCAACTCTACTAAACTGAGAGCAGAGCTGCGAACTGCTATTAGATTGGATATTAGCAGTCAGACCATTCGTAATTGTTTACATCACTTTGGATTACGATTAAGGAAATTCTGGCGTGCACCTTTGAATACATTGAAACTACAGCGACGCAGATTGCAGTGGGCCAAGCAGCGTCAGAACGACGAAGACGAAGAAGGAAATATCTGACGTGATTGTCTTTTCGTTGACAAAACACGGATTAGTACGCCTAATGACCGGCGTGTCTGTGTCTAGAGAAGGCCTGGGAACTCCGAAAAACAAAGAACTGCCACTGGTACCGTTCAGCAAGGCGGCAAATCGGTATCTTTTTGGGGCGGAATAATGATTGGAGCTCGAACCCCTTTGATTCCGTACCAAGGCTATGTGACAGTTAATTTGTATAAAACAGCTGTTATCGATGGAATCATCAGACCACTCAGGATTAATTTTGGTAACCGATCTTGTTGGTGGACGATAATGCGCCGGCACATCGAGCCCACCGTAAACGCTACTCTCTGAGTACAGACTGGCCTGCCGGCTCTCCGGCCTTAAACCCAATCGAGCACGCATGGGACGCTGTCAAACGAACTGGTTGGAATCGTTAGCCACCTCCAAGTACTCTGTCAGAAATCAAGGAAACCGCAATTCAAGAATGGGACAGGTTATCACAAAAACTATTGGATAACTTGATCTAGGTACAGTATGCCCAGGAGAGTTAGCGCATGCGTTCGAGTCAGGGGAGGAGGTATTTTGTATTAAATTTGTAAATAAAAAAAGCATGACTGAAATTAATAAAAAAATTTACTTCAATTAAATCTTCATATTTTTTTGTATTACAATTTCACAGAGATTGAATAAACTAATTTTTTTTTTGTGAATAATAAAAAGAATATTTAGATTATTTATATTAAAATGATGTGTTTTTGAATGTAAAAGCAATAAATAATCTAATAATTATATTTTAACACACGGAAAAATATGTCAACTTTTCCAAGTGAACACGAACTTCTTCGATGTATGTATTGATGTATATCAGTTGTTTGGTACCCATAATACAAGCCTTGCTTAGTTTGAGAATAGATCGTGCTGTGTGAAATGTTCCAGGTACCTATTATTATTACAATTAGTAGTGATCTCATGAACATTAGAGTCACGGCGTGCAATGCACTTTTCCATTCAATTCAATTTTTGTAGTGATCAAAAATAAAAGTCCCCAATACCCATTCAAAAAATTACTCAGCTTACTAAACTTTACTCAGAGATAATCACGAATCACTGATCTTCTCATATGTCCTCCGTACGATTCCACTGCGTTTCGGGGTAGTTTCCGTTACTCCGCAACAAAGTGTAGGAATAATATTCTTCCACCGAAAGAAGTTCTGCGACAGTTCACACTTGTCTTATTTATTGACTACAAAAGTAAATGTTGAATAGTGCATATCTGAGAAACCCTATACAATCGAATATTATTATTATTATTTTTTTAAATCATTTTAAGTATTTAATGTGCAAATGTATGAGTGAATGAATGTAACTAATTGATTTGCTGTTTGCTGAGGTTACTCCGCTGATCCTCACTTATCATCTGCAGTATACCAGTGGTCGGGACGTGCTCTCTGCCGTCACGATCTTATACTGAGCGGCAACCATTTTGGTATCAATAGGTTGTTTAAAGTTATGCTGTACATTTGTTTACTTTTATTTAAGTTTGTTGTTTTTGTTCTTACTTTCTATTTTCATTTTGTAGTACCAATCGAACATTTTTATTTAGTGGAGTAAAATGAAATAAATTTGTTAAATAAAATGATAGAACACAGAGTTATGCCAGCCTCCGAACAAAAGCATTAAATCATCACTACATGTTATAAAATAATATCCCACGCCGCGTCTGTATGTCTGAACGCGATGAACTCAAAAACTACCGAACGAATTGGCATATAGTTGACATCAATGGACGGAGTCATTTAAGAGGAAGATTTACGTGAATAATTTAGTAATGTTTTGTGCAAATTAGTTGAAATATGACGATTATTGTTGAAGAAGTAGGAAAAAAATCAAACCGGCTAACCTAATCCTTTTGAGATATAACAAAATAATGTATGAAGAAATTGTTTCTCTTTTATAGAACAAAAAAAAGTAGTCCGTAATGGCATATGTCTATCTTTTATGGATAGCTTACTATACCTATTTTTATGTTTAAAAAAATGGTGTCATATGATGAGGTAATTGGAAAGCAATTTATACGGATACAGTATTAATCCTTATTAAATTAAATACGTTATTTACCTTCAGCATTTCATGCAGATTATGGTTGCCCCTTACACCATACCATTTAAATTAATATCTTAGAAATTATCGCGAAATAAAAACTATGGCGCGACAAGCAGCACGCCGCGCCGGCGTCGTCCCCATACCGATGCGAGTATGCGACACGTGTGATTAGGCAGAGGTTATCAATGTTGTATATAAAGAAATACTTTAATTTGTTTTTATGTATATATTCTTTACTTTTTGAAATGTTTACAGAATTAGAAATAAAATACATTAAAAATACTCCGAGTAGGATGAACTTACGTTACATTTAAATTTAAATCTAATTAATTCTAATCCACATGTTCGACGCCATAAGCTGATAGGACACTATGACAGAAAAAACACTATGGCTTATATGCTCTGCTACCCGTGCGAATCCGGAGCGGGTCGCTAGTGCTCAGTAAAAAGGAAATAGAAATCTTGTCACGTATAAGACTTTATTCCCCTTGAAGCTATAACTATATATCGGCCGTAAAGAGTTTGCGTTCCTGTCAGGTCGTAATCGGCATTGTAATCGGCATTGTAATCGGATGGTTGATGTGAATTTGTACCGTCGTCGGACGATTCCAGTTTTAAAATATTATTATCGTTGACATGCACGAATGACACAAAATTAAATTAAAAATTATATTATGTCAACTCACAACAAACATGTTATAGATTTAAATTTCATGTGTCAGCAATGAACGCAGCGAACCTGTAGGTATCAAATCTATAAGGCCATGTGGCCGTTGTTCGAATTCGGGCGTGTACCAATTAGTTTTTTCTGACTTAAGTACATTAATAATAATAATAACGTATACATCACAACAACGTCTAGGCCCCAAACTAAGCATTAGCTTCATAGCTTGTATTTTGGGTACCAAGCGAAGACACCACATACATATAACAATCAAGACCTGGTACCAGTATCAATATTCATCATATAAATACTGACCCGACCTGGGATTCGAACCCGGGACCTCCAGCCTCGTAGGCAGGGTCGCTATCCACTAGGCTAAGCGGTCGTCAACATTAACTATCACTGACTCCATGCCTCGGAGAACACGCTAAGCAATCGGTCCCGGTTACTGTCAATAGATGGCGGTCGTTACAATCCACCAACCCACATTAGAGCAGCGTGGTGGATTTAAGCTCCAACCCCACTCATCTTGAGGGAAGGCCTAAGCCCCTGCAGGGGTATAAAAGGGCTAACGGAATGGAATGGAATATGCCATATCGTGAAATGTCGTGATAGCTGAGTGGTAACGAGCCCGCTTCTTATCTGAAGACCGTGGTTCGAGTCCCAGGGCATTTATTAATCATTTTTATACATTACTATCATTGACTGTGCCTCGGAGCGCACGTTAAGCCAACGGTTCCGGTTGTCGTCGTTAAAATCCACCAACCCGCACTGGAGCAGGGTGGTGGATTAAGCTCCAAGGCCCCTCACCCCGAAGAGAGGCCTAAACCCCTGCAGTGGGACATTAATGGTATGGTTTATCAGTATATGCCAGATAAACAGTGAAGTTGAAGATATAATTTTTTTTGTTACACTTCACAGCATAGCAAAATAGGAAAGTAGCTATATTTCTTCTTTTTTTTCAGTTATGACACTTCAATGACTACAGCGTGCACAGCTTTAGTAGACCATGTGTTCAATAAAGAAACTACGAGATTTACTTATGCTGATATCAGCGCTCTCACAACACACCAAGTAATCAACTTTATGCAGCAGCTTCTAGAACGAGATCCATTGCCTCAAGAGAAATTAAGAGTGATTGGAGATGTTTATAAACTGAATGACAGTAAAAATACGGAAATTTTATATAGGTGGTTGCGTCTGTGCGCTCGTAGCAAAGACGAGAATGTACTACAAGACATATTCCACTTCATTAATCGACAAGGCCGTATGAAATACGTCCGACCGATTTATAGAGATCTCTATGCTTGGCGGGAAGTAAGAACACAAGCAATAGACAACTTCAAAGCGAATGAGCAGTACATGATGCACGTGACTGCATATACTGTTAGAAAAGATTTGCATTTGGATTGAATTTAGTAAACCTAGGGTTGTTAATTATATAGTATTATATACTGACGTCTAATATTAATATTTTATTCTTGTACAAAATAATGTATTTTCAATATAATGATATTAATAAACTGATAAGTTAATTTTCTTTGCTTTTAATGCTTTGAGATATTCAGTCACTCCTTATTGTAATCTTACAATAAATTAGGATTGGAACCTAGTGTATGATATCGGAGGTACCGGGTTCGAGCCTGCGTTAACAACATGCTCCAGAAAATTTACCTTTGAGATCCATTCCATGTGATTGATGTGTACATTTAAAGTAAAGATTAGCAGTAAAAATTTTTTAACGTACACTTTTTATGTTTTCTATCAAAAATATGATACAACAATATTCTTTTATTTCAAAAAACATAGTTTTTTAGTTATTACTAATTTTTAAAATGGTTATTGACAAGACCGGATATGACGACGTATTCACAATTCCATAGAGAGTTTATAGTTGAAATGGTTTCAATGTCATTGAAATAAATGAATGAATTTGAATTGAATTGATTGAATTACTTCTTATTAACTTGTACCACATTGTTTTTTTTACCAGACTGCAGAGAGTAATGTTTTCCGAGAGTGTGTATATATTAGTATAAGAGGTGGCAACGGATTGATTAAACTATTGTTAGGATGGCTGATTCAGTATAAATAACGTGTAGATCACTTATGTGAACAGAATGGAGTCCGTCTGCCGGCATGATCTTAGTGCGTTTAGTAAGTACAGCTGTTGAAACACGTATTACCTATTGTTCAGTCAACTGAACTATAATTAGGATGGCTGATTCAAGGATAAAATGATACTATGCCATCGATGTACCAATATAACTAGATGGGCTGTCCGCGTTCTAAAGTGTCCGCGCAGAAAGTCATCCAAGCTTTTAGTCAATGTAATGGCTTAGCGCCGAATAAACGTGCGTTATGTCGACTTGTGTCGTGAAAATTTGTAAAACTACTCAAAGACGCAAAAAAGAGCTGAATATCGTATTTTCGATAAGTAAACAATTAAATTTAACATTATGCCTGCGAACGGTTATTTAATTGTTTTGTCATTGGAAATGATTTTCATTTCGTTGGAGTATATTTGGGAGTTTTGTGAGATAAATAGATTGCACAAAGAGTTTTCGAGATATCGGGATGAACGTGGTGTCAAAAGACGCAGCTTGGCGAGCTCTACAAGATGGCATAAGACAATTTGGAAAAAATTCAAAATTATCAGCAAAAAACAAAAAAAATCGTAATTTTTTTCCCCGATTTTCATTTTGAGAGCCCGATTTCTCGAGAACTAGGTCCGAATGAGAAAAAAATAAAAAACAGCTCGGGGTAATTAGACGGGGGATCGATTGAGACTAAAATTGTTAGAATCAGACAACTGGAAGTAGCGGTTAAGGGTGCCCTTAGTTGGAAGTCGGATATGCGTCGGTGTTACTTTTCATACTAATTCGGTTTGTTCGATCGAAATGTCGTACAGAATGTTATATTTCGAAGTTTTAAGCTTATTTAGATACAGTTGTGTTATTTTTTTGCGAAAAAAATTTATTTCCAAAAATATTATCCGAAATATGTATGTTTACTTTGTTCCGTTAGGTTCATTTCTAATGTCGTAAGAAGTTCGTCCGAAAGCAGGAGATCCGTTCATTTTTTAATTAAATGTGAACATTATCACGATTTAATTCTCGTAAACACTGTGACACGTCCGACGCGTAATAAGTATTCGTAAGGACTGACGTGGGACTGACCCGACCCCGATCGACAAGCGCGGTGGCCGCGCGGTGCGGCTGGTCCGAAGAAGTCTATTCTTAAACGTCTTATATTAGAATTCTTCTCAACGAATATATGTCATAAGCGTTATGAATAGAGCTCAATTTTCATGCTTCATGAAAGAAAAATAATTCCGCCCGAAGAAGTAAATTCTAAAAGGTCTTGTATTAGAATTTGCTAATGCGAATATATGTCATAAGTGTTAAGAATAGAGCACAATTTTCTCGACTAATGTAAAAAAAAGGTATATATAAGGTAACAAACTGTAATACGCTACATTATGGCACAATACGGACGGTTTTGTTTCGTCTTTACACAGGCGACTTCGCATCCTGTTAAAAATGGTAGATCGATGTACTATGCACACTAGCTATACGCACAGTCATCGCACAGTACAAAAACTGACATGATTCGTTGGTGCGTTTAGTAGATATACACGCTATTAATACAAAATCAGTCACCCTAGCGCTAGTTTAGTCAATCCGTTGCTGCGTCTGGGGATATTTGAACGGCTATATCTACTAAACGTATCAACGAATCATGTCAGTTTTTTTGCGTGGACGTGTTACACTGTTTAAGGGATGTGACGAGATATAAATCGTGATAATGTTCAAATTAAATTAAAAATATTCGAATAACTCTCTGCAGGCATAAACTAATGTTAAAGTATAATGTATACTTACCGCAAATACGATACCTATTCAGCTCTTTTTTTGCGTCTTTTACGAGTAGTTTTATAAATTTTTACGATACAAGTCGGCATCGCGCACGTTTATTCTGCGCTAAGCCATTACACTGACTAAAAGCCGGTTGGTGGACTTATTGCGTTTTTGAATGACTTCCTGTGCGGACACTTTAGAACGTGGACAGCCCATCCAGTTATATTATTTGTATTTATATCAGTGGGATTAACCATATTCTCGTAGAGGTAAAAAACATTTTGTAACTTCGGATTACGTAATCCCCTTGGAATCATTTTGTAAAAATCGTAAGTACTCTAATATTGATCAAACCCAAAGTAGCAAAATAAAAAAAAAGAGACAAATACTGAACATAGGGCAAAGATTGCTAGTTTTGCACTTTTATAGGAGTACTATGAAGCTAATAGTAAACCACAGACGCATGTATTTAAACGTTTAAAAACCCGTAATTTTCTATGACTTAAAATTAATAGTATTTAAAAAAAAAGGAAAATTTATACAAAACGACGATGGTCTGCCGATTTTACCAAAATTACATCTGCACTGGATCTGCACCGTAACCTGTCAATGTCAAGTCAACGAGTCAATTTACTTCATATTGTTCGTATTATTTATCAGTTGCATCGTATTTGGTCCATATTTGGTCACACACGCACATGGTCACCATTGACCATGAACGTAATACTAGGATACTAGGTTATTTACTAAAAGGACGAATAAACGAGAAAAGATGACAAAAGAGTGCACAGCCCTGAACTTAGTTTTACGTCCATGCCATTGACAGAGAATTATTCAATTGACCTGCATTGACATCTATCAGATTGACAATTGAGTGGTTGATAGTGGATGGAACCATAGAGTACATTTTACAGGTTTGAGATATCACTCAAATGTCCGCATGCAGCGACATCTGTTAATCTGTACCAGAAAAAATTGAAAATGTTTTGCTCATGCTAGGTTTTTATTTTTTTATATTTCAAGGACGACTTCTATTACCCCACAATATGTGGTGTAATAAAAACCGTCACTTTATTTTTCCTTTAAATAAAACCCAAAAAGTACTTATTTACGTTTTTATTTTTATATTGATATTTTTTCTTATAATAATTTACTGACATTCTTTGTATTTCATCATATACATCAAAATCTATCCTACTACCATTCAATAATTTATTCACGTCCTTACACCAACTGAACAGAAATAAATTTATTGACAAATCTTCCAGCTTATTAATTAAGTCTTTTTTATGTGTCTCGCAGCTTAAAACATTGTAATCCATGACTACAGAGAGAATTGTTTTGATGTAGGCTTTGATATTGAGCTTTGCACAATCCTTTCTAATAATATTCACAACTATGTCTTGGATATTCGAAAAATATTTAATCATATTTAGACTAGGGTATGTCAAATATGTTTTGTTTTTAAAATACTCCCTCATGGTTAAGTAAGTTTTGTCTTTATTTTCATCATATAAACATTTGTTGCAAACTTTGCAACTTTTAAATACTTTTTGCTTTAATTTACGCAAGACATACTCTGTCACATATTCTAATTGTGCCTTTATTTTTGGATTTGCAAATTTCAGCTCTATATCAATAAAATTAACATTAATGTCATCAAAATCAACTTCAATAGTAGGGTTCACCATCTCATATTTCTCAAAGAATAATTTGCTTAAAGATTTAAATATTTTACAATAATCCACTTCACAATTTGCTCCAGGGGAGTGAATATTACGTAAATTATTGACTAGTAATGAAGCAAAGGCCGCTTCAAAGCCAATACAATTCGGCGACGTGTTTCTGTAGCCGTGACTTCGAATGCAGCCAAAAAAATTTTCTAGTGGATCCTGGTTGAAGTGTCTCATCCATACAGATGTCAAACCATACTGTTGGGACAATCTCTGTATCATGTATTCAGTGTTTTCTATAGTTAATAGCCAGTGGCTCACTGATGGTACTACACCTACTTTATTTTTTTTTACAAATTTCATAGTGGCTAACACCGATTTAGCTTCAATCCACATTTTTTTATGTGGGGAATTTGGAGTAACTGCTCCTAGAAGTGGCTTCCCCCTCTTTTGTTTTGACTTGATGTAACTTCCATTCATAGAATCAAATAATTTATCAAAAAAAAGTAAAATGTCTGCTGTATCTCGACATTCTTTTGGAAGTATTCCATGATCTGAAAGTATATAAAATATATTGTAAAAATTATTTAAAGGTGTTTTGGCAAACTTCATAAAAATGTCAACGAATATAATATTAGCGTGTCGTGATAGCCGAGTTGTGGCAAGCTCACTTCTTGTTTAGAAACTGTGGTTCGAAACCCAGAAACCGGCATGTACCAATGAGTTTTTTCTGAAGCGCTGACAGGGTCAACCGACCGCCCTAGTCAGCACCGTGTGCCAGCATGCGCGTACAGACGCCTGCTCTGAAATCTGAACACTTTGTATTTTGATCACTTTCAAATAGCAGCATTCAAAAATTTTTAGTCGTGAAAAAGACATAAATAACGCGTGCCGACTTCTACCGACGGTAGGGGAACTCTGCAACAACTAGCGTGCGTGGCGAGAATGTTAAACTTGTTGGTGAGATGTACTTCTCTGTCCGCCCGTTGACCGTTTTGGATGGTGTAGAGCAGATGATAGGAGATAGGAGAGCAGGCGTCTGTACCAACTTGTCAGCGCTATACTAGACACATTTGTTAAATTCATGTAAATAGCTACAAATGATTGCTGTCAGGACTGACCGTCAGCGGAACACTAAATTCAGTATGCTATAATCAAATCTTTACATTTATGATGAAACATGTTATCACATTGTGTCCACTTTGTAAGTAGATTACTGGGTCGCAAAACTTTAAAAATATATAAAAATAGAAAGATTTAGTGTGGCCTGTTGGTGTCAGGTACCCATAAAATAAAATGAAACTTACTTGCCAGGTAACCCATGTTTGCTGCCACCGTTTGACTGAAAACTTGTGTGGCACATTTCACCTTCATCTTTGCAATTTTGTTTGAAATCACATGTCTCTCAGGTAATTTGGGCATCAGTCTTATACCTTGATAGGCAGGATTTTCATTGTATAATTTTAAAATGTGGTCCCATTTTCCAGTTTTATGTTGCCCATTTATTACACATTTAACATCTTTATTTAAAAGATTGTTTCTTATCCCTTTTATCAGATGAGGAGGATCATACAAAGGAATTATTTCATTTCCGTCTACTTCAAAAATGGAATGTTTGAACTCTTTTTTCAATTTTATGTAATTTCCTCGTGTCTCATTGACAAGATAATTTATGGCACTCGCATTTGTTGCACCTTGATCACAAACTGTAGCAATGACTATAAAGCCAATAGAATATAGTTTGCTTATAATTTCCTTTATTTGAACTGCTAATTTGTCACTTGGTGTTGTACTTGCGCAAAAAGAATATGCGAGAGGTTGTTTATAATTTTTTTGTACGCCTCTTATCATGAAAACCAATACATGGTCAGCTATTTCTTTGTTCACGCGTTTGCCATCATTCACAAATCCACTAACACTATCAGCTCTTCTGTCATAATCGAAATGCGGCGTCAGAGCCATTTCGTCAAACATTAACACGCATAATTTTTCATGACTACTCATTTTTTTTGCTCTCTTTTTCAACTGTCGAAACAAATGTTCATTGATTCCTGGTTTCAGGGCTGCACTTGAAATCATTCTTGTCAGTGTCAACGGAGATGGCAGTACAAAAAATTTTCTCATCCATCTGTAGGCCCGTGGACCCTGTTTATAAAAAGCCAGAGCCAATATTTTTTCTTCTTTTTTAAATCGCCTTCCCATTTTGTTTTTCTTGGCTTCTCTTAACTGTAGCATTGTAAAAATTATGGCTGCCGTAGTAAAATTTTTTAACGCCTTTTGGAATGTGGAGTTTTCAGTTATTTTTAGAGCTTTTTTCAACTTCGTCATTGCCGATTCCTTAGCTTTTTTAAGCAATTTTATTTTGTTAACGACAGCAGTGATTTCACGAGAAAAACTAATAGACTTTTTGAAATGTAGTCCTGAAAAAGAAAGTCAAATTTAACTAAATGTCAAAACCTTAAAAGGCATTTATTTTTAAAAGCAGGCATATGCATACACAACATTTGTGTTTTTCTTTCACAGGCAAGCCAGTGGTAAATTGGTCTAAGTTCAGTATCAAACCTTGACCTTATGAATGTAAAGCAGGCTTATCCTTAATATTGTTACCAGACTTTTTGTTAATGATATGAAATAAAAAATATATTTTTTACCAAAAAAATTACCTTTTGTAAATGATGAAATAGGTTGCGTTTGTGTTGATGTAGTTGGTTGCATTGAAATCATGTCAGTCTACTGGACAGCAGTTTGCGAAGCGTATTGTGCTGAAGTTGATGGGATATTATTGGGTTCCAGATCAGACACTGGCAGAGACCTCTCCACATTTTCAATTTCAGGTAGCACTCTGTCAGCAATAACTTGTAATGGTTGTTGTCTTGTTGAAATTGAAAACCCTGAAATCATTATAATAACATATTTAGCATAGACTAATGGAAAGAAAAATTATTGTCCCGTAGGCTCCAAACAGAACGCTTCAATCATTTTAGGTTGTTAGCAGGCGGGCAGCGGCAAGGAACTATTACAGTAAATATTTTAATAGGTGTGGTTTAAGAACAAAACGGTCAGTCAGTTGCTCTCGCCAGCCGGCCACGCGTGAATACCATACTAACTTTGATGACTGCTTAGCCTACTGGGTAGTGACCCTGCCTACGAAGCTGGGGGTCCCAGGTTCAAATCCCAGGTTGTGTCAGTATTTATATGATGATTGATACTGATACCGGGTCTTGGTTGTTATATGTATATAGTTTCTTCGCTTAGTACCCAAAACACAAGCTAATGCTTACTTTGGGGCCTAGACTTGTTGTGATGTTACATATACAGTACTAACAACATGGCCCAAGATGCCGAAATCTTGGCAGTCACAGACCGTCACTTTGATCTTGATGCAATTTCTGTTTGTGATATGGATTGATTCTTCTTTGATTTAAATTAAAAGAACTTTATAATTCTCACCAGATATGTTTAAAGTAGGAACTGCATTATTACTCAGCCTGTTGCTTCGAGTATGATAGCGTGTTTCAAAGTGTGAGTGGCAAACTCTTCGAAGTTCAAAGACTGTCTGATGATCCAAAGAAACAATATGACCTCCAATTGCATTAATCCAAGTGTTGAATCTATCCAAATCTTTGTTTGGATTAGGAAATAAATGCAATATAGTATTGTCTGCACCTGTAAAAAATACTTATTTACATCCGGCATCACGGTAGTGGCCCTTCCAAGTTGAGCAAATGGCTGCCACCAAGGACATTTTTCTAGAAGCAACTCGAGACACTTTTAGACTTTCTATATCTCTGTTACAAATAGCTTACAGACCTATAAACTTGTTGAGATATAGTTAATATTAAGGGAGACATTTCAGGAATTTTTTGAAGTTTGTGTGAGTGCATGTGTATGTGTGTGTGCATGTGTGTAAATTTTATTATATACCTCTGATTACAAACATGGTTATGTATGATTTAATTATCAATCAAACAAGTTTTTGGTTTCATAATTAATATCATTTAATAGTGATAATACCTGGGACATCCCATCCAGTCCCAAAGTAAGAAAGTATTACGCTTGTAGTGACTGTCGGGTAGTGATCTAGCCTAAGAAGCTGGAGGTCTTGAATCTTGGGTACCAGTATCAATATTTATTATATAAAATGTATATGATGAATATTGGTACTAGTACTGGGTCTCGGTTGTTATATGTATGTGGTGTCTTCGCTTGGTACCCACCAAAACACAAGCTAAAGCTTAGATTGGGGCCAAGATGTTTTTGTGATGTATATGTTATTATTATTATTGTATTATGGGGTACTAACAGCTGGTATACATACTTAAATATTCATTTTTTTTTAAATTGGATATGCATATATAGATTCTTTTTTACACTCGGGCATGGAACAAATAGACATGTTCATGCACACAAATATTTGTCCAGGGCGGGAATTGAACCCGTGACCCTTGGCTCCGTAGTTAGGATCTCTAACAATTCTGCAAATTGGTCAGTCGTTTTAACTAAAAACATAAAATCTGTCATCAAACAATATCTCAAGGATTTAAAAAAAAATGTATATGCCTGTTAAATCAACTAATGAACCACACGTACTCCAGTTAACGAATTGTTCACGAACATTGGATTTCGAGGGAGCGTATTGGCCTTGACGCTCGGCGAAGTGTTTATAGGCTGTTTAAGTGAGAGAAATAGGAATGTCGAAAATCGCAACTGATACTATTAGCGGCCTTGGGTGGAATGTAAAGAGGCACCATTCCAGAGAAAGGCGGCGACCACAAATTCGAACTGACATTTCTTCACTCCTACAGCCCATCTTATCAGTTACTATAAAAGGATTACGGTACTTACGAGATTTATTGCAGTTGGGTACACAACATTTTTTAATAGACATTGTCAACAATATTCCGATCACAAGGGAAAACAAAGATCCAATTTTCATGCGTGAGTCCAGTCGGGAAAGCGGGGTCGTCGGAATCCTAGGGAATGCCGGGTTGATCGTAAGAAGAATCGTCAGTATCCAAAAACTAGCCGGGTCGTCGTAAAAGAAAGAAAAAACAGTAATCGTACGAAAAAACACATCCATCAGTGCAAAGCAACAACGGTTGACATCGATTGACAAAGATTTGATTGACAAAGCGTTCGATTTATCCAAAAAAAGGTTCGATTAATCATAAAAAATATATTTTTGAACTGAATTTACTACTCTAAAGTTTCAAAAATAGTTTTAAACATTTTTCTTTCTATATTTCTTTTAAATTGTGGTCATAGATATGATATTATCATTGGTATTAATTTACACTTTGAATGAAATAACAGGTCGTAATCGGTGATCAACTGCGTTTAACGAAACGCATAAATAATGACAAAGAAATTGTGAACAGTATTAAAATTACTGGTGTTAATCAAAAGGAACATACTGTAATATTAAAATATAATGAACTTAATTATAAAATGGATATATTACCAAACAAAAATAAATAAACAGTAATAAAAAAATTTGGTTGTACAATATTTAACTAAATATATTACGTTATCCTTGAGAACGCCATCTATATTTCTGAACCGAGTAACTTTTTTGTGTATAAACCAACTTATTTTAATATCAGACTCAAATGAACCAATATACCTATTTGGGTACATGCTGAAATAGGTGGCTTAAAAATGATTTAATTTGTTCTAAGTTATAGCCACGATATAGCACCGTGTGGCACCGTGGATGGAACCACAAGCTATCCAATTGATATTAAAATTCATCCACTTTTCCACTTGTTTGTTTTGGTTGTATAATGGCTGCTGCAAAAAGAGTGCAGGTGCTATATTTTAAATACATTAAAATATGAACAAAATTATTAACCTCACTGACTTATGGGATCTTATAAATTTGGTTATAATTTCAGCAATGGGCTACTTTTGCTCGCACTTGGCATATATTTGATTGCAAATGGCAAGACCCTTACGATTCAGCCGAAGTTATTAAGAAATATTTGATGGGATGCCATAAACCCGTATACCACCCAATGAACGATTGCGGTGATGTAGTAGTTTGTATAAACAGTAGAGATATAGCTTTAAGAGGCGACGATTGGCGGAAGCGTGCTTATTTTCATCATACTGGGTATCATGGTGGTGCTAGTTGGACTTTAGCCTGGGAAGTTCATTCCAAAGACCAGACCATGGTAAGATTAATTTATTCTTTAATCAAGGAGTGTCAGTTCAGAAGCACTTCCCCACCATCAGGTTTTTCAATAACTAAAAAATATTGTAGGTATTAGGTAGGGGTCTACTAATACTATGCTAATAAAGGTCTAGGATTAAAGTAAAACCTTTGTGTATTACAATATTTGAGTGCAAAGCAACTCATACAAGCTTATTTAGCTTTTGTTCATAATTATGTTGTAAGTATTATATTGACTCTAACTGCAGAGCCAAGGGTTGCGGATTGGATTCCTGTCCGGGACAAATATTTGTGTGCATGAACATGTCTATTTGTTCAGTGTCTTGGTGTATAAGTATCTATATATACATCATAAGGAATATTTAAGTATGCGTATCAGTTATCTAGTACCCCATTTCCATTCCATCAGCCCTTTTTATACCTCACTGCAGGAGCTTAGGCCTTTCCCCGATTTTATACCTCACTGCAGGAGCTTAGGCCTTTCCCCAAGATGGCTTGGAGCTTAAATTCACCATGCTGCTCCTATGTGGGTTGCCAGATTGTAACGACTGCCAGCTATTGACAGCCACCGGGACCGACTGCTTTATGTGCTCTCCGAGGCACGACAGTTAATGTACTTAAGTCAGAAAAAACTCATTGGTACATGCCCGGATTCGACACATGACCACATGGCCTTATAGATTTGAAACAGATTAGCTGCGGCTCGGGCTAACACTACACCATAAGATAAACATAACACTTGCTTACTTTGGGACTAGACGAGATGACATTGTGTGGGATGTCCCATACTATTATTATTTTATGTTTTATGGGGCCAAATACGCTTTTATTACACATTGCTTTCAGACATTTAAAATTTGCCATTACATAAATTAAAAAATATTATGAAAAAATAACAAAAATTGTCTATTCACAGTAAATAAATATTTAACAGTAGGACTCTCCGATGTTAATGAAGTGGATGAGACTTCACACTCATAAGTTGTGAAGCTATCTCCACTTTATATTATTCATTTTTATTTTTATTATATCATATATATATTATATTAGGTCGTGGAGGTAGGGGAGTAACATTCAACCCATGAATACATGCCCCCACTACCCATAGTTGAACAGAAATTAACATTTTATTTTTTTACCTCATAATTGGTATGTTTATGTTTTACTATACAGATCTTAAACATGCACATGTAGAATATGCATGCACAAAAGTAGAATAACCAAAGAGGTTTTTGACATAGGCTGAACAAATAAAAGGACATTATTTTATTTAAATTTTTTCAATATTTTGTTTTATTTTATTGATTTCACATTACATAACTTTGACCATTGTTATTGTTGCCACAGAGATATACGAAACCAAACTTGTATTTCAATATTAGATTAATAATTATAGAAATGAGTAAAAATGTTTGGAAAAGTACAGTATTTTCTTTTTGTTTTGGTTTATCCTTGCGATGGGAACGCGGACTAAACCCTACAGCATCTGCGCGCCCGAGCGCGCGGGGTATGTGGAAGTTACACCCACTAAACAACCGCCTGAAGCAGAGTAAGGACGCGCGTTGTTAGCCCGAAAGCTCTTACGACTTCATCGGAGCGGCCAGGCGGCACACTAGGGTGTCGCCGGCGCGAAGTTGTCGGGTAACCCCTAAGGGTTACTCGAAGCGAAATAATGCCGGAGGCGCGGGCCCCCGATAAGATTCTCGTTATTATTATAACGTGAAATGACTTTAATTGGGACAGACCTAACACTGGGATAGGTGATGAAGGAGTAATGTCGATTCCGGTTCAGAAGAGAAGTAATCCCTGAAGTGACTAAATGCAATTATTATAATAACAAATTCACAATTAAGTGGCTGTAAATGCGTGCCAAAAACCCGGAGCACGGAACTTGGAGCGACTCCACGTGCCCCTACACGTGGTAACTGTCGACTGCGCGGCTCCCGCTGCACAGGACTCTTAGTGCGGTTATGTGAGTTTAACTCACGAAATGGGGAGCGCGATCGGCTTGTAAAGGCGTGAGCTGCCATAGAGTACACCAGGGTGCAGAAAACACAGAAAGGACTACGGAGCGCGAAATGGGCATAGGCTGAAGCTGGACAGTATGTTCATTGCATGAGGTAATTCAAGTAATGTGCCAGAAGTTAGGGTATTGATGCAAATACACAAAAATAAGATTGAAAAAAAACGCAAGTCTTTTCATAGAAATAAGTTGACTTAATCTGATTGTAAATAAGTTGTACTGTCCACGAAAAAAATCGGGGGTCGCTGTACCAAACATCCTTTATAGATTGGGCCAGTTCCAAAACCATTTTGAGATATATTGTTTCTTAGCCATATTGTGCTATTAAGACCTCTGAAAAGAGTAAGATAGTAAGTACCTAGTAAGTAAGAAAATAAATTTAACTGTTTGACCTCTATTTCACATTTTATTATATTTATATTAGTATCCAAATAATAAAAGAAAGAAATGTCATTGTCAAAGGATGGCAACTCTCCTCCTACTACACAGAGTAATATGAATAGGTTTTATCAAAAATAATTTGTAATGAACATAACTAATAATATGCAGCCAGTGACTTCACATTTGAAACCATCCATAAACGTCTGACCATGTCAGATTGTGTTTTATCCTTGAGTACCTTTAGTAAAAAAAAGCCATACAGATTACAGCCTATCCATTATGAAATTTTTAGAAAATTATTAAAAAACAATTACTTGCTGAAAGGCAAAATATTGAAATTAGTTTAATCTAACAAAAAAAAAAAAATTTAAAATAGTTAACTACCCTATTCAAAAGCGCCTATTTGTGCAAGTTTGAATTGAATATTTTGAGTTTTAGTTTCTTGGGAATGTCAACTTTGATTAGAAACTTACATAAATTTTTCTTATTGTTTCATACAACTTTTCAAAATATGACATTGATTAAAAAATTACTGAAACATAGTATAGATTTGCCTATAACCAAATTTTAAAGTTTATAGGTGTCGGGCATTGAAAATAGATCTCGGTCCTATATAAAGAAATATTTCATTATTTCACAGATTATCAAGAAAGCGGTCTATAGGGCGTTAAGAGGCAATCTTAAACGAAGGCATTTAATGGAACGTCTTTTAATCTATCCCAAAGAAGACGTCCCTACTGATATTATGCAGAATGTGACCAGTCAAATTCGTCAATTAAGGATTGTACCTAAAAGACTTGATCATATACCTGAAGAAGAAGTCAAAAACTTCCCAAAAGTAATGGAGTACCCCGTAGATTATATTCTAAAATGATATGATTATTGTATAGATAAAAAATGCCAGTAAATAGTTTGATATATTAATTATTGTACTTTTTATTTGTATAACTCTGATCTATGGACCTAAAATTATCCTATAATAATATTTAGCAATTCAAAAATTGAGTGAGGTAAGTACATAAAAATTATTAATATTTTAAATTAATTTATATCATGTCAAATACATGGTTTGTAACGTACTTTATATGATTACTTTAGCCATTTCAAACTGTTCTGTTCTGTACTTTTTGGCAAATTGTGAACAAATAGCTTCATCAATAAAGCTTGTTTTGATAAAAACTTGGCTTTCAATAAATAAATAGCAACTTAGCTTTCCGCCTGTGGCTTCACTCGCGTGGACTACACAAATGTTCCGGGACAGCTAAAGAAACGCGACGCTCCAAAACACTAAGAGTTTATAGAACATTTTGAAACTTAACTACCTAGAAATCTATACTTTAACAAATTTCATTAAGTAAAACCTCTCAGCTATCCTAAAGAAACCATGTATTTTTTCGGGATTTCGTCCTGTCCATTATTTCACGACTTAAGCGTGAAGAATAATTATCCCTCAGAAACTGCCTTTTCCGTATAAAATGTAGCTTAAGTCACTCTCCGCAGCAGACAAAAAGTAGTGTCACTCCCGAACAGAATGTGGTGGACCTAAGATGGTACCTGCTGCCGAGACAGATGCTGAGGCGATTTGAAGCACACATGGTTAATGGCTTCATGTATAAATTGTGTAATGTCAAGAAGAGCATAGATGGCCCTGATCAGCTAAATGATCCTTTAACCAAATCTTGATCTTTTGAATCATTGAAACCACAACAAAAGTTTTCAATGTAGGTACCTTTTATACAGATAAATACCTAATTATACAGAGATCATTTGTTCGCATGTCTTAGACTGGACAGGTTTAGCTTTAAAAGTTCATAGGTAACAATGTGAAGATGTTAAATTTAGTACCGGAATTGAAACAAAATAATTGGAGCGATATAAGAAGAGTGGTTAAAAAAAAAAAAAAAGCCGCACATTTTGAAAATCTTCAAATGACATTTGTGTCTAGGTATATTGGGTGTCATTTTTAGATGATTTTGTCTCAAAAGCTAGAATCAGAAATCCTTTTTATCTTCCCATTTTGTTACAGAATGCGTCCCTAAAGGTTGTCTAGATCGGAACATCTCTAACACTAAATTGTCTACAGAAAAAATCACCCAGAGCACCTACAAGATAATTTAAAAAAAACATAGGTACTTATGACCTAAGTTTTTTTTTTAATTACATATATATATAGTACCTTTTATAATATATAATAGAAATTCAATTGTCTAGCCATTCTCTTTCCGAATAAATATGAAGCGTTTTAGTGCTGGGAATGTTTTTTCAGGGGTACCTACATGTTTAGTTAAAGACTCACTGAGGGTAGGTATAGTTCGCCTCAAAGTTTATGGCGGATTGGAATACAACGCTATAAGCGTGCTTGCGCAGGTACAGCCATTTACCCTTCGCTCCACTCTCCACTACGTTAACTGCACTGGTTACTGCGACGCGACTTGTGCCTATGTTAACATCCGTCATAAAGTTGGATTGGAACTGTACATATGTAACATGTACCTACCTAGTTGCCAAAATAAATATATTTTTTTAAATTCATTTTAGTTTAATAAAATTAAATGTACTAAGTATCTACTAATAAAATCTTTAAGGGGCATTTAAAAATAAAACAGGCATACCTAACTTTTATCGGTCTGACCATGAACAATGTTAAATGCCCTGAGTTAGGGTAATTATCGTAAATTATTAGAAAAAGAACAAATCGGTTCTGACAGTAGCCGGGTGCTATCGTCGAACCTTCGTTCGGCTCACGCGTTGTGATCATTTAAGATTTAATAGCAGACCAAATAACTTTCAGATTGCTTTGTTAAGCAAAACAGAGCGACGCTGATGTTTGTCTCTGTCGCATACGTCGACGACCGTCGTAGAGAACTTTGTACGAAAGTTTACAAAGCGCGCTGCTGATCGTCAATGGAGCTCTGTGTGGTTATATTTGATAGGAATCTTATGAAGCGCTGACGTACACAAAATCATCTAATGAGCGTTATTTCATTTAAATGTACGCAGTCAAAGTAAGCGTATTGTTCGAGGCATGCAAAATAGTCAATACTTGTTAGCAACATAGCTTTCAATTTTATAAAAGCTGTCAGGGTGTTCATTAATACTTTACCATTATTTACCGGTATCTATGCAGGCATAGTGGTTATAAGTATTAAGTAACAGGGAATTAATCCTTAATCCCTAGCGTTTGCGCCGATTAGTGGTGACATTTTGAAATGACACATCATCCCCTTCTTATTTACCCTACTCCGAAATTGTTCCTACCCACACTTGGCAAAAATCGCTTGCACTCAACGCTGCGAGCGTTGAGTGCAAGCGATTTTTCCGCGCCGCTTAAATATATAAAACTAAAATACGCATATATTCTCTGTTATACATATAATTGTGAAAGACTTTCCAAGAAGGGTGATATGGTGGCCACCAGTAGTGGTAGTTGAGAATACCGACAAGGTCAGCGAATTAGAGCAACATATCAGGTGAGTCTTTTTTGATCAATTCCTGTTCGGTGTATTATTTCTGTGTCACCATTTTTTTGGGCATCGATCTATATGTTTTTGGGCAAATATTCAATCCGCTTTAGTCGTATCAGGGAATACCAGGGTCAAACGCGCATACTTTTTTTTATTAATAGAGATAGTAGGTATAGTAATACATAGTACATATTAATAGAGTATGATTTTACCTGACGTATTTTTGAATACAATAATGTTTGTTTTCCTTGTAAACTATTTGCAGTAAGTTATCGACTCGAAAAAAATAAAGCATTAATTATGACAGCTTATTTGTCATCAATATCATTGCAAAAACGTTATTAATCGTTGCCATTGGTCGCCATTAAAAAAAAATAAGGTTCTCTGCGAAATTATTTCATTAGCTACATAAATACATATTTTATTGAATAAAAGAACTAGAGATGAAACGGATAGCAGTTTGGCCGGATATCGGATACCGGATATTCAGCCAACCATGTGGCCGGATAGCCGGATATCCGGCCGCCGAATATCCGGCGAAACTTAGCCGTTTGCGTAGGCAGCGCGCGAACGTACGGGTGGACTCGGTTCCACCTTTCTGCACCTTGCAGCAGTGTGTATAACGAAAGACTTTTTTTTGAAGCTGGCCTTATTTATAAAGAGAAACACAACCGCCTGCTACCTCTCAATGCAGAGAAATTATTAGTATTTACTCACCATAATTTGCCCTTAGTGCAGTGTGAGTACTAATTCATTCATTTTCTTTGTATTATATTAATTTACTATTGTGTGATTAAAAATTTAAAACTAAAACTACCTAATTATATTTAAGCTAAGTGATATTAAGACTAACTGAATAAAGCAAATAATTACTCAAAAATATGTTTCTTTTATCCAGTCTTTTTTTATTAGTTATTTATATAGGTAGTTTATTATTATTTTAGTACCTATCCGGTTTTCGGCCGGATAGTATTATGGCGGCCGGATAGTATTATGACGGCCGGATACCGGATAGTTACCGGATATCCGGTACATCTCTAAAAAGAACTATTCGTAAATATGCCTCCCCATCATTTAGACGACGAAGCAAAGCATATAATAATAAATTTATACCAGGAAAACGATTCCAACGTCGACATAGCGAATGAACTCGGTGTAAGCGTAATTTGAAACATTTATTCAAAGCATAATTTAATATTTCGACGACCGCTTAGCCTAGTGGGTAGCGACCCTGCCTACGAAGCTAGAGGTCCCGGGTTCGAATCCCAGGTCGGGTCAGTATTAATATGATGAATATTGATACTGGTACCGGGTCTTGGTTGTTATATATATTAAAAAAAAAATAATATTTATATATGTATATATTATAAATAATATTTAAGTATGTATATCAGTTGTCTAGTAACCCATAACACAAGCATACTTGCTTACTTTGGGACTAGATGGCGCTGTGTGGGAAGTCCCATGTACTATTATTATGTATTATTATATTTAGGTACAATTAATTTATACTTTATTTTGAATATTTACATTGTTTTTAAGAGAAACACCGTTTTGCTTTGGATTAGGTAATCGGTGGCGTACCTACTTACATCCGGTTACGTTGTAGGGCACGTTACGATTGGTCGTCTGCAAACTAACAATTTATAATAATAATAATAATAATATCTGGGACATCCTACACAACGCCATCTAGTCCCAAAGTAAGCAAGTATTATGCTTGTGTTATGGGGTACCAGACAACTGACATATATATTTATATAGGTTTTTTTTTATAATATACACATATATAGATACTTTTACACCCAGACACGGAACAAATAGACATGTTCATGCACACAAATATTTGTCACGGGCGGGAATCGAACCCGCGACCCTCGGCTCCGCAGTTGGGGTCTCTAACCACTCGGCCAACCGGTCAGGCAAACAATTTCCGGGAAGACCAAGCACTTATCCAAAGTATTAGAGAAGACCGCTTTATAGTTCTAACTTGGCTATTGCGCATCACATATCGCAGAGCACCGTTCGTCACCGACTAAAGGAAGTAGGATCGCACCATCGCGTGCCTGCAAAGAAACCCAATCTTACACCCCGCCATAAGGAATTGCGATTACAATTTGCTCTGAATTACTTAGACTACGATTTCCGGAATGCAGTTTTTGTTCATGAAAAAGTTTTTTGTAACTCCAGCCATGGCCAGCTTTATGGAGGTTAAATAATACGCGATACTGTGAAGAGAATATCCTGGCAAATAATACAAATGGTCGCATATCGCTAGGTTTTTGGAAGTGGATGTCGCAAAGTGGACTGGGTGAGCTGATCGAAGTAGGTGGGCGTCTAAATGCTTTGAAATATATCGATATTCTTCGAGATGTTTTGTTGCCTACAGCAAATTTTTTTAACCCCGGTGACGCGCCCATAACATTTTTTCAAGATGGATGTTCATTTCATAATGATAGAGTAGGTAGTACAACATTTATTGCCAAAAATTGGGATTTAAATCTTATAACTTCACCTTTAAAAAGCCCAGATTTAATTCGATTCGATAGAGAACGTCTGGGGCCGAATGATTCAGTTGTGGGATCGTGAACGAGCTTGCAGCTCTGAGAACTTAAGGCAGCATGTGAATGAGATTTGGGAGTCAAGAGGAAGTGTGTTCTGTGACAAGTCAGATCGATGAGGCAACGTCTCCTTGATGTTAATTAATGCCAATGGAGGTTCCACTTCTTATTAATATTTTATTTTATGTTCAAAATTTACTGTACTTCTTTATTTAATGTACTTCTGGTCTTTTTATTAATAAAATTGTAAGTGTTAACCAATTGTTCATTTAAGTTAATCAAAGACGTACCTATTTAATTAAAATTGAGGTTTAACTTCCCCAAATGCATAGTTGTTTTGACCACTATGAATGCTTATATACCGTTGATCTATTTATTATCTACTTGCCAACATCATTTTGAACACCTCGATTTCTTAGATAAATTTGAAAGAATGGTGCTCAGATATTTTGAACACTTTGCTTGCTTATATCAATATGGTAACTTTGGTGGCCAAGATAAAAATGAATTTCTGTACGTGAGATCTTTTTGGTCACGTTGGGCGCCTATATGATTATGACGCTCACTGTACATACGCGAGCTACATCAGCGTCTTCACTCTTTCGGAATCCTTAGATCGATGTTTCAGGCGCGGATACAGGATTAGGTTTGTGTGATTTTAGCTATATTTGAGAAAATTCGTCATTAAGTGCTTAGGTCGTGACTTGTGAGAGTCAGAGGCGGGCAATTACACCTGATTACCCCCCCTCCTTCAGTATCGGCGTTAGATCCGACCATAAATACCGAATTTGTTCGGGTTCTCGATATTTGGGATATTATTAACTATAAAATTGTCATCTCGTTGGTTATGTATAAATGTATGAATTGTCGCTGTTTCAAGCGTTTGAACCCTAGTGATTCCTCTGGCTACAGCTTTGAGGTTCTGTCTCATGTTGTATTAAAAGAAAACTGCATTATTCAATATATGCATTTATTATCATTAATAAACAATATTTAAAACGGAATAAGGGAATAACCATGATAATTCAAATCCAATTCGACAATAACATAGAAAAAATAATTATATTGATATATGAATTATGTACAGTCAAATTACAATTTATTATTTTTTAATTATATTCTAAAGTACCCAATCTGCTTACCCTTCACTGATCAACTTACATCTACGTATTTATACAAAATGATAGTACCTAGTGAAACTTTTAAAACAAAATACATTTATTTTTCCATTATATCAATATTATTTAGGAATAGGTATTTCTAGACTTTACTACATAAGAAAGATCTCCAACAAACTCATGCTCACAAATTTTCATATTTCTTGACAACATAGGCATCGTAATGGTCCCTTTGCATCGATGCCACCTGTAATTTTCATACTTCATGTTCAAAACTGTGAAAATTACAGTCTAACGATCCTATGCAACCTTTCTATTCTATGTGGACGGGTGCTAGCGCGAAATTCGTGACAGTTCAACAATACGTACCTATATAGTTAGGTGACGGACGCGTCAGCATAAGTGTATCGGAGGTCTTACGTTTTTAATGACATTTTCTAGTCCAACTATTAAATTACTCTTCTAACATATTTGGCAATATAAAAAAATAAGTATCATTACACCAAACTCGAGATTATTTCTTTATCTATCTATCTACCATTACATATTTATAAATGTATATACATATTTGGAATAGTGCCCCTCCTGTTATTACAAAGCAAATTAGATTGCAAAGGGCCGGTATTTCAATCACCATTTTAGTACAGAACTTTAAACACGCAACTATAGTTTATTTAATTTGTAGTAATTAAAACTGTAGTCATTAAATATATAATGTATTTCCATTAAAAAAGTCGCTAGCCAGCATAGAAAGTGCAACAAAATTGAATTTCTTTTGTCGCCTATAAAAGAGATTAGTTTTTGATGGTTTTAAGCACAAAAAAATAAAATAAAAACACCGTATTTTACCGTTTTTATTTTCTACTAAAAAATGGAATTTTAGCATATCTGCCTTTTGATCTTGAAGGTACGGATATGTGGTTTTTTTTAGCAACAAATGAAAGTGCAACTGCATTATGTTAACTCACAGACACCATCTTATTGGAGACTTCTATGCTAAGTATAGTGATTTAAATATCAACCCATATATCGGACACAGCTATGCATAGTTAGGTGATCTAAATGCATATTATATGAATAGCTATCTCCGACGAACAATTAAATTATTAGCTAAAACATAAACATGCTAAGGATTATTTTATAAATAAACATTTTCGTAATCAAAACGGAACATTTTTTTAAAGTGTTGCAATATACAGTGACTTACATAATGAATTCTCATTATCTAGTAATTCATCACAATTTTTTTTAGAAAAGTTATCAAAATTATTAACAATTAATTTAAAAGTGACACAAGTAATTTACTTAACCTTTTTCTATTGCTAAATCTCAACAAAATTAAGAACTAGATTTATTGGCTAGTTCCATAATATTATTACATTATTTCGGAACCCTTTAGTTAAGTGAAATTATTAATCGTTATATCACGACTAGAACTTTATAATGGTCGTATTCCGGCACTTTTTTTTTGGGTCAGATTTGATACAGATTGGGGAAGTCAAAATTCACTTTTCTATATATCATAGGGTCAATCCAAAACAATCTCAGTTCAACAAAAACCTCATTCTGCAAAAAAAAAAACACTTCCCAGATAGTATCGGTTTAGTTTGAGGAAATCGTTAATTTGCAGATAAACAGTTTGTTGAATTTGTATGTTTATTAAAAAAATAAAAGCTAGACTATTTTCTCAGACTCAGACAGAATTAAAAAATTAAAATATTAGTACTAGTTGTTGCAAGTTATCCAAGGTAAGACACGAGATAAAAGAGATCACGAAAGGGCAATTCCTGAATTGAAAATCTTCAGCGATGGTAAAAACCCAAAGTATAAGTTATCGTTACATATAATTCAAGAGATCCAAAAAAATTAAAATATGAAATCAAATTTTCTGGTTTGTTAAACTGCATTGGGAATAGTGTAAAAATATAAGACATAAAAAATTTACCACTGTACGAGTTTCTATCATGATAATCATCTGGTTTAAAATTAATTTCCAAGAGGTAACTTTGAAGTGTCACTAACTTAACTTTTTTCCTTCAATTTTAGTCTTTGCCAGTTTTGCATGTACAGGTTCCGCAAGTAAGTTTAAAAACTATATATATAAATAATTTTTTTGTCTCAGATAATCCTTAGGTATCTGACTATATGTCAAACTACAGAATAACCCAACAGTAGCGACCCCCAAAGGGATCTAATAGTAGTTTTTATACCAATTAAGACAGTATCCGGAAAAGACATCGTCTAATGGCTAGTCGCAAGAATGTTACTTGAAGTCGTGTCTTACTCAAGAAGGGGCTATACGAGTTCACACATACAGCCCGTTCTTAAGAAAACCGTAAACCAATCATTGTATTAGTCTTTAAAATTCTAATTCATGACATGTGATTGGTTAGTGGTTTCCTTGACTATAAATATCTTGCAACTGGCCATATATTAAAATATACATTTATATTATTCCATGTATTTACTTATAATTTGAAAACATGTTAATTTTCATGTAAGTAAGAAAAAAAAAATCAGGTTTTTCTAAATTTTCTAATTCAGTACTAACATTGTATTATCAGTCCACGCTTTTCTCGAACAAGAGAGAAAAAGCGGCCATAGATCAAAACACATTTTTTTGTAATAACCATTATTATTGTTATTAACTTTAAGGGTTAAAATTTAGTTCATGAAATAAGAAACCTAGTTTTATATACGACTTAAAATGGAAATATACGATTCGAAAGAAAATAAAAAACATCAGTCATGGTTTCAAAATTAAAGTCTTCATCTACAAACAAAAACAGTTTCTACGAGATAAAATTATCACAGTATCACAAATTCTTGAATACAATAATGTACTTATGGATAGATTGATACATTTTTCAAAACGGAAACTTAAAAATGCCTTGTTAGGGTTCCATAGTTCGTATGTAATCAAATAATTTTGTCATCTATTACAAACTTCCATCTCTTAACAATTAGATACCATTTGTTGTATGTTTGCGGCGTCACATGTTTTACGTGGAAAAAGTATATTGAATATTTTTTGAAACGACTCCCAATAAACTGGATGTATTGACAAAAAAACAATTTGCACACAGAAATACAGATGTATCACAAAACTAATAGGAATCGGTTAACATTGGACGCGCACGTTTGCCCGAAGTTAGCCAATGAAATAATTTTAATAAGAGAAAGTCATAAATTATAATGAAAA
Source organism: Luffia ferchaultella (assembly GCA_949709985.1). Lineage (NCBI taxonomy): Eukaryota > Metazoa > Arthropoda > Insecta > Lepidoptera > Psychidae > Luffia > Luffia ferchaultella. The sequence goes on from OX453255.1 coordinate 12,471,672, forward strand.
TACTGTAAAAAAAACTTTATTATTAAATGCATTTGGTTCAAATTGTGTTGCAAATTGCAGGTACGTCCAGTCACATTACTTTTCTGATAGATCTGTAAATTAGTTTGTTGAAAGATACCTTATAGTTCTTCTTTATGCATACTATGACCTACCAAAATCGTTAGCGGTATTTTTCACACTCATTTTAAGACTTCATTTCTATAATTCGTTTTAGACATATCTACACATTATAATTCATTAGATCAAAGTAAAAAAAAAACAATTTCATTAAAATACAGAACCGTTAGAACCCAATTTTAATACGTCGTCGTCCTGTACAGATTTAGTGATTTCGTCACTAAATTATGTTTTTATTATAGTATGGAATCAATGTATATGTGAAAAAATAAATTTTAATAATTATGGAATGTATTATTCATTTAAGTTACTATATTCCATTTTGCAACAAAACATGTTTTTACTGTGAAAACTTAAAACCCTCTTGTTTCATAACGTAAAATAAAATAATGTAATGTAATGAAAAAATAGAAGTTATTAACATAAACATTTGAATTATAAGTTTAGACTATCCAAAAAATTTATTCAAAGGTTATAAACATTACACAAAACAATGCAAGGTTACAAACATTGATACCAAAACTATTATTTTATAAAATGACATATTTCAACTATAGATTGTTCGGGTTCAGCAAGAGTACGCCTTAGAGACACATAGACAAGGTAAAAGCTAAACACGCAGTACTGATATTCCACAAATTACGTTAAAATGGTAGAGACTATATAATAATAATACTTGGGACATCCCACACAGCGCCATCTAGTCTCAAACTAAGCAACGCTTGTGTTATGGGTACCAGACAACTGATATACATACTTAAATATTCTTTACAATGTATACATATTTTACACCCAGGTACGGAATAAATAGACATGTTCATGCACACAAATATTTGTCCCGGTCGGGAATCGAACCCGCGATCCTTGGCTACGCAGTTAGAATCTCTAACCACTCGGCTAATAGGTCAGTCGAATATAAAATAAGTGCAATAAGCATGTCAAAACATTTAACGTTTCTTTTCTTGTTTGAACCTTTTTTGATTAGAAATTTCCCCTATTTTTATCTGTTCCAACACTACTAAAAATACATTGCGGTTCAGATCGATATCGGCCTGCCGCTTTCCTTGGTTGATTTCTCATTTCCTGTTTGGCAGGTCCTGGGGCGAATCGTACCTAAGGAAGTTGGGTTCAAAGTCTCTAACAGTACAAAAAAAAAAAAAAAATTGTATACATCATGTTTTCGCAAAGTGACAGCATTTTAATCTACCCTAGTGCTGGTGGGTCAAGGAAGACCACGCACTGGTGGAAATATCGTTGGGGGCGCATTTCGACCCGCCGCCGCATCAGATGAAGGTTTATGTGATTTTACTTGCCGCAGTCAAGGTGTATAGGAACAATTTGTAAATATAAATTAAATATATGAATCACTAGGTTCTTATGTGTAGGTCATATTTATATTTATTATTATTAGGATCAAATGTACGTTTTTTCGAATAGGCATAAAATTTGAAAATAATTTATCTAGTTGTTATGTTGGCAACATTGACGTCGACTAATTCGCCCGCACACCTTAGGTTTAGGCGTAGTCTCCCGGTTCCGAACAATCTGTATTGGAATATATTTAAATGATTTCGATGTTTATAACATTTAATGAAACCTTTTAGATAATTATTACAGAATATTATTTTGTGTCCCTTGTACAATATTACGTGGTTTTTTTTTTAAATAGATCAACGTAAAGTTTATTATAACTTGTGTTAATGAACAATTCTATGAGTATATTTATTTCAAATATATATTATCATGACTATATTCACATCTTTTTTTTTACAAGAATCACCACATAGTTTATATCCTTACACAGGACTTTATGTTTAACATAATGGTATTGTAGATTGCATCAAACTTTATGACGGATCTGAATACAACGCCAAATGCCGCTTGTGCAGGTATCGGGTGGGATAGACCGCTACGGGGTTTGCGGAACGGACTACCCTTTCGCTCCACTGCGACCCGCTGACACCTTTAACTGGTTACTGCGACGCGACTTGTGTCTACTTTCGGATCCGCCATAAAGTTTGAGGCGACCTGTACCTACATGATAAAAATACTACAGTACACACGTAAGTTACGAACGACATGTTTGAACACGGTTAAGTAAAACTGTATCATATTAGATAATGGTGATATCGTGGATATAGGCGTTCAACACTTCGCTTTCACAGATGCTTAACGTGGTGGATGAGGATGGGATTATGTTAGCAAAAGTTTATTTATTCAAATACAGTACACACGTAAGTCACAAATGACGTGATAATGTTCAAACATATTTAAATACCATTCAACATAACTGCCTTATGTTAGAGGCAATTGTTTTCCGTGTGTAAAAATATTCAAAATTCCAGTTTCGTATGCATTTTACGTGGCGTACGAATAAGATGATCCGAAATACAGTACATATTAACATTTGGACATCATCAGCGAGAACTGCGTGACGTTAGGCGCAAGTGGTGCTTGTTGTTATGGGCGTTTAACATTCAGATTCCACCTGAGCTTTAAATGTTCTCCAATAAGCGCATTTGCGAGGAACCCAAGTACATACGTAACTTACGAGTGACATATTAGAGTTGGTGATACCTCTTAGTACTGGTATGGGTTGGCTGTGGAGAAGGGTGACCTATGAAAAGGGAAGCCGGCCGCTATAATCTAGGCTAGGCGATAGACATGGGCCATTGCGATGGTCTATTCTAATGTTTACGGTTCGTTAGTATATTAACATTAGAATAGACTATTATATGTGTATTATCATTGACAGGGTATCATCGCCTAGATTATTCATAGATTATATAGATATATTTATACTTTTTATAGGTCACCCTTTGCCAGTGGGTTTTAATCACAGACAAGTCAACCTTATAGACCACGCTTTGACAGTGAGAAGCATTCGCCAAGGCTATGTAGTGACACTACATAACTACGTCACTTGTGAGCCGTCAGTTGTAAGCACGTCGGAAGCCATTAAATTGTCAATTTTGAACGAGCCAATGAAAACTAGCCGACCTCTCCCCGTACCCCGCCACTTTTTGGCGATTTCGTTTTCGTACTGACGTTTATTAAAGCGTGGTCTATAGGTTGACTGGTCTGTGGTTTTAACATTCCTGTTTTTTACGTAGCATACGAAAAACTCATTCGATAAAAATAGGGTACATACTTCACTTACGAATAATCTATCTTATGCATTTGCACAATGTTAGGCGAATCCACGTCACGTTAGACATAAGGGATGACCGTGTGTAAGGATTTTGAATAACAAACTATTAAGTTTGTGGCGGTGAATGAATTATGTTAATATACTTTATATTCTAAATAAGGTTGTATAGGTATTTATTGCTAACAAGGAACGCCTCTATCGCCTCGTGGAGTTACGTTTACGTGCCGTGTGTCACTTCTGCACTCATTTGATCGCGCGCGCTTCGGGTAGGAACGCATCCCAGTACCGGATCGACTGATGACAAAACAAAGAAATATTATATTAACTTATTGAAAAGACTAGCCTTCGCACGTGGACATTGTCACCCCGTTCCCGCAGCTATGTTACTACGCTATCTCACGAGTCGAAGCTTTGCTCGTCATTTGAGGAAACTAAATGCATTAAATCTGGTCCTCCAAATGTCAAAGAAGTTGAGACTCATTTGGGACCCAATTTTGTTTTGGAGAACAGTTTGGCTTCGTAGCTGTAGCGGGACGCCCGTATATCGGGTTTCTCTTCGGGGTTTTGGTATCTTCACTGTGGCATCTCAATATATTTTTTGTAATTAATACCTATTTGTGTCTGTGCGTTTGTTGCAGTTTCACGTCTAAACCGGTGAAACGATCTTGATAGAACTTGGTAGGAAGACAGCTTGCGTCCCAAAGACGGGCATAGACTACTTTCTAACGCGGAAATTCGTCTGTAACATACCCTTTCACTGTTAAATCGAAATGTTCCTTAAGCAATCCCGCTACAGATGGGAGGCTGACGTGGTTGATATTTTCTTATTCCTCCCTTTTTAAAAACAACAGTGTGATAATTATACGTACTTTATATGCTGAATCTCTAAATTTTATATATTTATTTATATTACATTAATCGGTGGAATGGTTTCTTGAGTTATGAATAAACAAAAAAAAAAAACAGACAAAGCGACAAGAAAATTACATTTTACGACTAGAAAAATGGGTCACACGCACGCGTTAATTACATTTTTGCATTACAAAACCTAGCTTCTATTTGCAAATGTCGTGTGAATTACGCAAAACGCGTTCATCCCCCGATCATAGCAACATTAACCCGGATCAATCGATTCGTATTGCATAACCCATAATCAGGCTGTATAGGCTTTTCTACTTTCCTTACTATTATTGCACAGTTATTTATTTGCATACCTGCGCCTGGTGCTGCATGTGGTCTTCAAGATGGCGTATAACAGTGGAACGCAATTCGTTGATACGCTCACCTTCAAACCTCTCCACCTCTTTCTTTATGACCCGCGATATCGTCTCAAACTCCTGCTGGCCGCGTTCCACTTTCGCTTCCCACTGTTCGAACCGGAAACAAACAACGTTAATACAGATGGAAGCTTACATCCATGATGAACCCTACCCGCCTACCCTTCTTTGTTTTGTTACATAGATGAGAAAACTCGCAAATATTTCTTAAAATATTGATATCGGACGAAATACTATTAAAATCCTTAATAAAGTGGACATAAAAATGAATCCATTGATAGAACTAATGGTGAGTTGTAGGAAGACAGACTTGGAATACTCAGACTCAGGTAAGACTTGGAATTTCAAAGATGAACATTGTCATATGATTGGTAAATGACCTTCTAGGTTATCATTAACTTTGAGTGGTTTTTTGCAGCTAGTGGTAAGGTTGCGTTAGGTGGTAACTTCTGAATACAAACGGTGAAAAGTGATAGGTTACTATTTTATAGACGCAGGTCCGAAACTAAGCTGACTACAGATTTATCTCATCCTTAAACAAAACAGAACAAAGAACACCGTTTTAAAAATTGTGAGTCATGACTTACATAAATAAATTATATAAGATATATAGGAACTATTAAGTGCTTTTACACTAAGGTTAGTTAATCATGTTTTTAAATGACTTTAGTTCATTTATTACATTACTTTTGTAAGTACTACATCCATTGATATGGTTAAAAATAATTACCGCATCTAGACGTAACTTATTAATTGTAATCTATGTAAGTGTATGTATGTATGCAACAACCAATCGGTGAACGCATGTAGAGTGGATTCCACCCGCACCCAACTTCAGCTACGTTTCGACATAGCCAGTAGAGCGTCCAGAGTTTCATAGAATGAGCATGTCTTCTTCAACAAAATTATGTATCATACGCTAAGTCACACGTTAGAGTATAGCAAACAGATTGTCATACTTTTTTGATTTTCGGAGAAATATCGATTATTACCGATTATATAACAAATCAAAGTTCGTGTATTTACTACCCGCTCGTGGCGTCATTCGGTGCGCGGTACATAGAAATGATCCACTTTCGTCCATAGCAATGTAACCGAATGACGTCATATAATTTAAAAATTTGTATCTAAAGTATTTCTGTAGATATCATTCAAACTCTTTCACTAATTAGTTTCCCTTAATAAATATAACATACTTCTATAAAAAACCAAAATCACGAGACACGCTCATTAGCATCATAAAATTCAGTAATCATTGTGACCCATAAAAACTTCAATTTAATATCATAAATACATAAACTATAAACTAATATTCTAATATAACAAAAATGTAAATGAATAATTAAACTAAATTATGTAAATGCGCATTTCGATTAAAGGAGGTCATGCCACCAGAAACTATTTGATCTTTCTGATAATTAATTAAATAAATAAAATGTAATCTAACAAATTATCATTCTTTCTTCGTGATAAACAACACTGGAGTCAAAGGTCAACGAGTAACTTTTTAAATACTGGTTTTTGGTGCAAAACATTGTACGTCTCATAGAAATATTTTAATTAGTTTAGTTACAGTTGTATGCTCGACGACCGCTTAGCCTAGTGGGTAGCGACCCTGCCTACGAAGTTGGAGGTCCCGGGTTCGAATCCCAGGTCGGGTCAGTATTTATATGATCAATATTGATACTGGTACCGGGTCTTGGTTGTTATATGTATATGGTGTCTTCACTTGGTACCCAAAACACAAGCTAATGCTCAGTTTGGGGCCTAGATATTGTTGTTCCTGTATACATGTACATGTATTTATTTATGTTATAAATTATTATATATTATTTATTTAATATTATTTAAATTATTATATATTATTTATTTAATATTATTTAAATTATTATATATTATTATTATTATTATATTTATTTAAGCCACATGACATCATCTCCCGTATATACCCGTTACGAGTATACGATATAGACAAAAATACGTTAAATTTAAAATTCTATTTCTCTGTCATTTACTGTCGAATTTTAAATTTAATTTCACTGATATATTAGTATTAGCCTATATTTAAATTTTTAACAATATATAGTCATCATTACAAAACTTCTCCGTTAGTCTGCACTTGCACTTTCATCCTTGAAATTATGCAACCACAGTACATTTTAAAACAGGAAATTGATAATGCCAATCGCACAGTTGCATAGGTACCGAAATGGAGGTATACCAAATAGAAAACGTGACACAGTTTAACGATACCTCAATAATTTCATTGGCGGCTTGCTCTATCTTCTCCGGCCGGTTAGCAAGTTCCGCTTTAGCCTTGTTCTCTCTCCGTTTAGTTAACTGCATCTGAGCGTGTTGCCAGTTTTGGAATACCTGAATCGATTGACAATAAACAGCTTACATCAACTGTACAAATATAATAAATGAAAAATAAAATGTAATATATGTTAGTCCAAAACGCAAACAGAGACGTATAATTTGACAGCAGTGACATTTTAGTAGCATTTCGGTCATTGAATCCAACAACCTGAACATTATTTTCTGATGTACAAGTGCCGTCTCATCCGTCAGTGTGGTTCACGTTCGATTAGTAGTGTAAACTGGTATCACGTAATCCAACGCGCGGCCCACAGAAATACACACTCTGGAGTCAAAAGCTATAAATATCTGACATCCCACACAGCGCCATCTAGTTCCAACCTAAGCAAAGCTTGTACTATGGATACCAGACAACTGATATAAATACTTAATCTTTTATAACATTTACATATATAATTTTTTTTTTAAATATAAGTCCCTCCATGAAATAACTAGAGCGTTGGTTAGTTAATTAATGTAAAACTAGTTTGATCTAGCTTTAGTCAAATTCTACAAATCCGCTTATTACCTGCTGTATTTTTCAACCTTTTGCAATCGAGCAAATGTATGTAATCATATAATGCTCATGGTCGTTTTTTTTTGTATTGTTAACTATAAAATTTACTACTCGATTCGCCGAGTGGTTCGAGCCCTTAACTGCAGAACCAAAGGTCGCGGGTTCGATCCCCGCCTGGAACATATATTTTTTTGCATGAACAAATTTATTTCTTCCATTTCGAGGTGTAAAATATCTGCATATTATATACAATGTTCAAGTATATCAGGTGTATAGTACCCATAATACAAGCATAATACTTACTTACTTACTTACTTTAGAGCTAGATAGCGCAGTGTGGGAAATCCCAGGTATTTATTATTTTATTATGAAAACAAATAATAATGAAGCAACCCAGCGACCGCCATAATTTTGACCTCATTTTCTCTAAATTGATAATTTATTGCTACATTTTTTTTAATTAAAACAAAATGAAACAAGAAAAAATACCTTAACTCGCTCGTGGAAAACATCTTTAATGGCACCAATGAGTCCTAGATAGTCTTTGATGTGCTCTGTCAACACATAGTAGTCAGTGTTTGATTGCTCCAGTCTTAAATGTTCCATCTGGTAATAAAAAAATTATGGTTGTTATATGAAACGGTTGCATATTTTAATACGTAAAGCGGAAGTTCAAACGGTTCGCCATTTTCGAATGTACTATGACGTCACAGATGCTCGGAGGTCGTGGTCAACACGTCGGCCACGCGTCTTCCGATGATATGTGACTTCAAAATAAATTACAGTAGACGTCACTCCATTTTATTTTATTAAAATATGCCGTGTAATTTCGTCAGTTTGAATTAATAAAATTAGCAGTTATTAAAAATCAAGAAAAAATAAATAAATAGGTTTTGATTTAGTACTGATTTAGTTTTTGCTACACATGTATATTCTCTATTAGATTGGAAGTATTAAATTGAATGGAATTAACATTAGACGATTCAGTACACGCAGTTATTAAAAATAACGTAGACATTTCAAAGGGGTCTCATATTTCGAAACATCGGAAAACGGAGCGCAGTGACACATCATTATGCCAATATCGTTGCCTCAATTGCGACATGCATAATTATGTTGTTTTTGTTGAATATCTAAATTGTAAGAAGGTTATTAACCTTTTCATGGACATCGGCTAAATGCGAAAGTGCTCTGGAAAGCGGTGCATGAGGATCGGCGCCTGAAAGAGCGGCGCAGGCGCGCGCCGTGTCGTGGGTACGGGCGGCCATCTCACGGCGCTCCGCTGCTAGGGACTCGCAAGCGCCACACAGCCTCCGCAGGCACGATTCTAGGGCTTCGATGCGGGCTTGGCGCTCCTCAAACCACTGTTCACATTTTTAAATTACGTATAAGAATAAAAGTGTCGTGATAGCCCAGAGCGCAACGAACCTGTCTCAAATTTATAAGGCCATAGGGCCATGATTCGAATCCGGGCGTGTACCAATGAGTTTTTCTGACTTAAGTACATAACTATCACTGACTCCGTGCGTGATAGACAACGTTAAGCAGTCGGTCCCGGACGCTGGCAATAGATGGTGGTCGTTACAATCCCCAACCCGCAGTGGAGTAGCGTGGTGGATTTAAGCTCCAAACCCCCTCATCATCCTGGGGGAAGGCCTAAGCTCCTGCAGTGGGGTAAAACGGGCTGATGATGATGATGATGATGATGATGATAAGAATAAAACGCCAGATTTCATTTGATTTAATTTGAGTCGCTCAAATTACGTCAACTTATTTTCGATTACTCGATTTCGCCGTTCAAGCCACACACAACTCGTTTTCATCCGTATAGTTTCGGTTGTCAGGTAAAAGACGGCCGGAGTACGAGACGGTGTGAATTGTGAGTCGAATCTAGAACTCAAATTACATAGCCAAGCCTGGCGGAGAACGCGATTAACTATGCCGCGTATAATAATGTAAATACAGGTGGCATCATGTAAAAAGAACGCTGGCGGTCAAGCTGCGTATTAAGCGACTAGCGACCGCCCGCAGCTTCGCTTGCGTAGACTACACATTCCTGTTTTAGGTAGTATTAACTTTCGAAATGGTTTATACATACTTTTTGCTGAAACTAATATTTCGTACACCCGTTCAAACTTTCAATCTTCATTCTCCCCACTCCTTTAGGAAAACCGATACTCCCATACTTTTCACCTCCCGTTTCCCACCCTTAAAATGTGGAAATCCAAAAACCCTGAACGACATCATTATTTATTTATGTCAAAATTTTTATGTTTCTAACTTTAAAGAACAAAGACTCATACAAAGCCCTTCCGTCCCTCCCTCCTTAAATTTGAAATTTCCAAATATTCCTATCATAAAAAATTGATACGTTATAAAATAAACCACTGTTCCAAATTTCGGCTTCCTAGACTTAGTAGTTTCGGCTTTATTTACGTTGATAGATCAGTGAAGACAAACGACAGACAGACACAAAAAGTAGCTGATGTCACTCTTGACAACCTTCTTTCACGTCTGCAAAGTTTCATTAAAACCTGTTGAGCCGTTTTGAAGTTTAGCTTGAATAGACACATAGACGTACAGACAAACAGACGGGCAAAAGTAGCGTATGTCACTTTTGACCACCTCCTTTTCATACCCGTGAAATTTCATTAAAATCGATTTAGCCGTTTTAGAGATTAGCTGGAATAGACAAATGGACGTACATACAGACATACAAAAAGTAGTTTATGTCACTTTTGACCACTTTTTTTCCATATCTATGAAGTTTCATCAAAATCAGTTTAGCCGTTTTGGAGATTTGCTCAGACAGACAGATAGTATTATTTTATACATATAGCCTATAGCCTTCCTCGATAAATAGACTATCCAACACAAAAAGAATTTTTCAATTCGATTTAGTAGTTCCTGAGATTTGCGCGTTCAAACAAACAAACAAACTCTTCAGCTTTATAATATTAGTATAGATTTATCGGTCCACTTGGAGGTATGAGGTGCGGTGCGGGGCGGGCAGGTCACGCGCCGCATGCTTGCCGCCTTCCACTTTCTTCCAGCGTTCTTTTTACATGACGCGAGCACTTCTCGACTCAAAATACGGACCAAAATAGTCTGGCCTTACTCTTATAATACAAATATAGCTTAACCACTTTAATGTATTAAATCATGATAATATCATACAATCAGTTTAGTATTAACAAGTTATGTTTCATTCTAGATTATATAAATTGACGGTTTAGTTTTACTGGCGTACATTTTTTAAATATTTCATGCGTTGAGTAATTAATGCAAACCATAAGTTGAATAATGACGTCGGCCTACACGATGTAATAATAATAATAATAACACACACAATCACAACAACGTCTAGGTCCCAAACTAAGCATTAGTTTGTATTTTGGGTACCAAGCGAAGACACCACATACATATAACAACCAAGACCCGGTGCCAGTATTAATATTCATCATATAAATACTGACCCGACCTGGGATTCGAACCCGGGACCTCCAGCTTAGCAGGTAGGTTCGCTGCCCACTAGGCTAAGCGGTCGTCGAATGTTCAAATGTATTTTCAGGTCTGGGTAATCAACTTATCTTACACTATCTAATTAATTTACAGGGGATGTCCCCTGTAAATGTTTGTAAGTGTTGCTGGCCTCAATATTATTTTGAAACCAGTGTGATGTGTATTAACGTTATTACTATGTCGTTAGTCATTAGCCACCCCACCAGATGTTAACAGATGGACATACACTTCCAGCCTAGATCTACGACCAACCGGCTTGGGCCACCTGTAATGAAAGGCGACCCGCGACCTTTGGTAAGTCGTCAATCTCACATCTCAAATACTTTTTTTTTTTTTTTTTTTTTTTTTTTTTTTTTTTTTTTTTTTTTTTTTTTTTTTTTTTTTTTTTTTTTTTTTTTTTTTTTTTTTTTTTTTTTTTTTTTTTTTTTTTTTTTTTTTTGCACCGTGGCACAAAACAAATAACGTCTGTACTATTATTAATAAACTAGCTTTCCGCCCGCGGGCTTCGCTCGCGTTGACCACAGTTGTACTGGGACAGTTGAAAGAACGCGACGCTCCAGAACATTGTAACATTTTCTAGAACATTCTGAAACTTAACTGCCTAAGAAATTTCTATACCTAATTTCATAAAAATCCATTTAGCCATTTTAGGCAAAATTTCAGTAAAATCGGATCAGCTGTTTCGACTATTAGTCCTAACAAACAGACAGACAAACACATAGACAAAAACCAATTTGTGTCACTCCTGATAACCTCCTTACATAGATCTCGTCAAAACATCAAGTTTGAGTACCAACACGATAGGTCTACTACGATTGATGGTTTCAAAAATATAAGCATTTAAAAATGTGGTCATGCGGTCACATAGACCTCGTCAAAAAATCAAGTTTGAGTACCAACACGATAGGACTGCGATTGATGGGTTCAAAAATATAAGCATTTAAAAATTTGGTCATGTGGTCACATAGATCTCGTCAAAACATCAAGTTTGAGTACCAACACGATAGGTCCGCGATTGATGATTTTGAAAATATAAGGTTTTAAAAATTTGATCACGTGGTCACATAGATCTCGTCAAAACATCAAGTTTGAGTACCAACACGATAGGTCCGCGATTGATGGTTTTTAAAATATAAGGTTTTAAAAATTTGATCACGTGGTCACATAGATCTCGTCAAAACATCAAGTTTGAGTACTAACACGATACGTCTGCGATTGATGTTTTCGAAAATATAAGCTTTTATAAATTTGGTCATATTGTTGCATAGATCTCGCCAAAACATCAAGTTTGAGTACTAACACGATAGGCCTACGAGTGATGGTTTCGAAAATATATGCATTTAATAATTTGGTCACGTGGTCACATAGATACGTGTGCAAAGTTTCATTAAAATCGGTTTAGTCGTATCGGAGATTAGCCGCAACAGACAGTCAGACGAACAGACAGACGGACAGACAAAGAAAAAGCAGCCTATGTCACTTCTGATAATACCCTCTGCACGTCTGCCAAGTTTCATTGAAATCGGTTAAGCTGTTTCTGAGATCAGCTCAAACAGACAGACAGATGGACAGACAGACAGACAAAAAGAAACCTATGTCACTCCCAACAATACCCTCCGCACGTCTGCCAAGTTTCATTGAAATCGGTTTGGCCGTTTCGGAGGTCAACTCAAACAGACAGACAGACGGACAAACAGACAGACAAAAAGTATCCTATGTCACCCGCGGTAATGCCATCTACACGTCCGCCAAGTTTCATTGAAATCGGTTCAGCCGTTTCGGAGATTAGCCGGAACAGACAGACAGACAGACAGACACTTCAATTTTATTAATATAGATTACTATGGGGCTAGCACCTGAAAATAAATGATTATTATTATTATTATTATTATAATATGCCATCCCACAGAAAGTATCAATAGATTAGTATGATTGTCACGCTATCAGATCGCTAAGTTTCGAGAAGGAAGGATGAGGCGTTTTAATGAAATTCAACGCGATTTTTGTTTTATTCCATGTGTTATCCTTACAGGAAAAGTGAAACGCATATGGAGGGCTGGTACTGGTAGTCAGAAAAACTTTTGTACCTCAATATTTGGCTTTTAATATACACTCAAGCCACAGTGTAGCAATATACTTTTTAAAGTGACATGATTCATACTGACCGGATCAGCTTCATCCATTTTGTAGGTGATCTTGTTGACTGTTTCTCCAACCTTGTTAAATAGACGCAACATACCGGCGCCGCTCAGTGCAGACGTGCTCGTCGCTTTTGGCAACTCTTGGTCTAGACACATACCGTGTATTTATAGTTACAAACTAATATTACAAATAGAAAATTTACATGTAATTTTATAGATTTCTAATTTTGGTGACTATTAGAATAATTTAATTGGGATCATCATTTAGGCATATGTTGTTATGCACTCTCAATGTAATGCTACTTAGAGAAGGTACCCATACTACGTGACCCGTTCAGGGGGGTCAGAGGGGGTCTTCAAAATACCACGCTTGGTCAGATGGGGAGAGGCTTAGGTCTTTGTCACATAGTCAATATCCTCTTGGAAAATAATTCTGAATAAAACACAAAAAGACTTGTTTTGGTAAATTAAGTTCCTGTTAGAATATGTTTTTCGCTTGTAATTATAGGTATGCATGTACTCCTGACCTCACGTGGCAAGTGCCGTATTAATGAAGACAATAATTATAAGCCAAATTATTTTTTTTTACTATCTGTTTGGTAAAAATTATTTCAAACCATATTTAGGAATGACTACGTGAAAAATACGAGGGCGGGGTGGGGGTCTTGGCATATACTACTCGGGTTGTCACCGAGGGAGGGGGGGGGGGGGGGGGTAAATTGTAAAGAATAGGTCACTTCCTACTGTGAGTATAGGAACGTATTTACGATGGGTACGATGAGTACGTGGTAGCAGTCCCTTACTTATGAACGGGTAGTAAAATTTTAGGCTAAACAAATCGGATCTGGTCACGTCAAAAAGTTATAAGGCCGCAACAGCCTTTCTGGTTTATTTTTATTGAAATTGTACTGAGTCTATTTGAATATTAGCGAATTTTTATTATAATAAATTCTATTGAAATCAATAAAGAAAATTGTTAAATATCAGAATAAAATTATGTAGTAAATAATAATTTTACTGAATTACAATTGTATTGCAATATACATTTTAAGAAAGTAATTTTGAGGGAACAGTTAATGAAGAGCACAATCGGCTTACATGAACAGGCATACACTGGCTAAGTTATAAAAGTTAAACTTATCCTCTTGACATCCAGTGATTTCGCGCGACCCATCACAACATTGCTCAACGTATAATTACTATCTATCACTGTTTAACAAATTTTAAAATAAAAATTAATTTCAAAATTTTAAAAACCCCCGACACAAAAAAAAACTAAGGCGTCTGGGACCGCTAATTATTAGGAATTTTTTGGTTTACTTAGCGATCGCAGACGCCTTTAAGGATCAAAAATCATTTGAAAATGAACAAACCTGTATTATTTCAGACATTTTAAATGTTAGTTTTTTTTTGTGTCGGGGGTTTTTAAAACTTTTAATCAATATCCATTTTAGATTATAGACATTGTCAGCTGTGGGTAAGGATTCTATTTGTTTATTTACATGTCTAAATAGAGAGACAGTGTCAAAAAAACGTAGATAAAAACAACACCTAACCGTTCGGTTATAATTCCCTTCAGCCCCTCAGTGCTTATTTTGTCACTAATCACAGAGTGTGTATTTAAACTGTTAAAAATGAATAAAAATTTGATAAAATTTTGTAGAAATTACAAAGGCTGACTGAAGATATGCAAGAACGTCACTTACCTTTACCGAGTTGAAACTCTTAAAAATGAAATACATAAAGGCAAGGAAAGTTTATGTTATCAGAATAATCAACGTTAATTCATGACCAATGCCATTTTTGTAACGAGTTTTTACGGGTCTGGGATTCAACGAAATTTTTATAAGTTTAAAATAATTATAACTTATATAAGTATTATTATTATTATATTACTAGTATCTATTTATAACATATTATAATTTATATACAATCGAATGATGTGGTGACAACATAAGAATATATTTATGAAGTGGTAACTCCACGCACACACAGAAGCGATGCTTAAGTTAACGTGGCAGATGTGTAGAACATAACAGTCACACATACAAGCATGTAAAAATTGGCCTTACATTTTTGTTGACATTGTATCGCGCCGCTCTATCTAGACATTTAAATAGTCAATGTGCATTCTATAGAACGCCCGCATGATACATATTGCCAATAATATATAATATTTAACATGAACGTACCAGATTCTAAGAATTCCCTGAAGTCTGGATCTATACATAACACAGGATGTTGTGCTACGCGATTGAGGAAGCGTTCGAGTGCAGCCCTTCGCCGTTCAACAAATTCCGATTGAACGCCGCTGTTTGGTCCGTTCGCACTCTCCACTGATGGCGTTGACGTCATTTTGATCTTTGTTGTGCCTTGAAATTGAAAAATATGTGCACATTAAGATAACGATATTAAAAAATCCGTATTAAGCCTATGGGGTTATTATGAAGATGCACCCCTCCTTCTTCGTAACATTTTGTCATGTTTCCATAGATCCCCGCTAATATTACGCTCTGTTAGATCGACTTCCTATGTCAAGCGTGTGCTATGAAAGAATCGATCTATCATATTTAAAAACCAATAAAATAGCTCGACAAAGCATTACGCATATGAAGTTGTTTTTGCGATAATTCTCATTCATTAGGTTGGGCAGTATGACCTCTTTCCCTCTTATTACAATATTAGTTGGGATTAAGACGCTACCTCAAAACTAAAGGACAACGGGCGGCTCAGATTGTATGGTCTTTTATGGTCTATCAAATGCCATTTCTTCTTAGTTGGTATTGGCAAACAAACATGTGGAAGGTATACTATATAGTGTCTTTATGCTCATTAGTATCTTAAGTACCGCAGATAGCTTTTATCAAATAGAAAACTGTTTATTTTGGGATCACATGTCAATATTTATAATTTCAGATAAAGAGCATCTCAAAGTTATGCACCAAAAAATTTATTACAATAACTCACAATAATAATAAAATCTAATTTTGTAGTTTTGTTGAAATTAAAGAAAAATTACAAAAACCTTAAATTTAGTTCTTACTTAGTAATTTTTAAATAATATTACGCCGGCACTATTGTTGGATTTGAAGCATCAGAATAAATACATGGAATGTAAACTTTTTATTTATTACAATATTGGTTACAGCAATTGCACCGCTATACTGATATTCTCCCACTATAAATTTCACTTCTGTGGTTTGTCGCTCACTGAACCACAACTGGCTTCCTTGACTCTTTCAACTTCCTCGTCGACCATGAGTGTGCTACTTTTATATTAAACAATTAGGTTTGAAAATTTCAAAAAAACCTTTCATTTTAAAGAGGTAACAAGCTGAGCTTGAAAAATATTTAATGCTAGTGGCAACCTAATTGAAAAAAAAAATTGAAAAAAAAAATCAATTGAATTATTTCCATCTAGGGAGCATAACAAACAAAACAAAAAAATAATCGACACATCGACCGAATGCAGAAATAACTAGAAATTCGATATCAAAATAAATTATAAATGAAATTCTATTTTTGAGACGGCATTAAACAAAGGAAATTACGCGCTTGAAATTATATTTTTATGGCAGCGTCGCGGCACTCAAAGGTTAAGCGCCGGCGGCTAGATTATTCCCACGATAGATTGTAATTAGAATTTCAAAATGGAATGTTCGACGATGGGAAACTTCGAGATGCTGCGGGGCGGGGATTTCGGTGCCTATATAAGGAAGCCCATGCTGCGCCGTGATTAAGTTTCTTAGGAAGACATGTGCGAACTGCGAGTGCGATAAAGGTGATTTGTGACAGTTTGTGATTTGGTTTCGTAATAAAGTTTAAATACGACTTAAATCAGTGTTTTCTTGCATCCTAAATATATGGGCCACTAGCCCGTAACGGGGGTCACTTCTTTCAAATTTTGATCACATTTGAATTAAGTTTTGTTATTTAGGCAGTAAGGAATCTAGTATGCGCGCGTGCGCAGATCAATCAATGATCGGAGACAATAAAGTGTATTTTTTTACTTCTGATCAATTCATCATATACAGGTATATATTCTGTCATGTTACAAAAAAAAAAAAATTAAATACCTAACACCTTTAACGGGTGACAACCCTTACATAATCAAGATGACGGCGGCTTTTTCGCCAACATCAAAAGCGATGACTGACTGTATGGATTATTAGACTGTGATGCTAACATTTAGTTACTGGCCGGCAGTCGCTCGGTCAGTTGATTTGATATTAATGAGATTAAAAAAAAAAAGACAATATGTAATATTTAACAATTTACTTAATAAAAAATACTTAAATAAAAAAAATATTGATAAAAGGAACTTTCACATAAAAAAATCCCAATCTGTCCAGCCGTTTTGACAACATTTAATTTTTAATTTTACAGATATATTTTCAATTTGCCTCATTGTATTTTTTTATAGTCAAAATTTTAAAAATTAAATATATATTACACATTGATGGCATTCATTAATCAGTGTAAGCTTGTAATCAATACACCGATGATATCATACATGTGAACGGCATTGTATTAACAAGATAAAGCATTGTTAATCTACTTCGTATATATAATTTGTTCCTTTGATATTATCCTGATTGAAATACATATAGTGTGCATTTTCTCATTTAGCTATAGAAGAATGCAAAGCTATATTTTCAATTCCATCTATACTATTATATAAAATTGTTTATATGTATGCCTAGATAGAATTAGAGTTGAATGTAGAGTAGAAGTTGGATATTCTAATACTTTGAAACGATCGAAAACCTGAGCAAAATCACAGACTCAGAAATGAGACAAATCATACGTCATTATTATTGTTTGTTTTAAACATTTTGTCAAATTACATATGAAACATGATTTTAGAATCTTTATTTGTTGCTTGTAAATTTTACAAGTGTGTCGCACTAAATTAAATTTTGGGAATGACATATTTCCGGGAGCAAAATATAGGGAGAAAAATACAGCACGCAACGAGTAATTGACTGCGCCATTTCACGCTGGAATTTGGAGCCCTAGAAGGGTTCAATTTGCGGGCTCGCCCGAGTATCGTTCCAAAAGAAGCCACTGAGAAGCTTTCAGAGCGAAGACATGTTTCATGGTTCGGATATTTAGCGGGAGTTGAAAGCCTAATTTCGAGCTTCTACGGGGCGGGTTAGATCTAGCAACATTTGAACATTATCAGTGAACTTTACACGGGTTAACAATTGATTCAACATAAATCAAAAGCGGAAACAACTCAAATGAAACAGTTTTCTTTATCTTCAAAGTGCGGGCAAACCGAAGTATTTATTTTAAACACATACGCAGGTCTGAACCTTACAATTCATAAGCTTGTGAATCCAAGCGATGAGCATACAGTCGATGCAACGGGTCTAAGACGATTTCACAATGGTCAGACAGAGAAGCAGTTTGACACAAGCAAACTGAAGGTTCAACAAAGGTCATCAGTTTACTTGACTACCTAATGAAGTAAACTGATGAATGAGAATCACCTTACACAAACTGCAGTATATCAATTATCTTTTTGTTTTGTGAGATTATTTTTTTTATTTAAGGATGCACATGTGTTTTTGTAGCAAATCAATGTCAATGTGTAGCAATTATTATTAGTAGCCTTTAGGTATTAGCGGGTGTGAGCGGAGGTGTTATACTACTGCAACCTCGCATTCACCTCGTTTGTGGTGCGGTGCCTCGGGGGGCGGGCATTAAGTGTTGCTTGATCTGTAGTAGCATAATTTGATAAACGTTTTGGAAACTGTAACATGTAGTTATGTTACAGCTTCATGGCAAGCATATCTATTAAAACTATATAATTTTTATGGAGATTTTCTGTACTGTTTCTCAGAATTCTCTGACTTTTCCAGGTCATGTGAAACTATAAGTGGTGGTAAGTGGCATCTCTACCAAGGATGTTAAGTCCTCATTGACAGTTAATGCCTCAGATACTTTTACATCACATTTATCAGCTACTAATTAAAATAAAAGAACTTTACCAACAATGCTCTTCTCTGGAGCCGGAGGTATGATTCTTCCAGAACGGAGATATTTTTCAGACATCTTATCATGTAGTCCAAGGAAATCGCTGAAACGCCTCCAAACGACAAACTCGTGTCTACTGAATATAGGCATATTAGTTTTCGTTAATACCCTATAAGCGACGTATGAGCTCATACCTTCACCTATTTTTTGAGGTTCTGTTATTGTGATTATAATGTTATTGGCTCTCTCTGTAGTTATCTGCAAAACATTAAACATATGTCTAATTAATGTATTATTTATCTCCACAGCTCAATCACATAACATGGCAAATATAATTCATAAGCATTTTTATTATTTGCAATAAATATCTGTATTAATTTTCTGAAAATAGATTATATTGAGATAGCATCTTAATCTTAACTAATATTATTAACGCAAAAGATATGCTTGTTCGTCTCTTCTCATGTCACACCAGAGAAAAATACAATTTGATTACTCATAGAATAGGTATCTTGCAAATAATAACGTCATCTTTGAAAGGATAGATATTGCATTATATCTTGTAAATAATAACTTGACTAGCAGATACTAACATAAGGTGACTGTTTATCCTAGACATAGGTTTCCATGGGATACAAAACTAATAAAGATTTGAAATGAATGACGAGCAAAGTGTCGAGTTATGCAATGGCACAGAAGTAGAACTAGAAGTAGAGAAGAAGTAGTGGTATGGCTGTGGGAACAGGAACAGAATAAGCATTACAGTGTTGGGCAGTGATAATGCAATTATTTATAGAGTCTTACCTATATATTCTGTATCTATTACATCGAAGTAACTTATATAGGTACTTTAGAATAAACATTTTTATTTATCCAATCCATAAAATATGCTTATTATATAGCTTATACTTTAACACAAACAATAACCATGCAATCATTTGGCTATTACATGTGATTCCAATAAAATAGTTAATTTTAAAATGAATACCTCTTCCATTAATGGACTATTAACACCGCCAAATGTGGTTGGAGGAGATTCTGAAATGGTTGTCCTCTCCAGTATATCACGTACACCATTTACTTCTTGGTCCATAGTGACTTCCTGTCAAATACAATTAAAAAAATTTCCTCTTTAATGTTTTTAACTCACCTTATTGATTGTTTTAACAGTTTCGAAGTATTTGTACAAAAACCTAAAATTTGTGGAAAATAAGGTTTTTCAACAAAAGCTTCGAAACTATTGAAAAATACCATCCTTCCAACCTTATTTTTTACAAATTTTTGGCTTTTGTACAAATGCTTTAAAACTGTTAAAACAATCAATAAAGTCAGTTAAACACATTAAAGAGAAATACTTTTTATGTTTTATCAACTGAAACCTAGAAATGTGATTATGAAAAAATAAAAATAATTTCTTTATACGGTGGCTCCATCTATTATTAAATAGCCATGCTGGACAGGCGTCGTCCCACCTTAATAATTATATATAATTAGTTTATAATTTAACATAGGATAATGCAGTTTTTAATTTTCAATAGCCTTCTAATTCTGACATCTGAATTAAATCCATATTAGTAGTTTAGGTAGATTAGGTAGTTAAATTTCAGAATGTCTTAAAAAGTCTCAGAATGTCTTGGATCATCTCATCCTTTTAGCTGTCCCAGTACCACTGTGTAGCCAACATGAGCAAAGCCGCAGGCGGAAAGCTAGTTTACATATATCAGATACATACACATGATAGAAATATAACACAATTACAGTATTAATAATTATATGTTGTTGATTATAATTTCCATTTTCCCTCTGGTTGAAAGAAAAGTTTGTTAGTCATTATTTGGGGTTTTATGGTATCTGTACTTGTTGGTATTATTATTTGTATTAATACATAAACATAATTTTTTTTTAATAACATTCATCACATTTAATGAAAAATTAGAGGGTAGAAAACAAATAGTACCAATTTTAACAAATATAAAAATAAAAGATTTGTTGTTAGTCAAATTGACATCTTGCTCTTGCTGTTACAAAAAAATATAGGTTTCTATTGCAAAATACCAATACTTTCAGATTAAGTGTGTTTCATCCATGTCAAAACGTAATGTTTAATTTTAAACAAGTTCCTGTTTTTGACTAGAATATAATTGTTTAGGTACCTGTCGTTGTGATAAACATTTTAAATCTCCAACACAAGCTTAAACATCACTTAACCTTGTGTAAAATAATTACAGAATCTTGGTAAACTTTAAAAGTGATAATATAGTACAATTAGCATACTGAATAGAAACACTTGTGTTGTATTCTGAACAAATTAGTACACTTGCAATGGGAAACAATGATTAGTATTGTTTACTATAACTTTACTTAATTACAAATAGAACACAATAAGAATAATAAGTATTGTTCTGGTTGCCTTTTGTCCTTTTTTTAATTATTTATCTACATAGAAAACAATAAGCACAAACCGTATTAATTTTCCTGTGATAATCAAGACAATTTAACTTTACTTAATTTAGTGACTGGGTAGTTGATTTGAATGATGAAACGTCACTAATAAAAAAATAGATTTCCAATAACGCCTCTATTCCATTGCTATATCAAGTAATGAAAGGGGCGTTTCGTTATGTGCATTCCAATAACCGGCACGAAATCGGAGGCGTTACAAGGCGCTTCTGTTTACGGGAATCTAATAAGATACCTGGACCGCTGACGCGAAAAGATCCTCGTTTCCATTGCCATTGTTTATATCCACGGTGCTAAACGGTGGCGCGTCCGGTGTTTCAGCCATTTTTTAAAACAATTAATTCCAAACGACGTCGAAATGAGCAATAGAATACACAATCGCAATCTGCTTTTAACTTATAATCAGTTGTTCCAAATACAGATAAACTCGGTAGTCTACTTGTCACCACCTTGTCACAAATCACAATCACAAATACTTGTCGTTTGTCGTTGCTTGTTCCATTTGACATTTGATAGATCAACTTCTGACTAAGTGACGTGTACAGACCAGACTGAGGGACAGACGGACCTGACCTTGACGCAAGTGAAGATTGACGTTGTTACTGTATTTATTGAATTGAATTGAACAGTATTTTGCTATTGGACCAAATGGATGAAGTTTAAGTGGAGTTTGGTGATTTAATACAGTTTTTTTCAAAATAGCGTAAGTGAGGCGTCGTGACTTCCGACGGCAATTTGAAAAAGCGCCATGATAACCGAACAACGTAGCTTTTCTTATTGTTAAACTAGCTTTCCGCCCGTGGCTTCGACCACGTGAACTACACAGTTGTACCGGCACAGCTAAATGGACGCGACTCTCCATAATATTGTGACACTTTCTAGAAAATTTTGCAACGTAACTACCTAAGAAATTTCTATAGGTACCTAATTTGATCAAAATCCTTTTAGCCATTTTAGCATATAGAATAGCTATCCCACAAGTCGGTCCCAAAATCGATCAGCCATTTTCGAGATAAACCAGACAGACACCGAAACAATCACTAAAATTTTATTAATATAGATAAAAAAAAAATTGCATTTTCACTTCTGATAACGCCCTCTTTATGCTTGCAAAATTTCAGTAAAATCGGATCAACCTGACAATAAAATCGGTGATTAGCCCGAACGAACAAACACACAGACAAATACCAACTTATGTTATCCTGTTAACCTTCTTTTTATGTCTGCGAAGATTAATTGATATGGCCTAGTCGGTTTGGAGATTAGCCAGAGCAAAAAGACAGACAACCACACTCACAAAAAGTTACCTAATCACTCCTGACAACCTATTTTTAATGTCTGTATAGTTTCATTAAATTCTTTAAAGTTTAGCTCGAACATACAGATAGACAGACAGACAAGCAAACAAACAAAAAGTAGTGTATATCACTCCTCACACTCTTCACGTCTGTGAAGTTTCATGAAAATCGGTTTAGCTGTTTTAGAGTTTAGCTCGAACAGACAGAGAGACGGACAGACAGAACAACAAAAAATAGGCTATGTCACCCTGCATGCCCGCTGCATGTATGCAAAGTTTCATTGAAATCGATTTAGCCGTTTCGGAGATTAGCTCGAATAGACAGACAGACAGACAGACAAAAAGTAGCCTATGTCACCCCCGATAATGCTCTCTGTATGTCTGCAAAGTTTAATTGAAATCGGTTTAGCTGTTTCGGAGATTAGCCGGGACAGACAGACAGACACTACAATTTTATTAATATAGATTTGACATTGGCAAAGTTATCTAATTTAGATTAGATGTCACTGATGACAAAAAAAAAATGATTTCATTATTTAGTTGTTCTGTGGTATTTAGTGCATGTAAACAAAAAAAAATTGAATAATATTTTTTATTGGTATGTAAAATATGTACCTACATATTCATTTTATTAAAAAACAAATACTTAATGGCACTATTTTAATATTTATTTATTGTAATTATTTAGGCATATTGGCATATTCAAGTTCGATTCGATCGAAGTATTCATATTCAACCCGTTCAAGACGTTCATGTGACGATAAAATATTTCATAATAGTGGTACTTTTACTAGTATTTTGTTTCATATTACTATTTTAAAAATTTAGATGTTAAATTGACTATCAAATCAAATTTATAGAAAGGCAGTATGAGTAATCAAGATAGGAGAACTAAGATTCCAGAGGCGCCAACTTCTATGGCCAGTGGTTCTGGTAACCTGCTGTCCAGTGTGGCACCACCAAGTCAACTTCCAAATTTCATCATGACCAATAATAACGTTAGTTTTTCATAACTTTTTTGTACCATACATGCAGCAATTAAAAGTTACAATTAAAGGTTAGAGAAAAAATAATAAGAATAAAAATATGAGTCGTCTTTACAAACCTTTTGCACGATAGGTATTTATAAGTATACGGAAAAAATTTAATTGCTTAAAAGCTTTTAGAAATTTCATATATAGGTATCGAAAATGTGTACTGAATTTCCACTTTTTTCTAAGTAGATTTTTTTATGCAAAAGGTTTGGAAAGTGTTATCTAAATTGTCTTTATTGTATATCTAATAACATTAAATTTTACATCTTCTAAATAAAGAGTTAATTGAAAACTTCAATAATATCATATTATTACCTATTCAATTGTATAAAAATACAATAGGTTCCATCTGTTGATCCAATGCCGGTTCATTCATCTACAGCATCAAGTTCATCACAGCCATCAATATCGAAGCCCCCAATACAGCAAAGAATGTCACATGAAACTGGAGAAGATAAATTCAGGTTAGTAGTTATAGTCTGTGTTAGATATAGGTTGAATACAAACGATTGTAAAAAGGATATTATGACATTGTCAGAATTACGGGTATTGAAATAAACTAATACAAATATATTACATAATTGATTTATTTAAATAATAATAAATACAACAGAATGGCGACGAGGATAAAAATCGAATAGTAATAAAAATACATAATTTAAAATTTATATAAAAAAAAAACTCATTAATAAATAAAATACGGAGACACCATTACGACGCACAAAGCTAATCCAAAATAATCATAATGGAAAATCTATTAAAAGAATTAATTACTACTCTAAAAATTATGCAAAATGAACAAAAACAATTGAGCACTCAAATTAATACAAATCTTCAACCATATGATGAAGAAAATGAAAGTTTTGATTCCTACATACAAAGGCTACAAAATTATATACAACTTCGAGGATTATCTACAGAAGAACCAGAACATGAAGACAAATGTAGACAAATATTTCTAAACTGCTTAGGTCCTAAACACTACGAACTTCTTAAAAACTTAACAGCTCCACAAAGACCGGAAAGTACCGAATACAAAGAACTGGTAAGGTTACTTAAACAGCATATTTCACCGAAACCTAGTGAGATTGCTCAACAGCACAAATTTTGTTTACGAACGCAAAACGAAGGGGAATCAATTGCAAACTATGTAGCTGACCTAAAGAAAGTTGGTGGTCGTTGTAATTTCACATGCAACGAATGCAAGAAAACCTTAGATACACATTTGAGAGTTCAATTTATAAGAGGCTTACGTTGTAAAGAAACTAAGGAACGATTATTACAAGATACAAAAATCACAAAGTTTGAAGAAATAGTTCAAGTTGCTACTGCTATTGAAATGTCAAAATCGGAATCGAAGCTTATGTCCGAAACGCCGTCTACTTCAAATAATATAATAAATAAAATCACTACAAATTCAGAGAAGAAGAAAAATACATATCGAAATACAAAGAAAATGACACCTATGAGAAATACATTACAAACAAAGAATAGTTTATCCACACGTCAGAAGAAAACTCAACAACCTTACTGTTACAGATGTGGTAAAATTAATCATAAAGCAAATAATTGTCGCTGTAAGAACTTATTCTGCAAAAATTGTAACCGTAAAGGACACTTAGCGACAGTATGCTTCAAGAAACAGCAGCAACTGGTATTAGCTGAAACTGAAGATGATGTAAATGAGATATATGAGATATATTCGTTAAACCAAAATGTGAAGAATGATAAATTTTTGATTGAATTGAAGATCAACAATAAACCATTGAAGTTTGAATTAGATACGGGAGCAGCCGTAAGTACTTGCTCATACAAATTCTATAAAAATTCTAATATAAATACAAAATTAGAAAATACAAATACAAAACTAAAAACTTACACGGGAGAAATAATACAACCAATAGGAGTTTGTAACGTAAACATTACTTACAAAAGCAAAACTTTCAAAGGGAAATTATTCATAATTAAAAAGAATGTAGAACCAGTCATGGGTCGTGAATGGATTCGGGAAGCACAATGTGACTTTTCAGAAATAAATTCTTTAAATACAGTTGATACTAATTACAAATTACAATTAACGAATTTGATAAACGAAAATGAAGATTTGTTTAATGAGAAAATTGGAGAAATAAAGAATTACGTATGTTCATTCAAACTTATAAAAAATTACAAACCTGTGTTCTTGAGACCAAGACCGATTCCTTTCGCGTTGAAAGATAAAGTCGAAGCGGAAATAGATAGATTGGAAAAAGAAAATATTATAAAGAAAATAGCTTTTTCAGAGTGGGGAACTCCCGTAGTACCAGTCATTAAACCAGATGGTCGTATAAGATTGTGTGCAGACTATCGTTCAACTTTAAACAAAAATCTTCAGGATGATAATTATCCTATTCCAAGGATAGAAGAAGTTTTCGCTAAACTAAGAAATGGAAAGTATTTTTGCACCATTGATATTAACCAAGCTTATCTACACATGAAAGTGGACGATCAAACAGCTCGAATGCAAGCAATAAGTACTAGCAAAGGTACGTATCAAGTAAATAGACTAATGTTTGGTACGAAAATTGCACCGAATCAATGGCAGAGGTACATGGATGAAATACTACGAGATGTACCAGGAGTAGTATGTTTTTTTGATGATATTGCTATTCAAGGGACGTCATATCCAGTACTTTTGGATAGGCTTAAAATAGTATTTGAGATACTGAAGAAAAACGGGTTACATATTAACAAAAAAAAGTGTCAATTTTTCAAAGATTCAATCAATTACTTGGGTCACACAATCGATAAAAATGGTCTACACCCAACTAAAGAGAAAATTCAAGATATTCAAAACTGTCCGAGACCACATGATGTTACAACATTACGTCAATTTCTTGGTCTCATCAATTATTATCAACAGTATATTCCGAACTTGTCTACAAAGTTGCATCCGTTGTACGAACTATTAAACAAAACTTCCAAATTTATATGGACACCAAAGTGTGAAACAGCTTTTCAAAAACTGAAATCTGAGATTTGTAGTGATAAGGTACTAGTTCCATTTCATGTAGAATTACCTGTCACGCTAGCTACTGATGCATCACCTACAGGTTTTGGCGCAGTTTTGTCAAACATCATGTCTGATGGTTCTGAAAGGCCAGTGGCTTTTGCGTCAAAATCATTGACTAAAGCAGAACAAGGATATAGTCAACTAGACAAGGAGGCCGCAGCACTAATTTGGGGTCTAAAGAAATTCTTTTCGTTTTGTTACGGAAGGAAAATAACACTAATTATTGATAATCAACCAGTAGCTAGAATACTCAATCCAGATAAGAATTTGCCGGTAACTACGTCATTACGGCTGATTCATTACGCAAATTTTTTAGCTGGTTTTAATTACGATATAAAAGTGAGACGTACACATGAACATGCAAATGCAGATTTTCTATCGAGATGCCCTAGTAAGTTAACTAGTGCGTACAATGAATCTACAATGGATGATAAATTCTACCTAAATCAATTGCAAATATTACCTGTTACGAGAGAAGACATTAAGAAGGCTACAGCCAAAGATCCAGAATGCAGAGAATTATACAACAAATTACAGTCGGGTACAGGAAATCATAATACACTACAAGAATATTCATTACAAGATGGATGTATTTTCAAGGGTATACGAGTTGTCATTCCAAAGAAACTACAACCGCAGATTATGGCTGAATTACATACGGCTCATACAGGTATTACAAAAATGAAAGCAATTGCCCGAAGCTATGTCTGGTGGAATGGTATTGACAAAGATATCGAACGAACAGCGAATTCATGTAGGAACTGTTGCGTTATACAAAAGGAGCCTACCAAGGTACCTACACATACGTGGGAATTTCCAACTGAACCATGGACCAGATTACATATAGACTACGCTGGACCTTTCTACAATCATTATTTTCTAATAGTGGTCGATGCATACACAAAATGGTTTGAAGCTATACCTACCACAAAAATAACATCCGCTACTACCATCAAAATTTTACAAAAATTGTTTACTACATATGGTTTGCCTACGTTGATTGTATCAGACAACGGAAGACAATTTCGATCTAAAGAAATGGAAGATTTCCTTAGATATAATGGAATTGCTTCAAAATTTACAGCGCCATACCATCCAGCAACAAATGGCCAAGCTGAACGCTATGTACAGATCTTGAAACAAAAATTGAGAGCTATGATAAATGAAAAAGGTACAATAGAAGAGAAATTGTCAAAATTACTTATGCAACATAGGAAAACACCAAATAACACTACAGGTGTGAGTCCAAGTGAGCTTATGTTCAAAAGAATCTACAGAACACGTATTGATTTGGTGAAAAGAGATCTTACGACCAAAATGAATAATAAGCAAGCTATAGATCAAAGTTCAACGAACAAGAAATTTAACATTGGGGATACAGTTCAAATCCGATGTTATGATGGTTTAACAAAATGGAAATTTGGAAAAATTTCAGCTCAAAAGGGTGAATTAAATTATGAAGTTGCGGTTGATAATCAAATATATGTGAGGCACGTAGATCAAATTAAGAAGACAGACTGTACAGGCCCAAATACTAGTTTTAAATATATACCGTTCGAAATTACACCTACCCAACAATCTCCGAGAACAAAGCCCACAGAAAATTTTTCACCCAAAGAGAACCCTACAAATGATGATACGCCAGGTGAGCAGGAACAAACTGTAGCAGAAGCAGCAGTACCAACTCCAGTTAAAATTACTCCTCAACTACGAAGTTCGACTAGGCAGCGAAGAGCACCTAATCGTTTAAACTTATAGTTTTAAATTCGGCTCGGTTTCATGTAAATAATTTTCAAAATTATTTTATAAATGACTTGGGGGAGTGTTAGATATAGGTTGAATACAAACGATTGTAAAAAGGATATTATGACATTGTCAGAATTACGGGTATTGAAATAAACTAATACAAATATATTACATAATTGATTTATTTAAATAATAATAAATACAACAGTCTGCATATCATTTCTTTTTTAGCAGCCATATTTAATTCAATTTGATTGTTAAAATTTGTTATGTTAACTGGCCAGTTATGTAATGTTTATTTAGACCTAGTTTAGTTAATAGTAGATAGTTACAGAAGGGGTGAAAGGGACCTATTTAGTCATGAGATGGTTTAGCGCATGAGCGTAGCGAGGGCACCAATAGTAGTGCCTAAATAGGTCTTTCACTCGAGGTAAACATACTACTTTTCATTAAGATTATGAGGAAAGTAAAAAAATGCTTCAAATCCATATCTGAATCTGATGAACTCATTTTATACAAATATCTGTATACGTAAATAATTAGCACTCAACCAAACAACAGAAGATCAAATTTCTTGCCTTTTTTGTTTTCTTTTATTGTGGCATTCTACCAGCCAGTATTTTTTATCATTTATTATGGTAAATGTTTAGCTGAAATCTATTTAAATGAAATGATAATATATTTAAAAGTAAATTATGAGTATAAAGAAAGTCATATTACAAAATTTGTTGATGATATTTTTTATTGCAATTTTACGCCGCGATTTAACAGAGTTGCTGTATAAAAAGTTGAGACATGGCTTGCATAGTTTTTAAAAAACATTTTGGCAGCAGGGAAAATCGTTTCCCAGGGACGAAAAGTATTACTTTCATCCCTCTGATTAGGTAACTTCAAGCGTACTTTCCTAGTATAATGAAACATTTACTTTGTGTACCTATATTTTTTATCATGCCACTTAGTTTGAAAGAAAGAGACTGAAATAAAACCTTTCTCTTATTAGGTTTTAATCATCTAAAAATTATAAGTATGGTTTAGGTAAGAAGCTTAGGTAAGAAGCCAATTGTCAAATTATACATTATTTATTTTCAGTAAATATGTATGGAAATCGTAAAAAGTGGTGTACATCATTCTTCCGTGCAACTTTAAAAGATCCTCTAGGGTAATTAGAACCTTTTGTTTCCCTACTTAACTTATCCTCCAGGGTGAATATGGTTCAATAAACACAGGTGGTGGTTCATTTGAAGACACTGCTAGAGTTCCGGTAGAAGGGGTTCTTGTTCAGATCCATTTAGGTCATTTTCTTTACTAAGCACATTATCATTTTGTTTACATGGTACTGTCAATGAAGCCAAATGTGTGTTTGAGACTATAGTATCACGGCCATCTTGGAATCCTACATAAAAAAAATTGGGCTTATAGTGTAGAAGTTCTACTTCTTTAATTTTTGTGTTGTTAGGAAGATTAAATATTTTTTTTTAAATTTATCCCTTGTTGGTTAGTCAGGAAGGCATAGACATCCCGTTTGGAGACCTTGTTGAATGTAAGGACATAAATTCATGTGGTGTGCAGTTATTTGATGTGCTCAGTAGAGATTGAATAAAATGAGAGAAGCATAAAATTGAGGAAGTGTATCTGGAACATAATATTCTCAACCAGATCTGTGGACAATATATTTGAAACGAGCAAGTTCTAGGCACCATCTCTCAATTTTTTCATTTATTATTTTACTAGTGTATTTTACATTGAACATGACAGATACAGAGCATTGGTCTGTCATTGAATTTGGTCTGTGACGGCCACTTAGCCTTGTGGGTAGCGACCCTGCCTACGAAGCTGGTGGTCCTGCGTTCGAATCCTAGGTCGGATCAGTATTTATATAATGAATATTGATACTGGTACTGGGTCTTGTTGTTATATGTATGTGGTATCTTCACTTGGTACCCAAAACACAAGCTAATGCTAAGTTTGGGGCCTAGACGTTATTGTGACATATACATTGTTATTATTTGTTATTAATTAATATATTTTTCGATGAGTTGATCACAACATTAATTAAACCTTCAACTATAGCATACAACCTCCTTTTCTGTAATGAAATAGTTTTGTTGACTTGAATTCAATATTCTTGAGTAGAATACGACAAGTCTAGAGGCTTGTGTTAGAACAGCTGTAACAGACTATTCCATAGCATGGTTTTGACAATAAGCGGAATATTACCGTCAGTTGCGTGTACAGTTGTTTTTTTTTTGCTTTGTCACATTTTATCCTTTTGAAGCATTAGTACGACATCACATGAAAAAACTTCTACACAAAATAATGAATTTATGGAAAAATTGATAATTCACCTAGACTAGTAAGCAAACATCCATAGTGCTCTCCTCAAGGAAAAGCCCTGCATTCGCTGTCATCCAAACTGCAACACAATCATGGCCTAAAATAATGTTATTTTATGTACAAGTCCGAAAAAGCGATACAGTGCATAAAGGAAAATTCGTCTATTCTTGTTACACAATTAAATATCGTTTTAAAACTATTTCTGTGAGATGCACAATGTTTTATACTGAAAATGAGTTTGCAAAAAATTATAAATCAACTTTTAGCTCTAGTGTTATTATGAAGAAATTAATGAAATGTATTTGAACAAACTATAATTATTTGAAAAAGTGATTAAACAATGTCTATAATAATGTTACTTTGCGGTTTCTATATATCTTATATAATTTATTTACATCCAAAATTATGTTAATATTTGTGCTACAAATTCTGTTTTATTTGATTACAAGCCTAATTAAAGATGTGATAAATCAATAACCAACTTGGCTTTATCAGATTTTACTGTTTGTATGGAGAACTTAGCTGGATTATTTTGTGAGATATGATAATTTACTGTCAAATGTGGTTTGTTTGTCATAAGATATTTTAGGTCTAGACAATTTATTGTACTTGTATGTGCTTGCTTAATATACATATATTATAAGAGATATTTAATTGACACTTATTTCTATTTAAGTAATAGTTGGTTCCTCATTAGAACTATGTAATAACTGGAAATTAGTTGAAAGCTCAGGTGTGGCTTAGACTATTATAATGCTGACACAATTAATACTAGGTACTCATTCATTTTAATAGAGGTAGGTAGTTAAGGAGAAGAAAACATAAATAAACAAGAGATAGTAATATACATAAACACAGTAGATTGATGCTATCCCATTTGTTAAAGCACATTCAAGGTCCGAACTAGGCCAATTAGTTCACTTCTGGTGGCATAATGGAACCCCCTGCAAGTGTGTTGACTTTGCTCTTAATAATTTTATCTTACAAATATTAAATAAACTGTCCATTGAAAGTTTGTTTACTTTATTTCACGAGGTAAACAAATAAAAATAGATGAAAAACAGGTTTCTTTACTTTGTTACAAGTCTTCATTTTGTTTCTATTTTGATCTGAAATCAGTTCCCAAATTTTGTGTTGAAAACAAACAAATGTGTTGGATGTCTAAAATGCTGTGGAAGGAGCAGTCCATCAACTTTCCTTCCTTTCATTTTAGTTATGTCAGTAACAATTTCACAATTTCAGCCCTGCGATTCCACTAGCCAAGGGTGAGCCAACTTTTCCTATTCGTTCACCTGAAGACTCGCAGGCAACCACACAGTCTCCAATGTCATTACCAGATTCAACGCCAGAAATGGAAAAGATAGGTATATCTTCTTAATTTTTCTTTTTGTGCAAATAATTTTATTATTCCTCTATGAAATTGAATCAGATTTGCCCTATTGTGTGTGCTGATTCAATTTAAAAACTGTTTGATGAGTTTCAATGAAACTTTAAAATGTTACTTATTATTCTCGAAGCACTATAAGCTATGTTGTACAGTTATAGGCCACCAAAGGGCGCTGCAGTAGAAGTTTTCTTTAAAACGACCGGGACAATAAAATTTTTTAAATAGTTGGTATTATCATAGGTATCACCTCAGAGCGGGTTCTAATATTACTTCACAGTTGTAAACCGCAAGGATTCTACACTATATACATTTTTTCAAACAAGCTTTTTTCGTCATTTATACTATTATATAAATTTCGTTGTTGTGTATGTTCAGATTTTATTGTAGCGTTTTTGAAAGGGTTCCGTACATTTGAGATAAAAAAACGGAACGGTTGTAAGATCACTCTGATGTCTGCCTGTCCATCTGTTACAGCCAATTTCCTTTGAATGAACCGGAGGAAAAAATGGAAATTTAATACATACCTATACAGATGACCCAATCACGAAGTTATATCGATAGTTAGATAGCGTCATCTGTGGTAAAGTATAGCAACTAATTTGATTTCAGTCTATTTCGTTACGTGTATTGGATGTTTGATCTACTCCAACGCAACTACTTTTTTTAGAATTTATCCGACCTAGCTGAAATGGAAAACACAAAGTCGAATTAAAGGTGTTTTCGCATAACTTTATTTTCAGGGAATGTGTTCTAGTCACGTTATTGAATCATAAAAAAACATTATGTGCAGTGGTGAAAAAACTACCCTATGTATATATTATAAAAAAAATATTTAAGTATGTATATCAGTTGTCTAGTACCCCATAATGCAAGTATAATGCTTGCTTTGGGACTAGATGGTGCTATGTGGGATGTTCCAAATATTATTATTATATACTGCATTGTTTTTTTTGTGTACCTATATTGAAACACTTTGTGTATAATAAAGTACTATATTGTCTTTACACGTGTTTATCAAATAAACTCTTAAACTAATTACCTAGGCGACCCTATGCCAGGGAGTGGCATCATCACATGGGTGAAGGGTGCAGTCTCTTCAGGGGGCCTCTTGCACCGAGTCGCTGAAAAAGCCAAGAATTCTGTTGATTCCATGATCACAACACTGGATCCACAAATGAAAGAATATTTGAGTAAGTATACAGTTATTGACTGTCCTATCATATATTATATTATATTGTATTATATTATATTATATTATATTATATTATATTATATTATATTATATTATATTATATTATATTATATTATATTATATTATATTATATTATATTATATTATATTATATTATATTATATTATATTATATTATATTATATTATATTATATTATATTATATTATATTATATTATATTATATTATATTATATTATATTATATTATATTATATTATATTATATACTATATACCTAGCCCAGAGCGCAACGAACCTGTCTCAAATTTATAAGGCCATGGTTCGAATCCGGGCGTGTACCAATGAGTTTTTCTGACTTAAGTACACAATATCACTGACACCGTGCTTCGGAGGGCACGTTAAGCAGTCGGTCCCGGACGCTGTCAATAGATGGCGGTCGTTACAGTTCCCAACCCGCAGTGGAGCAGCGTGGTGGACTTAAGCTCCAAGCCCCCCTCCTCACCCTGGGGGAGGCCTAAGCCCCTGCAGTGGGGTAAAAATGGGCTGATGATGATGATCATATATTAATATACAAAGAATTTTCTTTTGCACACCACTACTACTTATTTTTTGACATACTCTCCTTTCAGTTAGGCACACTTTGTTCAACGCTTTTCTGATTATTCATTATCTTCCAAAAAATATGATTTTTGGAAATCATCTATGGT